>CM038221.1:5079806-5314529 GCA_021442155.1 Cymbidium sinense
GATCAAATATTTTACTAAGTTTTAAAGAAATATATGAAAAAACATTACACATCATATGACTAGAGACAAAAATACCACTTTATCTGTGTTAACAACTAAGAGAGAACATAATCACCTATTATAAAGACGAGTGTTGGATGTGGAAAATAAAATGTTAATATTACTTCCACTTTTTTCTCCTCTCTTGCAAGAGGTTATTCCTCATGTCTGTGTTTCTCATATCTCTTTCTTATATTTGCTTGTGATTGTGGGGATGCTTTACAGATAAGAATTATATGAATTTATATAGTGAAATGTTCACCTTTCAACATTAAGGATCAACCCATATTGACGATTCTTGTAGTTTCCAATTGTGACTTCTATGATAATCTCCTTTAAGATTTTATGATAGCCTCAATGTATGACTTCATGATAACATTTATTTAGAAAATTATGGTAGCCTTCATTTAAGACTTATTATATTATATAAGTGAGCCACTACTTTCAATAATTATAAATTTTGGCTCCACACTTAACATTTAGTAGGTAAGATTTATTCAGGAGTGGATCACTTTTAGAATCCCAAGGTTATATTAAGGAGTCCTTATGATAAATTTATATTCACACTTAGAAATTAGAATTAGATTCATGATGCAAACCCTACTAAAATTAGGTATAGAAACAATTAGAGGTTCCATTTATGAACCAAGCCTTGGACTAGTGATTTCTATCTTAATCCTCAACTATGAGATCATGGGTTTGATCCTACCTACTACTACTATTGCTAAAAAAACATTAAGTGTAAATTTGTATTTGGCCCTTGTATCATGGATTTATCACCCTCAATAATTTTTTAAAATCTTTTAAATAGATTGTGCCCCTTTATAAAATATGCAGGATAAATTTCTATCCTAAAGAAAATCAAATTTTCTATTTCAATTTCAATTTCTAATAGAAGCTTAGATTCAAAATTGGTCTTATATTTAAATTCAACTTCAAATTCATACCAAGCCTTGGACTAGTGATTTATCTTAATCCTCAACTATGAGATCATGGGTTTGATCCCTCTACCTACTACTATTGCTAAAAAAAACATTAAGTGTAAATTTGTATTTGGCCCTTGTATCATGGATTTATCACCCTCAATGATTTTTTTAAAATCTTTTAAATAGATTGTGCCCCTTTATAAAATATGCAGGATAAATTTCTATCCTAAAGAAAATCAAAGTTTCAATTTCAATTTCAATTTCTAATAGAAACTTAGATTCAAAATTGGTCTTATATTTAAATTCAACTTCAAATTCATACTCAACTATGAGATCATGGGTTTGATCCTCTACCTACTACTATTGCTAAAAAAACATTAAGTGTAAATTTGTATTTGTATCATGGATTTATCATCCTCAATGATTTTTTTTAAAATCTTTTAAATAGATTGTGCCCCTTCATAAAATATGCAGGACAAATTTCTATCCTAAAGAAAATCAAATTTTCTATTTCAATTTCAATTTCTAATAGAAGCTTAGATTCAAAATTGGTCTTATATTTAAATTCAACTTCAAATTCATACCAAGCCTTGGACTAGTGATTTCTATCTTAATCCTCAACTATGAGATCATGGGTTTGATCCCTCTACCTACTACTATTGCTAAAAAAACATTAAGTGTAAATTTGTATTTGGCCCTTGTATCATGGATTTATCAACCTCAATGATTTTTTTTAAATCTTTTAAACAGATTGTGCCCCTTTATAAAATATGCATGATAAATTTCTATCTTAAAGAAAATCAAAGTTTCAATTTCAATTTCAATTTCTAATAGAAACTTAGATTCAAAATTGGTCTTATATTTAAATTCAACTTCAAATTCATACCAAGCCTTGGACTAGTGATTTCTATCTTAATCCTCAACTATGAGATCATGGGTTTGATCCTCTACTACTACTATTTCTAAAAAAACATTAAGTGTAAATTTGTATTTGGCCCTTGTATCATGGATTTATCACCCTCAATGATTTTTTTTTAAATCTTTTAAATAGATTGTGCCCCTTTATAAAATATGCAGGATAAATTTCAATCCTAAAGAAAATCAAAGTTTCAATTTAAATTTCAATTTCTAATAGAAACTTAGATTCAAAATTGGTCTTATATTTAAATTCAACTTCAAATTCATACCAAGCCTTGGACTAGTGATTTCTATCTTAATCCTCAACTATGAGATCATGGGTTTGATCCCTCTACCTACTACTATTGCTAAAAAAACATTAAGTGTAAATTTGTATTTGGCCCTTGTATCATGGATTTATCACCCTCAATGATTTTTTTAAAATCTTTTAAATAGATTGTGCCCCTTTATAAAATATGCAGGATAAATTTCTATCCTAAAGAAAATCAAATTTTCAATTTCAATTTCAATTTCTAATAGAAAGATTCAAATTCAAAATTGGTCTTATATTTAAATTCAACTTCAAATTCATACCAAGCCTTGGACTAGTGATTTCTATCTTAATCCTCAACTATGAGATCATGGGTTTGATCCCTCTACCTACTACTATTGCTAAACAAACATTAAGTGTAAATTTATATTTGGCCCTCGTATCATGGATTTATCACCATCAATGATTTTTTTAAAATCTTTTAAATAGATTGTGCCCCTTTATAAAATATGCAGGATAAATTTTTATCCTAAAGAAAATCAAATTTTCAATTTCAATTTCAATTTCTAATAGAAGCTTAGATTCAAAATTGGTCTTATATTTAAATTCAACTTCAAATTCATAATGTAACTATAGCTCACATTTAATTGTGGACTCAGATTCCCACTCTTGTTCAAGTATAGTTCATTTTCATAACCATGTTCTAATGTAAGTACAAATTAAAATTCTAATGCTTTGTAGATATATGCTTGATAGGCTTGAAAGAAAAGGGCAGTAATTTCTTTAGAGACTTAAACACAATGTGTGATAGTCTAAATAAAACTTTTGTAATATGCTTAAATATTCAAAGATCTAGATAAAATCTTAAATAGTAATTTGGTTTAATATAACTTAGTTCATTCTAATCCCTTATCTAAGAGCATTAATTAAACAAATAATGGTAAAAAATATTCTCGAGGTAATGATTATTACTTGCAAGATTTATAAATTGATTATACAACTCTATACTCATTAAATGATAATATTGCTATTTAAGTTTATATTTTAAGTTAGGCCATTAACGTTTAGTTTCACATGCAAGGCTTTGTGAAAAAGATTGAGCATGATTGGTTAGTTTTAATTTAGCAGAATCATGTTTTTCAGAAAAAATAGATGACACTAATCAAGAAGCATTCCAAATTATTGATCCATTTTAAAAGGTCCTTGTGGAATGTAGGTATGTAATTTCAATCCTTGACATAGTAGGATAGTGTTTTTCTTCCTATAGGATTCTATTTAAACGGCATCATTTTTTATTTTTTATTTTTATTAATATAAATAATATCCAACTTTTGGTTGATATGATGATGCAACCATAAGCTCTAATATCAATTTGACATAGGATCTTAGACTCTAGGACTCATTAACATAAAACTAGGATGTAATGTGAAAGCACATACACAACATCATAATTAAAATTTCTTGACATTTTTTTGGAAAAATTAATCTGTTTAATGCAAAATAAAAAAATACACTTCATTCATTCTAAATAATAACTTAAAAATTGCCAAAACCTAAAATTTCACATGAAATTTAAGAGCAAATATAAAATTGTACAATTAAGATTCCCATTATAAAAATGAAACCCAACATCTTTCAAACTAGACAATCTCAATTATAAACACAAATCAATCACTAAACAAATTGGAAGAAGGTACAAAGAATGAATGATCCACGCCTCACATTAGTGTAACAAGTATCACTCTAGAAGTTGTTGTAAAGACTTGCAAGCATTCGAAGAATCCGCATTCAACAACACACAAGAATTAAGAAATAGAAACTTTATTCAATCATTCAATATTGATCTTACACACCTCAGAGGTCTTCTTAATAACTAAAAAACACCCAAAATAAGTTAGTAAAATCTTATTCCAACCCAAAATCTCCATAATTAGACAACTAAGCACAATGAAATTCTAGCAAGAATAATAAGTATTCAACCTTAGTTTTAGCACCAAAAATAAATAAGTTTCCAACATTTCCAAAATCTCATTCCAACAATTCCTAATTTCTAGCAATAATAGACATACAGGATTTTTGGAGATGCTAGGGTAAGATGAAAGCAATGATAAGAAGGCCAAGTGAATAAGGAAACAACAATTTAAAGAAAAAAAATAAGAAGAATAACCCATATCACATAGATTTTTCTAAGGTGCAATATCGAGGAAGGATTCATGTAGCCGACCCCACTTAGTGAGATAAAGGCTTGTTGTTGTTGTTGTTGCAATATCGAGGAAGGAACAAATCAACCAATCCTAATTATAGTACTATGCTGAGAATAGAAATAGAGTAGTCTATCCCAACAATAATGACTTGACATATGGGGCAAACCAAGAGAACTATATAAGAAAGAAATCCAACAAAACCTAGTGGCTACGATAATAAAAGTTTACCAACAATACCAACAGTAAATTTACAAATTAGTGCATTGATAAAACAAATGACTAGTCATTTGCTAAAAAAGAGATATAGAATCATTGAAAATGACATGAAATAAAGTAAAACAAATATAATGAGATAATCACAACATTAAATAACTCATCCCAATCTTAAAAGAATCATCATTATAGGCATGACACATCCAATTAATAAACAAAAACAAAACTATGATGCAACTAAAGCACATGGCTAGCATACTAATGAATAAAGACTTTTAGATTTGCAGCACTAATCTCATATAAATCTAGAAGTAATCTAAAAAGCTGTCTTTAATAGCAGTGCCAGAGCACAACTCAAAATAAGAGCCCTCCTATTTTCATTTTTCATTTGCTTTCCAACAGTTCATAAAGTTTCAATTAACATTGACCAAAAGTTTGGAAAATTGAGTAAATTGGTGTTTCTAAGTGTCAAATCCAATGAAGTCCAGTGACTCAAGTTTCTGTTTTCAAAATTACCATCTAATCACCTCTAAGGTTATAGCTAGCTCCAAAGAAAAACTATAACCATAAAATTAGGAAAACTATTAACGTGGAAAATTGAGATAATTATCTTATAAAATGGTGACAAACATAAAAGTCAAGCTAGTTAGTGTCGCATTATTTTTTTTAGTGATTGTTTATGCTTAAAAGGTAACCAAGTTTGTGATAATTTCCAAATATATTGAAGAAGGAAAAAAATCATTATGCTTCATTCATTAATTCTTTGTTGTTGTTGATATGTGGAATTTGGTTCAAAATAAAAACATTGTTACTCTGATAGAAATGGATAAACATTACGCACATCTTTTGCCCATACTTGTGAAATCTTCAAGGAGGTGCATGCATCACACATTCCACAAACAACAATAATAAACTTTTATCCACTACGTGGGGTCGGCTGCATGAATATTTTTTCACCAATGTATCCTAATAAGTATCATATCCTTATTTAATCCTAATAAATTAAGGTCATTTTTATATTTCCTAACCAAGCTTTTTAAGTCTACCTCTACCTTTCTTAATATAGGTTGAATCTAATGCATCTACTCTACTAATTGGGTCATTGGACGGCTAGCATTTTATGTGACCAAACCATCTAAGGCGACTCTCCCTAATCTTATCTACCACTGGAGCTACTCCAACCTTATCACGTATATATTCATTTCTCATTTTGTCTCTAAGTGTAAAGCCACTCATCCACTCAAGCATCTTATCTCTGCAACACTTAACTTAATTTTATGTTCTCTTTTATTGTCCAACATTATGCGCCGTAAAGCATATTGTCTCACCGCCAACTTATAAAATTTTTCCTTAAGTCAAAGTGATACTTTCCTATCATACAATAGGTTCAATGCATTCGTCCACTTCACCATCCAACTTGAATTCTACTAATAACATCCCCATCTATATCACCATCACTTTGAACCATAGACCCGAGATATCTAAAACATTCACTCTTTTTAATGACTTGATCACACATTGTCACCACTCTGCCATTAGATATTCTACAACTAAAATTACACTCCATGTATTTGATTTTAGATCTACTCAAACAAAAGTCATTAGACTCTAAGGTTGACCTCCATTCTTCAAGTTTTTCTTGAACTCTCTCTCTCTCTCTCTCTCTGCCTTATAAAAAAAGTATATCATCAACAAAAAGCATACACCAAACCGACCAAAGTACATCCGCTTGTAAATATCTAGTGAGAACATCCATAACTAAAGAAAATAAGATATGTGCTTGAAACAAATCATTAATGTAATCCAATTGAAATAGAAAATTATTTGGTCAATCCTCCTTGTGTTTGAACACAAGTGATAGCTCCGATATACATATCCTTAATGACTTGAATATAAGTAACATCAACTCCCTTCTTTTCTAAAACTCTTCAAAGCACTTCTGTTGGAACTTTATCATATGCTTTTTCTAAATCAACAAATATCATATGTAGATCCTCCTTACTCTCTCTATACTTCTACATCAAACCTCTCAATAAATGTATAGCATCCACAATAAAACTACTTGACATAAATTCAAACTAATTTTGAGAATCTTTTGTATCACGTCGTAATCTATGCTCAATTACTCTCTTCCATAATTTTAATATATGACACATTAACTTATTTCCTCTATAATTTACACACTCTTGTGCATCACCTTTATTCTTAAAAATAAAAATCAACAAACTCTTTCTTCACTCATCTAGCATCTTTTTAGTCTTTAAAATAATATTAAAAAGATTTGTAAGCCAAAAACATTTTTTGATCTCCTAAGCATTTCTACACACTTATTGGAATATCATCTGATCCTATTATTTTCCACACTTTATTTTCTTTAAGGCCTCATCAACCTCAATTTTATTAATATGACGATAAAAACAAAAATCTAACATTTTATTTAGAGTAATAAGATTAAAATTAAAATGGAATGAAAAGCATCAATAAATGAGACCAAAGTCATTTGTTGTATTAGATAGGATTGGTAACATGATAGATCCAATAAAAGATACCTTCAAGGTAGTTTAGCATGCAGTCTCAAGTAAGATTTAAAAATCTTGTCAAACAATTTTTTTTCTTGAGAAATCCTAAAGCAAACTAAATCTTATTTTTGTGTGTGTGTGTGTGTGTGTCTATGTGTGTATTCAGGTGTTCGGCAGGATTTATTTAATGCTAGAGGTAATAGGATTAAATGTATTTAAAGGAATTGCATTCTGGCTTTTGATAATTTATATCCCGTATTCAGATTCATTTAAATCTCTAATTTTGGTATAGAAAATCAAACAGTCCATCAAAATCTAAAGAGATTTAGTGGTTGTCATGCCAAAGAATCTTTTAGAATTTAATACCCTCAAGATTTATTTGTAGGCTTGTAGGCAAACAGCCATTCCTAAAATATAAATCAAATTTTGCCTGCACGAATAATTACTCTCACAATTGACCACTTTAACGAATGCAAACTAACCAGTTAATAAGTATTTCCTTAACAGTTCCTAATCTGTCCGAACTCTAGGTTTTATTTTATTTTATCCCTTTTTCACATTCCTTCTAAATGAAAGCGCCAAAAACAATTTCTTTGATGCAATTCTAAGATTACATCTCCCCTTCCTTTTCAATGTCCTTTTCCTTTCTCTTGTGTGCAAGAATCTGGAGTTTATCAAATTCAGCAGCCAGGTCCAGCCAAAAGAAGAAGATTGTGAAAAGCAACAACGATGCTAACATCTTGATTGTAAGAATGCACAACTAATGTCAACCAAAAAATGTATGAACATGGAATAATAAAGTAAAAATAGAAAATGAAGCCACATAAGAAAACGCAAATCATAAACAGAAAAATAAAGGTGAATTATTCTTGAATATGAGAAGAAGGAATCGTACGTCCAGACGTTTAGGGTCTCGTTGTGGATGGTGAATATGCTGAAAAGAGTCTGCTTGAGAGGCCATTCGGAGCGGTAATAACCAAGGATGTATTCATTATCCTTGAGATAGTTGGGGAGGGAATGGTATTCAACGAGATGGTATTTGACCTTTTTCCAGAACCTTCGACCCTTGCCATCTTTCTGTGCTTCGCCTATTCTCCCCATACAACAATCACTTTCTACCTTCGCTCGTGAAAACATTCCCATCGAATCTTCTTGATGCATCGTGCACAGGGCTCGAGAGAACTGACGCCTATGCCGATCGGGATCGAGAGGTGCTCGATTAAAAAGAATATGAAAACGAGGGTGAAGACCGTGATCACCGGCCTCCTACTTGTATAAACAGGTGAAATTCAAAAGTTGAAATGTACACGATAGATGGCAGCCGATATTTGATCTTCGCCGAGGGCTTGCTCATAAATTATAAAAGAGAATTTAATTTAGTGGTGTAAACTATTATAATCAACCTAATTCAAATTAAGGCTCATTTATTTAAAATAATTATTATAAATTAAAAAATAATAAAATAAACAAAAGCTGATTTTAATTCAAATATAAGAAAAGTAAATATTGATTAAGTGCTATGCGAGAGATGGGAGAACTCAGAATGATGATGCAATGTTTGGCCAGGTGCTTTGATTTGGTTTGTTTAAGTGCTTGCATGGTGACTCCCTAGAAGAAAGTTAGACATTTCTACAAAATAAAATTAAAAATAAATCTATTCTTACTTCTAAAAGCTATGGATATCAATTTTGCTTTTGATCTTATCATCAAAGACAATTTCAATAATTTTGATATTGAGTTTTAAGTTCTAAATCCTACTTTTTTTAATGCTAAATGTGCTGATCATTTATTTTAATATTTTCAAAATATCATATTTTAAGAAAATTTAAATTTAAAAAATTGGCATTAAATGGGGAAGTATTTATAATAAATTTTTTTTCAAATTACTACAAAAATACTAAAAAAAATGGATACTAAATTATCTCTTTTCATATTTTATAAAATTTTCAAATTAAAATCTCATTCAACGTAGCTTTTCTTTCACTCATATAAACTATATAGTATATATATATATATATATAGAAAAATATAAAAAATATCAACAAAAAATACTATTATTATATATTTTAATATTATAATGAATTATATACATCCAAATATCTTAATGGTTCAATAGCTCAGTTAAAAGTAAGTCGTCTGGGTAAATAAGAACTCACTTGGATCAACATGAACTTGTCTGAACTAGCATGAACTCACTTGGATCAAAATAAAATCAATATAATCATAGTGAATTAACTATAACAAATCAATTGTAAATGTCCAATATTAGGTATACTAGTCCAAACTAAGGACCAACTCACCAAAGTTACTCTCTTATAGCTAGCAACTTCACCAAGTTAGATCACTGACTTCTTGATGAATAAACTATATACTCAATCACATGAACATTCTAGAGTAATTAGGCATTTAGGTTATATGTTTATTTTATAGCAAGTAAGGAGGCCTTGATATTTACCTTTTTTTTATTAATGTTGTCAATATGTAACCTTTTTTTGTAGTGCCCAAGTCTTGATCTAAACCTATAAATCGGTATCATAAGAAGAGCTTAATTTATGTTATTTTCTATACCCAAACTCAATCTAATAAAAATGAAGCTTCTCACTCTAAATTCTTATTTATGTCCTTAAATCTCTTGTTCTCTTTTCTCCTTGGGTTGTAAGTAAGGCTTTGGCTACCTATAGACAATTCTAAATTCAACATTCTCAAAGCTATGATAAACAATGGGCATATAAACCAAAATCATAAGAGAAGTACTTCAAGAAGCAACAAACCAAATCAAAGAAATTTTAATGAATATGGAGAAGTGGGACTTTGCCAGAACCTGACAATTATCGGGGAAAAAAAGGAAAAGAAATCTTGGACCATATCCTTAAAGCTACTCATAGAATAGAAATGTTGAAAAGATCTTCAAATTTTATTTTTACAAGAGACACTCAAGTGTAAGTGTTTTACTAATATATATTTGTTGATCTCACTTTTGGAGTGAGTTCTCAACTTATTCATCATAAATCTAGGACTCTTATAGATACTAAGAGCTCCTTAGTCTTAGGACGCTTCTAATGATTAGGTGAACACTTAACCTAAGCCTGGAGATTTAGAATGATTAGCCATAGGAATAGGTTATACCTTATAGACTTAAGAAGACTTGTTTACCCTATAGCCTGAACTCAATCCATGCTTTCCTTCTCGAACCAAACCTCAAATTCATGCCAAATCCAAACCAAAATTCCAAGACTCATAATCAATCCCATAATCAAATCCAACCTTAAAATTTTTCATGAACCTTATGATTGAATTCAAAACTCTTTTTAAGCCCTTTGATTTCATCTTATAGAGTTAGCCTTAACTAAAGTCAAATCAATCCCAATTCGAGGCTTTAAGTAGTGGACATCCATGTGTATTTAAGCAGTGGACATCAAATCAATCCAAATTCAAAGCAATCTCTTTGATTTCATCCATGTGAATTTGAGAAAAGTAAATATTTAGACTGGACATCTAGGAATATGAGGCTTTAAGTAACCCCAAGGAGGTCATTTGATTACCTCACTTCCCTGGTTAACAATCGTATTAGCTTATGTCTCTTACACATGTGTGTGTATTTAATTATGGAATTAGAACACATTGCCTTTTTTTATTATAAAAAATCCATGCATTCATGAATGATTAAGTTGTTGGATTAATTAATCATATGACTTGGAGCTCTCTTTCTTATGTTTATGTATGCAAATTTACATATGCTTGAATGTAATTGGTATATAGTTTGGATATCCTGGGAACACGAGGCTCTAACAAGCCCCAAGAAGGTCATTTAATTACCTCACTTCCCTGGTTAATAATGACATGTACCTATTTAATTTCATTCCTATGTATTTTTATATAAGAATTTAGATAAAGCTTTAAATTAATATGATAAAATAATTCAATCAAAAGGAAGATATAAATTCCAAATATACATATATTTACATCCATCATTTAAGTGTGTTAAGACATAATGCATGTATAAGTATGCTAAAGGTTTGATCATGTGCATGTTACATATGATAGGAAGAAATGAATGAATATGTGCCATAAGATAGTAATTAATTCTAATTAATCTTAAGATATCTTCCTTATTGAATGAGTTTATTTAAAGTGAACTTACACTTATGATTAATTTAAAATATGTAATAAGTCATTCATTAAAGAGAATTGATTAATTAATATGCTTTAGATGTGGCTTAAGGTAGGGATAAAGGAGAGTGATCCTCTCTTTTCTTCTGTTTGTAACACTTAGTTGTTAAGTGTAAACTAAATGGAACAAAAAAAAATATTAAGTAAAACTTGCAAATCAATTAAAGTGAAATCATTCTTTATAATTAAATCCTTTCATACTTAGAAAATCATAACAATGCTTAGTTAAGGCATACCACACAAGCCTTAATGCACACACTTTATAATTAAGTCACCACTTTTAGCTTTATATTAGGGCGGTGCATGGAGTGATGTATGTTTAGTTTTATGATATATTATAGACCTGTTAGGGTATGCTTTGTAGACTAGATGTTAGGTCGTGATTAGCCTAATCATATTTTTTATAAGATATTGTGCTTAAGGAGTGTTTAACATAAATACAAATGCTCTCTTTTGCAGGTTGCTTAACCCTTAAGCATAATTTAAATTAGGATAGGTGGGCTTAGTTACCCATGTGCAGGGTGCTAAGTCCAAATTATTCATATAACTGCTTGGGTTGTATGGTGTGTTTAGTTAATACTTATTTTACAGGTGTAGTTAGATTTACTTTTTCTATTTTTAATATAATTTTATATTAGGAATTAAGATTAGTGTTATGGGGGATTAGGATGAGCAGTGGCTAGAAGGCTTTATCTTGGGAGTCCCTCTGATGCCTTTGAAGTGAGCAAACCCAAATGAAGAAATGAAGGAGATATGAATAATGAAGATAAGAAGACCCCCATAACATTTATTCATTTGTAAAATTGTAATTATTCTTTCATATACCGGGTTGTATAAGGGTAGAGCTCAGCTACCCATTTCTCTTTTCGGGTTATATGGCGGCACCCGATCGCACCGACCTTTTATTCTTTTATGTTAGATTTATAAAATACTAGATGTTATGTTTAAATTGCACAATAGAAACATCATGCCTCTTCTTAGTTTCTTACTTATATGGTGATTTAATGTGTAACCTGGATTTGATTAGGCTCTAAAAAAAAATTTTACCCCAACTACAACTTATAACTAAATTTTCTTAATAACTCACAACCTCATATAAAGCCCAGGCATTAAATCAAGATAAGTAAAAGATTTAGTAACCCTTTAGTTGAATGATTGTATGTTTAATATCATGCATCCATATTGCTTCACTCTTGTTAATATAGGGTTTTCATCCTTACACAATAGGGAAATACTTGACCTTTGAGTGTCTCCTCTGCAACGAAAAACACCTTTTTCTCTCCAATTTAGTTAATAATCTCATTTCATCATGCATTTAGACATATAAAAATCTTATATCCTTTGTTAAAATGAAGAGTCCAAAATTAAATAAAAATTGAAAAGATTTGCATTAGACTAAGTCATGGCTCATACCACTCATGCTCTAGTCTCTTAGAAAGTGAGTTTAAGGATTTTAGTCTCTTTCTAAATAATAATAACCAAACTATCTTGCAAAATCATATGGCTTACCTACATGGTTTTAAAGCGTAGGAGGAGTTAGCTGGCTACAACTCACGGCTTATAAGTCCAGCAGTTGGGTGGTTTACTCTCTCTTATAGAGATAAATCATATGCCCACTTTCGCTTAGATTTAGGTCGTATTTAGTTTTTACTGAAGCTCCCTAGATTTAGGATCTGAGGTTGCTATTTCGTTCGGGCTACAAGCATAAATACTCACATCCTAAGCATTTTCACAATCTTGTATTGGAAATTATAAGTCCTAACTTTCTAATAAAATTTCAACTCAAATGCATAATTCTCTTCAATCTCAAATATATAAAGCCTAATCATAGGATATTGGAATGCTC
This sequence comes from Cymbidium sinense, assembly GCA_021442155.1. Lineage (NCBI taxonomy): Eukaryota > Viridiplantae > Streptophyta > Magnoliopsida > Asparagales > Orchidaceae > Cymbidium > Cymbidium sinense. The sequence goes on from CM038221.1 coordinate 5,092,892, forward strand.
ACTTTATTTTCTAGTATCATGAGCGTTCTCTACTTATCTCCTTTGGCTTCGATAATAAGTTTCTCCTTTTGATCTAACCCATTTGATTTTTCAATATAACTAATTTATTGATAGTCTTATCATTGAAATCTTTGGAGATAACAATTGCCTACTTTAATCGAGAGTATTCCTAAGGAATTCACCTTCCTTAAGATGTAATTAACTATGGAGGATTGCCCCCATAGGGAACTTTAGAACCCAGTTTAATATAAACCCTACTTTATTCATCCATGTAAAGTAGGGGAAAATTATATGGTACATTCGAAGACTCATCATGTCTTAGGAGTCCTTATTAAGTGATTAGGTCCATTATAGGGTGGTGATTTTTATCTTTCAATATAGTGCATCATTCCTTAATGTCATACCCGATCACCTCAATAAGTACACCATTAGATCTACATGGTGTCCCCATATATATATATTCAAAAAATAAACACTACAATATTCTTTAAATTAAGAACAATCTATAATTTAAAATGGCTAGGTAAAGTGGAATATTAGAATAAAATCATGATTTTTTTAAGCTTGAGGTAAAATGATTTGAGGTGAAATAGGTTCTAAAGCAACTTTCTTCAAATTAGATTTAAGAGCCTAATGGGTAACCAAGAACTAAGTGGTTTTAATATTTGTGTTAAGAAGGTGTATGTGAGGGGACCTTTGATAATGAAATCAACTCATGGAAAATGAGATAAGATTGTTAAGAGTAGATTTGGAGTTGGTTGTTATGAGATGAGATGTGTGAGAGGATATAGAGGTTATTTAGGTCTTAACTAGTGAAGTGACAAAGCTAATGAGTTGAATCTATGTTTGCTTATGAGATGAAGTTAAAGGCTTAGAGGACATTTGAAATTGATGTTAATGAGTATAAAATAAAATAAAATGAGTTGTCATAGATATTGCAGGTGAAAGAAAAAAATGATGTTGGATAACTAACATCCTCACCAAAGAATGTTAAGGGTTTGATTATTAAACTCTCAAACTAAAAGAGTAAATGAAAAATATTTTATAAGTATCAAATGATGATCTTTTAATTCTATAAAGAGAACTATCTATAGTAATTATATTCATCTCTTAAAAGAAAAAAAATTAAAATATGGTGATAAGTGGGTGGTAATATTAATTGGAGATATTAAATTGTCTTACTATTTTATGAAAATTTACCAACTTTATATAACATACATCAATGCTTATACTCAAAATTTAAAATTTGTAGAAAAATTTAATAATTATATGAATTAAAATTGAAGCATAAATTGGTAGAATTGTAAGCTAAGAAACATTATTTTCTTAAATTATGTTAGTCTTTGCCCTAAGATCTTAGAATGATAATGGTGACCAAGAAAATTAATTAGGGCCACTGGTTATAATCATTTCCCAAAATCACTAATAAAAGGATTTTATTATTTAATTAAATCATTAGTTGCATTAGGATTTAAAAAATTCATAACAGCCTAGGTCCCTAAAAATTATGATCAACCCCTTTTGTGCTCAGTTAGCAAAGAAATTTTCAATGAAATCAAAATCTTCAATTAGTTTAAGATATTTTAAGTGTAATTGATGATTTTGAGTTTTTTCTCTTTTCTTCAATTATCAATTAAATATAAGTCCAATTACATTTTTAGGACATGTTTATTTCATGCTTATTTGTGTTCAATAATTTTTCTCATAATTTTTGGGCTTATGTTTTAGGTATAATTAGAATTTTGGGTTATTTTGAGCTTATTAGCTAAAAAAATTAATTAACCTTAATTAATTTATAAACAATCACCTAAATCATTTAATGAATAGAAGTGGGTTAAGGGATAACCCTAGACTTTTATCTCCTCACTATATTTAATTAACTCAAAATTTAAAACTAATGCTTAATGAATTTGATTAAGCATAAATGTGATTATTATTACATTAATAATCTTAAGACTTAATGGCTTTAAATACATTGTTTACAAATGTTTAATTATTTTACTTCAATCATTATAAATGTATATTCCATATATTCCATGCATTCATATTCCAAAAAAAAAAGATTTCATCAATTGCATGCCTTAAATTAATAATGTAGATATTATCATTAGTAAATCATAACCTATCTTCTCTAATAAGTTTAAGCATTTATTTAGCATAAATCTAAATTAATCAAGATAATTAAAACATAAATATACACATATATGTATGATCTACATGCTTGAAAGGTATATAGTATATACATCTTGAGAACACGATATTTTAAGTAGTTCCAAGGGGGTCATAGATTATTATATTAATTCATTCATACATCAATGTGTCAAATTTCTAAATGATATACATATATATCACTAATCTTCTTACTTTTTTAAAATTTACCTTAAAATCATTAATCACTTAAATTGCAATCACCCTTTAATATTAAAATAAAACACCCATTCTCACATCATAATTCAAATATCAAAGTCTAGTTTTGTCACATCACATTAGCCCTTACACACATATTAAAATACTAAGTCAATGATACTAAAGTTTAAGATAGGATGATGCTTTATTTTAGATTGGAAGTTAAAGTATATTTGTATAGTTTGGATGTTATGGTGACATTAGACTAACACTGTCTTCTACATGGAGTTGTGTTTAAAAAATTGATGTAATAATAATAAATAATTAATTTTTCTTGCAAGTGTTGCTTAAGTCTCTAAGTATAACCTGTTAGGATTAGTGGGCTTGCTGACCTAAGAAAGAGTGCTAACCTCTAATATATGGATTATAAATGCTTGGTGTGTATATATGTTCATCTGAGCTCTATCATGTAAGTGTAGTTATATTTAAATTTAAGTATATATAATTTTGCAATAGGATTATGATTATAGTCTATGAGGTTTTAAGATGAGCAGTGGCTAGAAGACTTTGACCTTGGAGGCCCTATGATGCTTGGAGGACCCACCATGAAGAATGAAGGTAAAGATGAAGACTGAAGACCCACCATAGGCTCGGCTACCCTTTTTTTTTTCTTTTTTGATGTGTGTAATAGTATTTTGCCACACAAGCCTTTCATTATTCTTTCAATCAAAATTATTATGCTTGCATTATTTGCATAATAAAACTGCATACTTTTCATAGATTTATTATGTTTGAATGTATGATGTATGGCCTAAATACGATAGATTCTTTAAGGACTTAAAATTTTTCTAGCCCCCATTAATCAATTTCAATTAGAATTAACTAACTCATAGCCTCATTGAAGATCATACATGCATATTATTACATTCCTTGCAAATATGTGATCTCTACCCTTGCTAGGGTTTGACCTATGAGAGTCATTCTCTTATAGTGGATAACACTTTTTTTTCTTTGATTTAGCCAATAACTTTTATTTTATCATGCATGTATACATAAAATATTCACAATTTTTGAGTCAAAAATAGTGAGTCAAATTTTAAATAAAAGATGTAATTTTTATTACATTAGTCCATGATGATTTTTAGACAGTTATGATATAGTCTCTTACAGAGTAAGTTTATGACTCTAGATTCATTCTTAATAAATAACAGTCTAATCATCTTATATTTGCATAAGATTGCCCACATAATTTAAAATTGTATGTGATGTTAACTGGTAGCTACTCCAAATGATTATAAGTCTAGAAGATTCGGGATGGTTCACTAAGGATGTGCCAAAATATCTCATTTTATCGAATAGATTTAGGTCAGGCTTCTAGCTTGTGCTAGAGCATCATTATACTTAGTATTCAAAGACATGTTTTTCCTTTGTTGCAGGTATAAGTACTCACCTCTTAGGTATTTTCACAATCATATGTTGTGTGAATATAAGTCTTAGTACTCTAATAAAAATATCAACTCAAAAAAAAAAAATTCTCTCTTCAAAAATGTAAAGTGGAATTGTAGGATAAATTGGAGTATCTCACTAAGCTTTTTAGTATTCGAGTACTCCATATATATTCTCTTTTAAATCTAGAAAGGAATTATTTCCCTTCGATCATTCCCACTTGATTATCCAAATTTTCCCAATTCTTTGATCATCAATTTTTAAAATCTTTTAAAGATGTCAATTGACTACTTTAATCGAGAGTATTCTTAGAAAAAAATCTCATTTAAGATGTAACTAACTATGAAGACTTGCCTGCATGGGAAACTAAAGAATTTGTTTAAAATAAATCATATTTTACTTCATTAATATAAAGTAAGAGAAGATTCTCTAGTTTATGTAAACTCATATTTCTTAGGAGTTCTAATTATGTGATTGAGTTTATTGTAGGACAATTCTTCAATTTTTTGAGATATATTTCATTCCATGATGCTGTACTCAATTATTTCAATAAGTATCCCCTAAGATCTGTGTTATCCATATGACTCAAAATATAAATACCATAGTGACATAAGAGATTCAATAACTAGTGAATTTTCTTGTACCTCATGTACAAGATTACACACATCATGGTGAAAGAGTTTGACATTATTTGGGTAGGAACAACTTCAAAAATTTTGAAGTAATGGAAGACAACAACAAGTATGAGGAAACCTTAAATCCAATACAAATTGGTCTTTGAAATAACAAATTCCACTTTCATAAAGGTTGTTCAACCGCTCTTCTGACCTTGACAAATAAAGCCTTAATCTATTATCATATATGCGCTTATTTTGAAGGTATTTTAAATTCGTTGACATTATGGAAACCCCAATGAATGAACTCTCAACAAAGGCAATGCTGCTATTACTGAATACATAAACTATCTTTCGAGTGGAGAGTTATGGTTTTTATGGTGGAAGAAATAACAACAAAGAAAGTAAAGGACTCTTAAATACTAAATGATTTTGAAAAGCAAAAGATAAGTAAAGGCTCACATCAAGCTATTTACATAAATAAAATTTCAAATCATGGGGTAAATTGATAATTCACAAAATATAGCACCTTATTTGCCTTAGAAATCTTTTCCAATCAACACTTCATATTATCATCATCATAAGAAAGAGAAAAAAATACACAACCTTTATGGTAGAAAAGATAAATATTATTTTATAAATGGCAAAATAGTTACAATGCAATTCTTCAACAATAATTTACAAATGACACGCATACCAATGACCTAATTTAGAAAATTAAATAATAAAATATTAAAAAATACTTTAAACACAAGTCATTCAAGTCATCATTTGATAATTTTTCTTTGTCAAGAAGCTGCTGAAGAACAAATTTGCCACTTTCCATAAATTTATTCAGGGAGTTGGCTCCAAATATTTTTGAAAATTTGCTACTCTAGAGGTGACTTCAGAAACTTGCTCCCCCAATATTACATGAAGGTTTGTGGTGTTTATTTTTTAGATGTGGGACATAATGCAGATCTTAGGGGATACTTATTAAAGTGATTGGGTATGACATTAAGGAATGATGTACTATCTCGAAAGATAGAAATCACCACCCTATAATGGACCTAATCACCTAATAAGGACTCCTAAGGCATGATGGGTCTTCGAATATACCAGAGATCTCTCCCCTACTTTACATGGAAAAGTAAAATAGTATTTATTTTAAGCTGGGCTTGTTAAGCTCCCTATGGAGGCAAGCCCCCATAGTTAATTACATCCTAAGAAATGGGAATTCCTTAAGAATACTCTTGATTAAAGTAGACAGTTATAATCTTCAAAGATTTCAAGGTTAAGACTATCAAAGGATTGACTATTTTAGAAAATCAAATGTGATAGATCAAAGAGAAGACTTATTTTTGGAATCCAAAGTGAGAAAGTAAGAAATGCTCATGATACTAGGAAGCCTAGTGAGCATTCCGATCTACCCTATAATTGGGCTTTATATTTTTGAAATTGAAGAGAGTTAATTATTTGAGTTGATATTTTATTAGATTGCTAGGGCTTATAATTCCATAACATAAGATTATGAAAATGTCTAAGAGGTGAGGATTTATGATTGTAGCCCACAAAGGGAAACAATAACCTCAGATCCTAAAACTAGGGAGCTTTGGCAAGGATCAAAGCACGACCTAAATCTAAGGTAAAAATGGGTATGTGGTGTACCTCCACAAGAGATAATAAATCACCCGATTGCTAGTCTTATTGCTGCATGGAGTGGCAGTCAGCTAACTCTTCCAAAGCTTTAAATCCAAATAGGCAAGTCTTATGCTTTGCAAGATGGCTAGGCTGCTATTTATTTAGAGAGAAAACTAAGTCCTTAAACTCACTCCCTAAGAGACTAGAGCATGAGTGGTATGAAACCATGACTTAATATAATGAAAATTTTATCAAATTTATTTGATTCTTTTGGACTCTTAGTTTTGACACGGGCTATGGATTTTGTATGCCTAAATGCATGAGAACTTGATTATGGGCCAAATCAAGAGAGAAAGGGGCGTTCTTCCATCAAAGTCTCTCACAGGTTAAGCCTTCATTCTCTGGCACAGAAGGAAGCTCCCTCTTAACAAGAGTGAAAGAATATGACATGCATGATATTATACATTCATTCATCCAGCTAAGGGATTGCTAAAAAATTTATTATCTTGATTTAATTCTTAAGCTTTTATGTGAGGTTATGAGTTATTTTAAATTTTAATTGCGAGTTATTAATTGGGATAAAAAATTAATTTTATCCTAAGAGCCTACCGCATCCAGGCCACACATTCAAACATTAATCATGATGAAATAGGAAAAGTATGCAATTCTAGTGCACAATCTAAACACAACATCAAATAATTTTATAGACTATTGTAAGAGAATAAAAGGCCACTGCTGTCGGGTTCCGTCGTACACCCCGAAAAGAGAAGAAAAAGATGTGTAGCCAAGCTCTACCCTTATATTTTCTTCTCTTCCTTTTGATTTGATTTGCTCCGAAGGCATCATAGGGCACCCGAAGGACTAAGCCTTCTGACCACTACTCATCCTAATCCCCCATAACACTAATCCTAATTATTAATATAACATTATATTAAAAATAGGAAAAGTAAATCTAGCAACACCTGCAAAATAAATATTAGCTAAACACACCATACAACTCAAGAAATTATATGAATAATTTGGACTTACCCACACATGGGTAACAAGCCACCTATCCTAACATGGGTCATGCTTAGAGGCTAAGCAACCTGCACAACAAAAGCATTTATATTTTTATTACTGTGGCCCCTTAAGCACAACTCCCTACAGAAAAATATGATTAATAACGACCTAACATCCAATCTATGTAACATACACCCTAACATCCAGTCTAAAATATTACATCATAAAATAAAATATAACATCATATATACAATCAATACATCGACCTAGCCTAATTCTAGGGTCGGTGACCTAGTATTCTAGTATGTGAAAAGAAGGCTTGTGTGATAAGAATTTACTAGGCTTCTTTAGTTTAAGTTTTAATTTGAAGTTCAAATTTGTTTAAATTTTACCTTTGGGTGATTTTAATTTAAATGATTTAATGATTTACTTTTCATTTTTATTTCACTTTTATTTGGTTAAAGTGATGTTTAAGTTTTCAAGAATGAAGAGTAGAATGAATTCCATTTGTAGACAAACTCACCCTATTCTACATCTTAATTCCTAAAGAGTCTAACTAAGGTCCTTAAGTATCTTAATTAGCCCATTTAAATTTGTGTAATTCATTTGATTTGATTTAGAATTTAAAATTTGAGTTTGTTTAAGTATTTGATTGATTGATTTTGATTATATGTTTTGGTTTAATTACATATTGATAATTCAATATCATTAATATCTAATGAACTTTAAGTTTGTTTGAATTCATGTGTTTTTGATTGATTAATTTTAGATTAGATGTTTTGGTTTAATTAAATCTTGATAATTCAATATCCTTAATCTCTAATGAAGTTTAAGTTTGTTTAAATCCATGTGTTTTTGATTGATTACTTTTAGATTAGATGTTTTGGTTTAATTAAATCTTGATAATTCAATATCCTTTTAAATTAATATCGAATTCTTTTCTTTGATTATGGTTTTGTGACTTAACTTTATGTTTATTTGATTTGATTATGGTTCATTATTTATAGTTTGATCAGATTAGATTAATCGAGATTTTATTTTGATTTTGATTGAGTTTGATTCTTTGTAATTAGGATTTTATTTTTAATCTCACACATTTATCTTGTTTATCAAAGTTTGGTTTGTATTTTGATTTCATACATTGGATGGTTTATCTTTTTTTAAGTAGGTTGAATGAGACTTGATTTAATTACATATTAAATTGATGAGAGTCTTTCTTAATTTAATTTAATTTGATTTAATTAATTTTATTAGTATATGGGTTTGCTTAGGTTCAATATGATTATGTAATTAAGTTTAATTAAGAAGTGTATTTAAGTTAATTATTAAATTAAATAAAGATTTATTTAATTTTTAATTTGGTTTTATATTTATTTAGATTAATGATGTAAATAATGACTTAATGATTTATGTTTAATTTAAGATTTGATTATTTAATTGAATGTTTGATGTTAAGTTTAATATGATTAATTTGAAATTAGTTTACTTAAGAGGTGTAATTATTATTAAATAAAGATTTAATTTTAATTTGATTTCATATTTAGGTTAATGATGTAATTAATGACTTAATAATTTAAGTTTAAATTTAGGATTTGATTAGCATTTAATTGCATTTTATGTTTGATTAAGCTTAAGTTTAATATGATAAATTTGATTTAATTAGTTTACTTAAGAGGTGTGATTAATTATTAAATTAAATAAAGATTTGTTTAATTTTTAATTTGATTTCATATTTAGGTTAATGATATAATTAATGACTTAATAATTTAGTTTAAATTAGGATTTGATTAACGTTTAATTTTTATGTTTGATTAAGCTTAGGTTTAATATGATTAATTTGATTAACTTAATTAGTTTACTAGGTTGATTAACTATTAAATTAAATAAAGATTTATTTAATTTTAATTTAATTTCATATTTATTTAGGTTAATGATGTAATTAATGACTTAAAAATTTAGTTTAAATTAGATTTGATTAGCATTTAATTACATTTATGTTTGATTAAGCTTAAGTTTAATATGATTAATTTGATTAACTTAATTAACTTACTTAAGTGTGATCAAACTAATTAGCAGATTAATTAAGTGTTTGATTTGAATTTGATTTTAAAAGTTTAATTTGGCTCATTAAGATGATGGATTAATTCATTAAGTTTGTATTAATTAGGTGTTTATTCAATTGGATTAGTTTAAGGGTAATTAAATTTTTTTTAAATCATTAGATTAATCAAAGATTTATTTAGTTAATAACTTAATTTCCCACATGTGAGTGATTTAATTTAGTTAAGTGTTTTACTTAAGTTTGATTTGATTAAAGGATTATTATTATTATCATTTGATTAGATTAAGTGATTTAATTATTTATTTTTATTTCAATTAAACTTGATTATAAATCATAGAGTTGGTTTCCTTCATTTATTATGTTCATTAGATTTCATTCATGTTTAATTTAGTTGTTAGGTTTTTGTATTAATGGCTAATTAATTATCTTATTCCAAATGGATGTGATTTAATCATATGTTAATTAAGTTTAATTTAACTTTATTTGGTTTAATTTGATTAATATCAAATGATTTATGTTGAATTGGTTTATTAATCAATTTAATTTTTAGTTTATTTAATAATTAATTAATATTTAATTTGTTTTAATTTGTTAAGTAGTTTCATATAATTAAGATTCAATACTTGATGTTGGTTTAACAAGATTAGTTTGATTTTACATTAAAGTTTCATTGATTTATTTAATCATGAGTTTAATTTAAAAAAATATAATCATTTAATTGAATTTCATTAACTCAATTAGGTTCAATCATGTTTAATTTCAATTTTATTTGAGGGATACATGATGCTTTTCTAACTTATGGTTTGATTACCAATCATTTGGGTATTACATTATTTCTGATTTTGATTTGGTATTTAAATTATTTTTAGATTATATTTTAATTAATCCCTTAATTGATTAAACTTTAATCTTAAGTGTTTGTTTGGGGTTCATTAGGATTCAAAAAATCACATTATTTTCTTAAGTGTCTAGATGTCAACTGAAGTGATTTAAGCCATTTTGAAGATTTTTGTAAATTTCTGGATTTTTATTTGATTTATTTTATTAAAATGAAAAATTTTAACTTCAAAATTTAATTTGTCCCAATCCAAAAAAGTCCTTTTACTTGAGATTTTTATGGTAGGTGTATTTTAACTCTAGTTTTAATCCCTAAAAATTTCAACTCAATCTTTATATTTTTTTTTGAGTATTTAATGAAACTTTATTTTAACTAAAATCTAAATTAAGCTCAAACCATTTAGTAGAATTTGGAAATTTTTGGTTGTTCGGATTCCTCTCAGAAAGATAAATTCAACGAGTCTTTATTTGTAATTGTTGGCTAAGTATTTTAATTTTTATAAATTTTTAAAGTTTTAGGACACTTAAATAATTTTTAAAATCAAAAAATAAGCATTTTCCCACTTAACCATCGCTGGGGCGTGGGAACACTGCCATGTGGCATCGTGATTGGGTGTGAGTTCCATGTGGCACACTGCCATGCGAGATGTGTGGTGTTGTGATGCAACGCTGCATCGGAAAACTCGTGGATATCTGAAAAAATAATGAGCGTGACCGTCTGATCGCGGATCAGACAGTCTAGATATGATCCGCGGGATCAAAGACCAGATCGTATGTTTCGGGTCGGAAGGATGCGAGGTCTGATGTGATCTAAGCCATCCGATCTACTGAACATGGGATTGACGGTCATTTCAGACAAGCAAACCGACAAAAAAATGCAAAAAAAATGCGAAATGAGGTTCGATTGAGCTCATTTTTGCATTGATTTTCTCCAAAAAAATTCTACTTTGTATTGGGATCAAATAAAATGAAAAAAATGCGGGGTTTATCTAAGAAAATTTTCTAAAATCACAAGAAAATTAACACAAAAAGAGAAATCCTGCTAAAGTTTCAAAAATTTATCTCGGGATGATTTAGCATGGTGAAGATCCGAAAACTCTAGGTATGTGAGAAAGCTTTGAATGATTTTGACTTTGAACATCGTCTTCTCAATGTTCATGCCTCCTAAAGTTTATTTATTTTGAGCTCAAAATGACTCAAAGAGGTGGGGATGGATTTTGCTTTGGGGAACTCTTGGGAATAGTGGTAGGAGAAAGAGAAATGAGGTTAAATTAAAAATTTGGGTCAAGTTTGATCCACCAATGGGTCATGCCTTGGTTTAAAGGATTTGGCTTATTTTGGTCATATCAGGTTGACCAATTGGTAAATTGGTCAAATGTTTAAGTTCATGATAATTTGAACTTACATATGAGCCCTAGATCAAAATATAAATTCAACGGTAATCAATTTGGAGTCCAATAGGTTTTAGCTTAATTGAAAGTTTTAAGTCAAAAAGGGCTAAGTTAGGCTTGACTTAGGTTGACTTGAATTTGGTTTGATGATTATAGTTTTATTTATATTTGGATAAATGATGAATGAATGATTGATTCGAGAGAAAATTCATTGATTTGGATTTGATTTGGATAGACTTTGGTTAAGTCCATAGAATTGGCTTAAACGGCTTAGATTAAGTTTGGATTTGATTTTCGATATAGTTTTGGTCATTTGAATTTAGATTTCATTTATGTTTATGAATATACATAAAAGAATAATTGATTTATAAAGAAATCAGTTGAGTTTGATTTGATCAAAAGGGAGTTTTGGCTAAGCTTATGAATGTAGTTCAATGGTTTAGGAATGGTCTTAGGATTTGAATTTGATTTTGGGTTTCAAACATTTGGAGTCAAATTTGAAATTAGATTTGGAATTTGAATTTGAATTTGAATTTGAGATTTGATTTGAGAATTGAATCAAGGTTCGATTTGAGAAAGTGTATCAGATTGGGTTTAGGCTAGGATAGGTAATTTCTTAAGCCTAAGGCATAGCCTAATCTTATGACTAACACTTCTAAGTCTCTAGGCTTAGGTTAAGTGTTCACCTAATCACTAGAAGTATCTTATGACTAGAGTTTTAGTATAAGAGTCTAAGTCTAAGAAGAGGAGGTTAAGAGCTCACTCCAAAAGTGAGGTCAACAAAAGGACCCTTTATAGGAGTGGTGTAATAGACAAGGCACACCGCACGAATTGACGTTGACCGAAATGATCAACAACATCCAAAAGATTACAACAAATAATGGAAGTGATCTATACTCAGACCGATAGATAGAATCACAATCTTAGGTAATGCAGCTTCTTTATGCCAAAGGCATAGAGAGAAGAAAGAATCTGGGATTGAGTACATGAACCTTCCTCTGGGAAACAGTTCAAGTCCGCTGGATATGGATCTGAGTTTGATTATGAGTATAATTTGTTTGAGTGTGTATCCGCTGGGGATAAGAATCTATAATCTGATGGGGATCAAGATTGAATTGATTTTAATTTGTTTTTTTAATTGATGTGGAGGTATATCTGCTAGGGATATGTGCTCGAATCCACTAGGGATTGGGTATGTGAACCTTCCACTAGGGAAGCAGGTTTGAGCTATTCGTTGGGTATAAGAACTTGATTGGATTTATGTGATTTATTTGATTAGACTCTACTAAGCAGGTTGGTTTAATTTTTTATGGCTCCACTAAAGAGAAGGGTTCTAGACTGAGGGCATATCCGTCAGGGATGTACACTCGGTTAGATTTATTTAATTTAGATCTAAGTTCCACTAGGGAGGCTAATTTAATTTGTGCCTCGTTGGGGAGAAGTTTGGTTTATCCGATATGTTTAATTTGACTCCACTGGGGAAGTTGGTTTTGAATTTATTTTGTTATTGACCCTGTCGGTGTGCGATGGACTACACTAAGAAGGAGCCACTGGGGCCTTGGCCTATCTTAGATTTATAAGTCCGAAGGGGTAATTTACCTACCATAAGGTAGACCATCACCCAAGTGGTTTGGTGTGCAACGACTATAGGAAGAAGACATAGACTTACATCTTCCAAAGGAGGAAAAGCCAGGGTGATTTGTTAGATGGACAGCACATCGAACCCTACTTAAGGAGACTACTGAGTGAGCGCCACTAGGGATCTTACCTCAACTCAAGAGTAGTACTGATGATTAATTTGATTTATAATAATTTAATTTAATTTGATGTGTTATGTTGTGGACCCTATTGGTGTGCAATGGACCTACTGAGAAGGGGCTATGTCGGCCTTGACCTATCACAGATTTATAAATCCAAAGGGATAGTCTATCAGCCACAAGGTAGGACTATCCGGCCTACAGGTTGCCTTTGGGTGTGCAAGGACTATACTAGAAAGAAAACATAACAGACTTACATCTTCTAAAGTAGGGATCAGTCCTTAGGGTGATCTGTCGATGGCACAACAAATCAATCTCGATGACTATTTGAGTGAATGCCACTGTGGACTCATATAGACTCAAGAATAGTCAAAATTAATTTAATTTTAGATGGACCTTGTCAGTGTGCGATGGATCTACTAAGAAGGAGCTAATATCATCTTAGACCTATCTTAGGTTTACAAATCCAAAGGGGTAGTCTTCGTTAGGTAGAACTAACCAATCTAAGGGGTGCCTTTCAGTTTGCATTGGTTGAGTTAGGAAGAAAGCGGGACTCACATCTTCTTAAATAAGGAACCACTAGGGTGATCGGTCACTTACACAATAAATCAGGTCTGACCTAGGGCTGCCCATCAGTTTGCAAAGATCGTGCTAGAAAGAATGCGTAATAGACTTATATCTTTCAAAGTAAAGAAGACCGCCGGGGTAACTCGTTGATGGCACAAAAAGTTGAACCCGACCTAAAGGCGACTACCGAGAGAGTGCTGACCCGAGGACTTATCTCAACTCAAAGTAGTCAGACAATTCCTATAGGGAGTTTTGTTGATACTGTCATAAAGATAACATGCCTGCTTGGGAAAGGGGCAATTGGGGGCTTGAATTCTTAATCCACAAGTGAAGATATATTTTATTTATTTTATATTTGCGTGTACCCTATTGGTTTATGAGGGACCACACTGAGAAGGAGCTCATATCAGGCTAATCCTATCTTAGACTTACTAGACCAAAGGAGAATCCGCGCATCCGCTGAACAAATTCTCCAACCACGGGGGTGGTTACTAGGAAAGGGGGACTGCCCAATCCAAAAGTAACCCGGGTTGTGTCTAAATGAGGTTGCAAAAGACGTGATCCAAATAGAATGCCCGCAGGGGATGGGGCCAATAAAGGCTTAATCCAACACCTTGGAGAAGATGACATGGCTAGTCATATATCAAATAGGTATTCGGTGGCCAACTCAAGGAAAAAAGCATGGGGACTCATATTTACTAAGAGTGGTGTATCCACCGTGTGAGTCCATTAGATAGAAACATCAACCAACCTAAGTGCTGTCGGGTTTGCACATCAAAAGAAGAAAGCTGGACTTACATCCTCTAAAGTAAGATTCGGGATAGTCTATCTTGGCTCGACAGTGCCATCGACTACCTGAGTGAATGCCACTGGAGGACTTACATCAACTCAAATGTAGTCAAGAGGAAAGGAGCCTCTGGGGGACTTACCCTAAACCTCAAATATACTCAACCTAGTTAGTGCATGATGGCTAGTTCAAGAAGAAAGCACGGGGACTCACATCTCCTTAAGCAAAGTCAATATGAGGTAGCTCACTGGCTGGGCAGTGAAATCTATCGTACTAATAAGGCATTCGTTAGTTTGCAACAAGTTATGAAGAAAGTGCATGGACTCACATCCTCCAACAAGTGGCCACTAGGATGACATACTACCGAGGTAGCATGTAGACCCGACCTAGAACAGCTAATGAGTGAGTGCCACAAGAGTCTTGCTCACATCAAAGTAGCCTAAGATAAAAGATATATGTTATTTATGAAAGAGGGAATAGATGCCGCTTTGGGTTCTCTTACACCTATCCTAAACACGTTGAAGAATGGATGAAATGGTGTCGTAGGGGCAATTATGACTCCACCAAGAAAGGATGTCGCTCGGGTTCTCTTACACCTAACTTAATTATATTAGTCAAAATAGGATGCCTCTTGGGTTCTCTTACACATATCCTAATAGTATTGGAGGATTATTTTGTAGTTTGTGTTATAGAGGGATAGGATGCCTCTTGGGTTCACTTATACCTACCCTAAATACATCATGGCATAAAGCAAAGATATTTCTCAGAGATGAATTTGATATGAAAAGAAGTTTTATTGATAATTATTTTCAAACAAGATTTATGGATAATATTTTTCTTTAAGTAGAGCCCATTAATTGCATTGGGCATCCCCTTATAATTTATGAGTTGATAAGACTCCTTAGTTCCTCTCTATGGCATAAGGGCCTTCCCAAGTGGGTTCAAACTTGCCTCCTATCTTTCAGGCAAAAATTGCCTCCTTAGAACTAAAATAAGCTCTATACTTAAAAAAGCTAGACGAACCAACTTATTATGAGCTTGAATTATCTTGGCTTTGTATAACTTGAGGTTCTGCATGCTAGGTTTCTCTCCTCCAAACCTTGAGCTTTCCAACCACAACTTGGCATTCTCGCTCAGATTTTACTACCCAACTATTCTTAGTGATGGGAGTTGGACTTCTAATGGTAAACTGACCCATACATCAAGGAGAAAGGGGTAGATTGAGTTGGAGTTCTATGTGGGAAGCCCATAAGGCTTCAACCAACTATTCATGCCATCATCATTTATTGTCATCTAGTGTCTCTTCAGATTTGAATGAGAGTTTTGTTGAAGGCTTACAACCCATTTACCCTTGGGTAGTAGATGGTAGAATATCTCCAATCTATGTTATGTCTCGAGAAAGTTGATTTTAGTGCTCTTAATGTATATAATTCATCGAGGCCCCAACCTATATGATATGGTTCTAAAAATTGGAGCACATGTTGAGTGACCTCTAAGTGGGATTACCTCCCACTTGGAAAAGTAGTTAGTAGCGTAGATAAATCAATGACCTTGGAAGAAGGAGGATCGATCAAACCAATGTCGCATACCCCAACACTCAAATGGCCATGAGGCCAATGTAGGATGTGTAGAATGTTGGGTGGTTGATGAGACCACCGTATGTACATTGGCATCTCAACTACGTCCATGCGCGATCATCAAGGCCGTAGTATCCTAGTCTCTTGATCTTGGCTTTCATCTTCGACTAGATTGGTGTGCTACATAAACGAGTGCACTCATCACAATACTATGGACTTCATGTTTATCATAAACATAACCACATATGATCAAGGATTGGTACAAGGTGCCATCCATAGTAGAAAGGGCTCGCTTCACATGTGCTAGTGATTTCTCTTGAGGTAGTTTGCCAGTATGTAGATAATCCATGAATGGTTACCTCCAATCTGACTCCCTGTCCTTTTTGGCAATAATAACTTCCCCTTCAAGAGAGAATCTCTTGATGAATTCATCAATAAGGGATAAGACTTATCTATTTTGGACACTTATTAGAATGGACTCATCTTTTGGACATGCCAACTCTTTGTCAAGCTTGGCTAATGCTTCTACTATTGCATTTTCTCCTTGAGAATCTGTAAATGGTAACCTGGATTTGGGCCAACATGCTTTCATGGTGTACTTATAGTGAGTGAAGTTTAGGCTTTAGAACTTTGTAGGACCTTGATTTGGTTGATGACTAGCGAGAATCCCAAAGATGTTGATACTGGATGCATAGTATAATGACTAACTCAGGCCAGCAATCGAGCCTCATATTACTTCATTATTGGTGCATGGATTGGACAGATGATATGAGAATCTCATCATATGATGCAGTTAGGAGAACTATTCTACCCTTGCCTTCACGGGATAGTAAATTATGGTTCTTCTCCTCTTTTAGAGGAAGCTGAACCATCAAAGTACATCTCCCAATGACGAGCACCAGTATCCCCTAAGTTCATGATTTATTTATCGGGGAGATCATTAAGTGAATCGGCAGAGTGGATGTCTTAAGAAATCCAAGTGCTTGTCCTTTCACACGGAGGGTATGAATGTGATGTCAAACTATAAAATCATGGACCAAATGCCAACCATCTTGATAAGGTCAACCATATCATGAGATATATAGTGGATTGATTCTAGAGATCGTTCACCTTATGAAAGAAAGCATGTATGTATAGCTTTTGGGATGCAAAGATTAAAGCTAGGGCTTTTCAATAGGTGGATAGTTTGTCTAGGGATTAGGCGATGGCGAGATAATAGAGCATTTTCTTTTTTCATTGTTGGTTGAGCCAACAAAGTGCAAGTTATCTAATCTGATGGTGTATAATATGAGCTTGCGGGATAAGAGCTAGAATTGGTGGCGTCATCGGTATTGCTTGATGTCTTCAAAAGCATGTGACACTTGTCATCCCATTTGAACTTGGACATCCTTTTGACAAGTGCTAAAATGGTTGGCATCTTCGATAAGTTGGAAATGAAGCATCTTAGATATGCCACCCTTGGAATGACACGAGTTGAGTTAGACTTTTATTTGGCATTTCTAGATAGTCTTGATCTTCTCCGGGTTGATTTCAATTCCCCGGTGTTGGACAACAAACCGAAATTTTCACGAAGCTACTCAATGCACACTTTAGGGGTTCATTTTGAGGTTGTATTATCTTAACGTTAAAACTACTCTCAAGTCAAAGAGATGGTCTTCCTTTTATTTTGATAATGAGATCATCGTCGTAGCATTCAACTTGATGATGAATGAGTTCATCGAAGATTGAGTCATGGCATATGTATGTGCATTTTAAAAAGGCATGACCTTATAACAATAGATTTTGATCGGGTTGAAAAGGCGTTTCTTTCATCCTCAGGGCCATCTTAATTTGGTTGTAGCTAGATGACCCATCCATAAAGGAGAATGCATGAGATGAGGCGTCCACCATTAATTTAGTATAGGAAGTGGAAATTCATCCTTAAAACATGCCTTATTTAGATCCCTAAAATCAATACTATATTTGGCCATTCTTTTTCTTAATTGGATGACAGGTAGGGTAGGATATTTTTCCCCTAATAAAGCCACATCGATCGGTTTCTTGATTTTAAGTGACACGTATTCAATGTCTAATCACATGCATCTAGGAGCTGCTTGATAGGGTTAGCATTAGGTTATATTGCTAGTTTATGGACTGCTATGTTAGGAGATAGACCGGGCATCTCTTCATAACTCCATGTAAAGAAATCCTTAAACTCAGTCAATAGCTTTACTAAATCATTAGTTTCTTTTTCATTCAATAAAGAACTGATGTATGTTTGGCGTGGATCTTCTTCAGTTCCTAGGTTGATTTCTTTGAGCTCATCGATAGTTGATCTGATCTCCTCTTCGAACTCTGCGGTGCATCCCGACTTCAAAGTCATTTGGATCATCAAGTTTCTAACTCCTCCTATGAGTTAGCATGATTTGAAAAGAAGATTCAAATGATTGGTGATGAGCGATCATCATCATCATCTGGACTTATGCAGAATCCTAGTCCAGGTCTTGATTGTGAATGTCGTTTGTCCCATAACCTTTCAAGTAATGTCGACACGTGTTTTTAGCATGTGGAATTAATCCTTCTTTGCTAAATTAAGAACACACAAATATCAATCAAAAGTAATTTTATTAAATCTTTGTATGAATCATCCTCAAGTTTACATCGACTTCTTGACTTGAGGATGATGCTCCAAGAAAGAACTTGCACCTTTACATTTGTGGAAGACTTAGGGGCTTCCTTAACTACCAAACCCTCAACTTTTTGTGAGAAAAGTGGGGTTATAGCTAAAGTTCTCAACTGATGCCTCACTATTTTACATATAGACTTGGATACACTTATGCTTTGCTTAGGAGGTCTTCATCTCATCTGCTCAGCTGTCATGATCTTGGAAAATGCTAGTTGGTAATTATATATGACTCATCCTCCGAACTAGATTCTAAGTCTATATAGATAGTAGGTGTATTCCTAGTAGTTGGGACATGACTCATATTGGGTGGCCAATAAGGAGGCCTTCCGTCCCTAGGCATGTCTGATCCTCTTCCTCTTGGTGGAGGTCAGTCATCCTACCCATGTTTGAATGGAGTAACGAACTGTGGGTGGAATCTAATGTTAGACTCTACTTTCTCCTCCAAGTCTTCTCTCCCTTTTATTTTCTTTCTCATTTCCTTTTTCTTTTCTTTTTTTCTTTTTTCTTTTCTTTTCTTTTTCTTTTCTTTTTCTTTTATCTTTGCATTTTGCCAAGTTCACGAGAATAGACTTGTTGATTTTGAGGAGATAGTAGGTGCATCCATATATTGACCTTATGAGATGAATGGCTTAAGATCTCCTTTGTGCATTCAATCTCTCATGAACTTCATGCACGTGAGAGGATGGAACCATTGTTCTCATGTATCCATGGTCTCTAAGCAAAGCATTGAAAGATGTATATGAGAATGTAATATTTGCGGTAGTCTTCCAATCATCTCTTAATGGCACTATAGAGCTAAGGCTCTCTGTTGTTCATTGAATCCTCTCAACATCATCTCTTTTGAAAGTTTGGAGATGTCAATCCTTAAGTAGCGAGTTTTAGACTCATAATGTTCTTGATGCACCCACGGTCAACAAGAACTTTGGATATCTGTATCTTCCAATATCCATTGTAATGTAAAGAGGGTTGTTCTTGGTCATTTTAGAAGAGTCTTCATCTGAATGTAACTCCTAAAGTGTCCTCTAAACGAGCCTCCTCTCATTGGCACGGTAAGCATATCTATCAAGAAGAGCCTTGGATTCCTCATCTCTCTTTGGATAAGATAAGGCATCATATATGCTTAACTTAGTGGCGCCTAAGATGTGCTAGGACGTTATAGTCAACCTTGGCTTGATCCTCCAAGTATATCCATGGGTGGAGTATCCTGTGAAGGGGCTATCTATTCTTTAGAACTAATGATTTGCTTACCTTTATCCTCAGGTGCTACCCTAAGAGGTTGAACTTTGCCACTGCGAAGGTTAACTTCAGTGACTTCGTGAGATGATTTAGTGGAAAGTTCTACCTCATGTTCACTACACTTCTCCTATGGGATCATCAGTCGATGACTCAAATCAATCTCAATGGGTGAACAGAATGATTTAACAATGGAAAATATATTTAAATCAAAGAGGAATGATAGAGTTGTCATTATTATTTTGTAGACTTGGAGAGTTTTCGAGAGGAATAAAATCTAGAGTATCATAAGTGGACAAGATGTAAGTGAAACCTTTCTTCATTGATTTCTTCTTAGATGGAGGTACATGATAGAAATCTAATAAAGCGGGGTAAGAGGTATAGTGCCCTTGTTGTCTCAATCTCTTGAAAGAGGAGCTTGTGGAGGAAGAAGAAGTAGTAGCAATGGTGGATGGAGTCTTTGGACTGGGGTGGTTGTCTTTGTATGCTATCGCAAGTAAGGTAGGCTGATGCTGGGTTGACACTTTTTTCAAGTTGTCTTGGCAACTTGCAAACCTTCCTTGGTGTTGGAGGTTTGAGTTGCTTCAGGCACCTGTATAAAGCTTCTTGATCTTAGAGACCACTTTTTTTAGAGGTTGAGATAAAATATATCCAACCTTCTTTTTTTAAGAGGATCAGTATCCCCAAGAATTACTGATAGAACCGGAGGGTTGTTCTAAATTCCTTGGGGATAACAATACGACTTGTATGCTCAAGCCAGTCCTTAAAAGGTATAATCCTAAGATATGACTAACCATGCGGTGGTAGGGGCAATAGTTAGGATCTTGCCCACATCCTCTGGCCTCTTGCTCTCAGGTAACTGAAAGTTAGGTTTCTTTAAAATATTCTTAAAGATATTCCTAACTACCTCCCTCTTGAATGAATATGTCTTATTCAATCTATTGGCAAGAGTAGGTGGGTATACACCGTGGATATGAGTATCTGTTGAGTATCTATGGAGGAGGTGGTGCTGGCTGTGCATGTGGTGGTGTATCTTTGGTTGAGGTGGTGTGGTAGGAGGTGGCAATGGAAGGCTCATTGCCGAGGTCTCATCTTGAGCTCACAGCTTCTTCTCAATGCTTTTCTACAACTTGGGCTTGAATGATTGGTCTTGAAAAGGTATTTGGCTCTCCTTGTATACGCCTTGTTGATTAATTTTTCAAAGGTTTTGATTGTAAATCCCTTGAGCATTAAAGCAACTAGGCCATGAATATTCTTGAGAAAAATTTCTATAGCATACTGTTTGGATAGCTGTGGTTCATATTTCATACTCAGGTTTTACCACCTAAGAATATAATCAATAAAGGACTCATTAGGATTTTATTACGCTACAACGAGGTCACCCATAGTTACCCTTTGCTGGGCTCCAGCAAACCTCTTGATGAAGAGGTGCTCCAACTCAACAAAGTTCTTCACTGAACTATTGGGTAGTTTAGCATACTAATCAAATGCAATCTTTGATAGACTGCTAATGAATAGTCAGAAGATAAGTGCATTACTCACGTTAACGACCATCTAAGTGTCTATATATGCGAGGGTTTCCACGCCATCAGATCTTGAAGAATGGTGGCACAAATCCCTTGGTATATTGGACTACATCAAATTCCTCCGAGTAGGGTCTACCCTTTGGAACATATGAGACACCTTGGGCTTACGCCAACACTTCCTTCACTTGTTGTTCCACCATATGCTTTATATCTCTTCGCATGGAGGTGTCATGACCTTCTATCTGCACTATCTTGGTCCATGGGATATGTACTCTTGGGCTGATCTAGAACATGCAACAACCTAGGGTGGTTGGCTTCTAAGGGAGTAGGTTGTATTGATGGAGCCTGGCCTTGAAGTGCTAGGATTGCTAACAAGTCTTCAACTCTTTTCGTCATCTTACTGATATGCTCATCTCTCTGTCTCAATTATTGACAAAGGTGTTGGGTTGAATGAGCTGTGTCTTCTTCCTCAATTATTACACCCTCCTATGTTGATCCCAGGAGGGAACCCCTGTTGACCATATGGACTTCTTGAGTCCTCCAAGAGATCATCCTCATAGATCAAAATTGACCCTCATCCTCTTATTCGCGATCAAGAGTTCCCTCTTCTCATAAATCGAGTGAGGATCTCATCTAAAGAGTGGTCTAATATGCAGGGCACTCCCGATGTGGGTATGCTCACTGATAGAAATACATCGAGCATTATTTGTCTCTATCTCACAGGGCTGTGCAGATGTATATCTAATCAGCACAAAACCGACTGAGGATCCACGCCATGGATACTACATCATATCCTCCCCATGCATATCTTTGCGGTGGAGGAAGTGGTATAATTATTGTGATTATGGTGGTGACTCAACCACGATGGCCTTGACTCGAATAGGAGAGATCGACCTCACCTCAACGAGTAGAGTAGATGGAGTGGGATCTTTGGGCTGTAGCCAGATCACCAATAGTGTTGGTCTTTCCTTGGATGGGGGCATCTGGATCTTGGTTGGAATGGGGGGGGATGATGGTGGATAAAGTGGTGGCGGTGGAGTGGCGGTGAAGGCGGCCTTCCCACATTGTAAGCATACTCCTCTTGTGATGAGTAGCACTGATAAAGATGATGTTGATTGATGACAGTAGGGTGACAATCGAGAAAATGAGTGGAGGTCACCATGCATAAACCTCACGTCTCCTCTACTTTTGAGGCGCTTGAGCCTCCAAGCTCTCTCCAGCTGGATCTAACTTTTAACTCTCATAGGGATAACGTCCAAATCAAAATTAGCTGACTCACAGGCATGTAGCTCGACCAACTTGGCGCAAGCGTCTAGCACATAGGGCTTCTTCTCTGTTGAAATATCTTTGGTGGTGGAGGTAGTGCAATCCTAAGTCCTCCTCTCCAGGAGAGGGGTGGAACCTCTACCACTCAAATGTGGAGGTCTCACAGGAGATCCCTCTCACATGGGGCTTCATCTCTCTCGCCCTCTTATGATGTGGCAACTTGATTCTTGTTGCGGTCTGTTAGGTATGGCGAGGAGCTAGCCCAGAGCGTGGAGGAGACTATCTTAGAAATCAAGAGGTATTCCCCTTTGGGGTGTCAAGGAAGGGGTAGTAGCCACTTAGGAGGTGAGTGATTGACCAGTTGGAACAATTACGAATACTAGCGGTAGCAGAACAACAATGGCCTTTCTGTTTAGTTAAGGAAACTCAGAATCATATGGCATATCAAATGAAGCGTACCGCCCCACCTCCTGCTAAGCGTGAGGTGATCCCCGAAATCCTCACCCTCAAAATCATGGCCAAAGTAGATGACCTCGGTGGAGCCAGTAGTAGAGAGGAGCGATCCAGGCTAAGTTTAGAATGGGGAAGGAAAACACGAACTTGTTGGGAGCCATGGATGTCTTGAGGACTGGAGAACTAACTGAAATCTGTTGAAATATAGTTGAGTCAGACACTTGCCTTGATGTTCACCTTCAATCATTGATCTCAAGATTTGATTCAAAATTTGAACTCACACTGAATAATTTTAAGGATGTTAAGTGGGGTTCATTAAAATTTTAGAGAGATTTTGGATATTGAGGAGAGTCTTTGGCATTTGATTTCGATTTAGAACCCATACTCAATTGATCTAGGTAGGTTGGGTGGGGTTCTAAAATTTGAGGAGAGATTTTCTTGGAGATATTTGTGTTTTGTGCATCTTGTTTGAAAATATTGATAGTTTGAAAGACCTCAACTTAGCAAATTTGGGTACGCAAATAAGAGGTTGTGATTGTGTATTTGAAATATTTTTGCTTGTGAAAATTTGATTGTATGATATTTTAATTTGAAAATGGGGCTTCTTACTTAACAAATTTGGTATGTTAAGTAGATGCCACATGTGTTTGATTTGTGCTTGATGATGAGACTTTCACTTAACAAATTTGGTATGTTAAGTGAAAGTTAAATGTGATTGTGAGATAAATTTATTTTTCTTTGAAGATGGGAGTTCCACTTAACAAATTTGGTATGTTAAATGAAAGCCCCAAATGTGTTTGAGATATATTTATTTTTCTTTGAGAATGAGATTCTCACTTAACAAATTTGGTATGTTAAGTGAAAGCTCAAGTGTGGTTTGACATGATAAGTTGGATCCTTATTTAACAAATTTGGTATGTTAAAATAGGGATCAAATGTGTATTAAAAAGAGACCCTCTCTTAACAAATTTGGTATGTTAAGTGAAAGTCAAATGTGTTTATGATTTTTATATGAAACTCTCACTTAATAAATTTGGTATGCTAAGTGAAAGTCAAATGTGCTTATGATTTTTGAAAATGAAACTCTCACTTAACAAATTTGGTATGCTAAGTGAAAGTCAAATATGTTTATGATTTGAAAAAGAAACTCTCACTCAACAAGTTTGGTATGTTAAGTGAAATTAAATGTATTTATGATTTTTAAAATGAAACTCTCACTTAACAAATTTGGTATGTTAAGTGAAAGTTAAATGTGTTTATGATTTTGAAAATGAAACCCTCACTTAACAAATTTGGTATGTTAAGTGAAAGTCATATGTGTTTATGATTTTGAAAATGAAACTCTCTCTTAAAAAATTTGGTATGTTAAGTGAAAGTCAAATGTGTTTATGATTTTGTAGATGAAACTCTCACTTAACAAATTTGGTATGTTAAGTGAAAGTCAAATATATTTATGATTTTTTTGAAAGAAAAGAACTTATTTAACAAACTTAGGTATGTTAAATGGAGTTCAATTTGTCTTATGATTTTCAAAAAGGGGGTTCTCATTTGACATACTTGGACATGTCAAATGAGATCCAAATATGTCTTCCAAGACTTTGGCAAGAAGGAGTTTATCTGACAAATGCAAATAGAATTCAATTTGCTTTACCTTCTCAAGGAAGGGGAACTTCCATTTGACAAATTTGGGTATGTCAAGTGGGGGGGTTCAAATATGTCTTGACTTCTCTTTTTATGTATGGTTTATTGCTTTTGAAAAGAGGGGAAACTTCAACTCTAGCACATGTGAAGTATGCTAAGTGGAATTTTAATTTTATGTTATGATTTAATTCAAAAATAGAACCTTCATCCAATAAATTTGAGTGTGTGGGATGGGGATAACTATTTTCAAAGAAAATGTGTTTTTAAAAATGGTTGATTTTAACTTTGAAAAAAACCTCCATGTAACAATCATAGGAATTGCCAAACGAGGTTTGGTTATATGTGTTTTATGCCTTTTTGAAAGTTTCTTACAAATTTTTGTGTAAAGATATCTTATTATGTGGATTTTGAAAAAGTGCTTTTGGAAAGACATGTTATTTTGTAGAAGGGTTTTATTTTCTTATTGTTCATGGGATGAACCTTGCCTCACCATCAAGATGGTGAAGAGGTTCTTAATTTTGGTCATCTCCTTTGTTTGATTAATTTTAATTTTCACCTATTGGGGAAACCCAATAGGGATTTTAAGACCTACACGGAGTGAGGTCCTAAAACCTAAAGGATGTTGGGGGGATTTGCTTAAGGATGAAATATGCTAAGTGCCTGGAAAGAATGATAGTCTGAGCCTATATAAAATATAAGTCCACTTATTGGCTTGGAGACAATAATTATCTACTAAAGATGGAGAGGAATACTCCCCAGTGGAGTCACCAGAAAAATCTATGGTGTTTATTTTTGAGATGTGGGACACCATGTAGATCTTAGGGGATGCTTATTGAAGTGATCGAGTATGCCATTAAGGAATGATGTACTATCTTGAAAGATGAAATCACCACCTATAATGGTAATCACTTAAGGACTCTAAGGCATGATGGGTCTTCAAATATACTAGATCTTTCCCTACTTTATATGAAAAGTAAAGTAGGGTTTATTTTTAAGTTCTATGGAGGCGCCCCATAGTTAATTACATCAGGAATGGGAATTCAAGAAGAATACTCTCGATTAAAGTAGACAATTAGGATCTCCAAAGATTTCAAGGTTAAGACTATTAAAGGATTGATTATTTTAGAAAATCAAATGGGATAGATAAAGGAGAAGACTTATTTTTGGAATCCAAAGGGAGAAAGTAGAAAATGCTCATGATACTAGGAAGCCTAGTGAGCATTCCAATCTATAATTGGGCTTTATATTTTGAAATTGAAGATATCTAATTATTTGAGTTGATATTTTATTAGATTGCTAGAGCTTATAATTCCACAACATAAGATTGTAGAAATGCCTAAGAGGTGAGGATTTATGCTTGTAGCAGAAAGGAAATAATCGATCCTAAATCTAGGGAGCTTTGGCGAGGACCAAAGTATGACCTAAATCTAAGGTGAAAATGGGTATATGGTGTATATTCACAAGAGAGAATAAACCACCTGACTACTAGACTTATTACCGCATGGAGTGGCAACCAGCTAACTCTTCCAACGCTTTAAATCCATGTAGGCAAGTCTTATGCTTTACAAGATGGCTAGGCTGTTGTTTTATTTAGAGAGAAAACTAAGTCCTTAAACTCACTCCCTAAGAGACTAGAGCATGAGTGGTAATGAAAACATGACTTAATTTAATGCAAATTTTATCAAATTTATTTAATTCTTTTGGACTCTTTATTTTGACACAGGCTATGGGATTTTATATGCCTAAATGCATGAGAACTTGATTATGGGCCAAATCAAAAGAGAAAGGGGTGTTCTTTCATCAAAGGCTCTCATAGGTTAAGCCTTCATTCTTTGTCACAGATGGAAGCTCCCTCTTAACAAGAGTGGAAGAATATGACATGCATGATATTATACATTCATTCATCCTTGCTAAAAAATTTATTATCTTGATTTAATTCTTAAGCTTATATGTGAGGTTATGATTTATTTTAAATTTTAATTATGAGTTATTAAATTGGGGTAGAAAAGTTAATTTTATCCTAAGAGCCTACCGTATCCAGGCCACACATTCAAACATCAATCATGAAGAAACTAGAGAAAAAGTATACAATTCTAGTGCGTAATCTAAACACAATATCAAACATATTTATAGACTACCGTAAAAGAGTAAAAGGCCACTATGCGGTTTAGTACACCCCAGAAGAAGAAAAAAGATGGGTAGCCGAACCTATTATCTGACCAAATTACAAAAAATAATACATGCTATGAGTCTTCTTTTCTTCATTCCTTTCTTCTCTTCCTTTTGATTTGATTTGCTCCAAAGGCATCACATGGCACCTTAGGGACTAAGCCTTCTGGCCACTACTCATCCAAATCCCCCATAACACTAATCCTAATTCCTAATACAAAATTACATTAAAAATAAGAAAAATAAATCTAGCTACACATACAAAATAAATGTTAAAAACAACATAATAGCAATTATATGAATAATTTGGACTTAGCACCACACATGGTAACAAACCACTCTAACAGTCATGCTTAGGGGCTAAGCAACTACCAACAAAAGAATTTATATTTTTTATTACTGACTCCTTAAGCACAACCCCAGAAAATATGATTATAATAATCAACATCATCTGAACATACTACATCAAGTCTAAATATTATATCACAAACACAACATCATACATACAATCAATCGACTAGCTAATTCTAGGGTGACTTAGTATTCTAGTGTGTGAAAAGGCTTGTGTGGCAAGAATTACTAGCTTCTTTAGTTTAAGTTTCAATTTGAAGTTTGAATTTGTTTAAATTTTACCTTTGGGTGATTTCAATTTAAATGATTTATTTTATTTTTTATTTCACTTTTATTTGGTTAAAGTGATGTTTAAGTTTTCAAGAATGAAGAGTAGAATGAATTCCATTTGTAGGCTCAACATTCACATCCTAATTCTAAAGAGTCTAACTAAGGTCCTTAAGTATTTTAATTAGCCCATTTGAATTTGCGTAATTCATTTGATTTGATTTAGAATTTAGAATTTGAGTTTGTTTAAGTATTTGATTGATTGATTTTTGATTAGATGTTTTTGTTTAATTACATCTTGATAATTCAATATCTTAATATCTAATGAAGTTTAAGTTTGTTTAAATTCATGTGTTTTTTGATTGATTAATTTTAGATTAGATGTGTTTTGGTTTTAAATCTTGATAATTCAATATCCTTAATTGATGTTTAAGTTTGTTTAAATTCATGTGTTTTTGATTGATTAACTTTTATTTATTTGAATTAATTTTAATCTATGAAGTTTAAGTTTGTTTAAATCCATGTGTTTTGATTGATTAATTTTAGATTAGATGTTTTTTAATTAAATCTTGATAATTCAATATCCTTTTAAATTTTATCTTTTCTTTGATTATGGTTTATCTTGACTTTATGTTAATTTGATTTGATTATGGTTCATTTATTTGTGGTTTTCAAATTAGATTAATTGAGATTTTATTTTGATTTTAATTGAGTTTGATTCTTTGTAAATAGGATTTTATTTTTAATCTCACACATTTGTCATGTTTATTAAAGTTTGGTTTGTATTTTGATTTCATACATTGGATAGTTAATTGGTTTATCTCTTTTTTTTTTTCTTTTAAGTAGGTTGAATGAGATTTGATTTAATTACATATTAAATTGATGAGAGTCTTCTTGATTTAATTTAATTTGATTTAATTTGATTTTATTAGCTTTATTAGTCTATGGGTTTGCTTAGGTTCAATATGATTATGTACTTAGTTTAATTAAGAAGTGTATTTAAGTTAATTATTAAATTAAATAAAGATTTATTTAATTTTTAATTTAGTTTTATATTTATTTAGATTAATGATGTAATTAATGACTTAATGATTTATGTTTAATTTAGAATTTTATTGGTATTTAATTGCATTTATGTTCGATAAGCTTAAGTTTAATATGAATAATTTGATTTAATTAGTTTACTTAAGAGGTGTGATTAATTATTAAATTAAATAAAGATTTGTTTAATTTTAATTTGATTTCATTTAGGTTAATGATGTAATTAATGACTTTAATTTAAGTTTAAATTATGATTTGATTAATTTAATTGCATTTTATGTTTGATTAAGCTTAAGTTTAATATATGATTAATTTGATTTAATTAGTTTACTTAAGAGGTGTATTAATTAATTATTAAATAAAGTATTTAATTTTTTAATTTGAACATTTAGGTTAATGATGTAATTAAGACTTAATAATTTATTTAAATTAGGATTTGGATTTAGATTTAATTGTATTTTATGTTTGATTGATTAAGCAGGTTTAATATGATTAATTTTATAACAATTAGTTTACTTGAGAGGTGTGATTAATTATTAAATTAAATGATTTGTTTAATTTTAATTTGATTTCATTTATTTATTTAGTTAATGATGTAATTAATGACTTACTAATTTTAGTTTAAATTAGGATTTGATTAGCATTTAATTACATTTATGTTTGATTATGCATAAGTTTAATATGATTAATTTGATTAACTTAATTAGCTTATTTAAAAAGTGTGATCAAATTAATTAGCAGATTAATTAAATGTTTGATTTGAATTTGATTTTAAAGTTTGTTGGTTCATTAAGATGATGGATTAATTCATTAAGTTTATTAATTAAGTATTTATTCAATTGATTAGGTTAATTATTAATTTTTTAAATCATTAGATTAATCAGATTTTTAATTTTTTACATGAGTGATTTGATTTAGTTAAGTGTTTTACTTAAGTTTGATTTGATTAATTATTGTTATTATTTCATTAGTTTAAGTGATTTAATTATTTATTTTTATTTCAATTAAACTTGATGATTCATAATCATTGTTAGCTTTGGTTTTCTTCATTATTATGTTCATTAGATTTCATTCATGTTTAGTTTAGTTGTTAGTTTTTTGTATTAATGGCTAATTAATTATCTTATTCCAAATGGATATGATTTAATCATATGTTAATTAAGTTTACTTTAACTTTTTTGGTTTAAAATTGTCAAATGATTATGTTGAATTGGTTTATTAATCAATTTAATTTTAGTTTATTTAATGATTAGTAATATTTAACTTGTTTTAATTTATTAAGTAGTTTCATATAATTAAGATTCAATACTTGTTGTTGGTTTAACAAGATTAGTTTGATTTTACATTAAAGTTTCATTGATTTATTTAATCATGTGTTTAATTTAAAAAAAAATATAATCATTTAATCGAATCTCATTAACTCAATTAAGTTCAATTATGTTTAAATTCAATTTTATTTGAGGGATATATGATGCTTTTCTGACTTAAGGTTTGATTACCAATCATTTGGGTCTAACATCATTTCTAATTTTGATTTGGTACTTAATTTATTTTTAGATTATATTTTAATTAATCTCTTAATTGATTAAACTTTAATCTTAAGTGTTTATTTGAGGTTCATTAGGATTTAGAAAATCATATTATTTTTTTAAGAGTCCTAGATGTCAACTGAATTGATTTAAGCCATTTTGAAGATTTTTGTAATTTTTTGGATTTTTATTTGATTTATTTTATTAAAATAGACAATCTGAACTTCAAAATTTAATTTGTCCCAACCTAAAAGTCTTTTTCACTTGAAATTTTTTTAGTGATGTGTTTAACTTTTAATCTAAAATTTCAAAGCAATTCGTTTTATATTTTTAGAGTAATTAATGA
Organism: Cymbidium sinense; assembly: GCA_021442155.1. Classification (NCBI taxonomy): domain Eukaryota; kingdom Viridiplantae; phylum Streptophyta; class Magnoliopsida; order Asparagales; family Orchidaceae; genus Cymbidium; species Cymbidium sinense. Next base: position 5,123,385 of record CM038221.1, read on the forward strand.
AACTTTATTTTCACTAAAACCTAAATTAAGCTCAAACCATTTAGTGAAATTTAAAAATTTTTAGTTCTTTAGATTCCTCTCAGAAAGACAAATCCAACGAACCTATATTTGTAATTTTTTTCAAGTATTTTATTTTTTGAATTTTAAAGTTTTATGACACTTAAATAATTTTTAAAATAAAAAAATAGGCATTTTCCCATAATTACGCCGCATAAATCGAGGCGCGGTGCCGGTGGCACCATGAAATGATATCCGCATGTCACGTGGTGCCATACGATGTCGCATTATCGCATCGGCGATGTCGTGAGGCGAAAAATGCGATCAGGAAATGACGCGCGGTTCAATCGACCGTCCAATGGTGGATTGATGATCCGATTTGATCTGAGGATCGAACATCGTGTTGTAAGGACGGTCCGCATGAAATGTCCGATCCACGACGGGATCGGACGATGCTTATCGACAGCAAATCGATGGAGAAAAATACAAAAAAAAATGATGAAATGATTGACTCATTTTTGTCAATTTTCAAAAAAATTTTACTTCATAGATCAAATAAAATGAAAAAATACTAGGTTTATCTAGGAAAATTCTAAAATGAAAAAATTAACACAAAAAGTGATTAATCCTAAGGGCTAAAGTTTGGAAAATTTACCTCAGGATGGTTTTTTGTGGCGTGAAGATCCAGGTGAGCTCTAGGTATGTGAGAAAGCTTTAGAATGATTTTTAACCCCTCCCTTTCATGTTCTCAATGTTTGTTGCTTCACCAAAGCTTCTATTTATATTTTTGAGCTCAAAAACTCAGAGTGGGGATGGGTTCCTTTGCTTTGGAAATGGGTGAATAGTGGTAGGAGGAAGAGGAATGATGCCTCATTTTTCCCTCTTTTTATAATGGCCAAAAATACACCATTTTTTTGAATTTTTTAGCTCCAAAGTATTATCATCTTGCTTGGGATGGTTGGGATGGATGATGGATTGATTGAGGACTTTAGACTTTTACTCCAAAGTCCTCTCTTACTATCATATGATCAGCTCCATTGAATACAAATGTTGGGGAAGAGTTAAATGCATGTGATGGGAAGAATTAAATGAGGTTGGGTGGAATCCTATGTGGGGGAGGATCCATGAGATATTTAAATGACTTGGGTTGATTTTGGGCTGATCCCAAATGGATTTGGGTCATCAGCCCCAATGGGTCATGGCTTGGTTTTAAAGATTTGAATTTGGGTCATATGGGTCATATTGGGTCATTGATCAATTATGATTAATTAGTCAAATTAGGTCAAAAATTAGGTTCAAATGATAATTTGAAGAGTTTTGGTATGATTAATTTGATTTAATTTGGCTTAGCATTAATTTTGGCTCATTTGGAATCAAATTGGGTCAAGTTGACAATTTGGACAATTAATTGGTTATGGGTTGATTCATGTTCAATTGGCTAATTGAAGATGATGTCTTTGGTTTGAATTAATTTGAATTTAATTTGGATTTAGGCCAAATTGACCATTTAGGCCAATTAGGGCTAAGTTGGGTCAAGTTGACCACTTTGTCAAATTAGGCACAATTATAGCTTTGGTAAAGTTCAATAATCAATTTGGAATGAACTTGAGCCAGTATTTGCAATCAATTTGGGTTAGATCATGATTTGACCCAATTGGGTCCTTTAGGCCAATTTGGGTCAACTTGGATCAAATGGCCAATTGGGCTTGATTTGGCTTAATTGTTGGTCAAGTCATATTTAAGTATTGACTTTGGGTTGATTCAAATCATTGGTTTCAATAAATTTGATGTAGGATGAGTTTTGGCTAGTTTTGGTTCGTTTGGGCTAAGGGATGACTTGGTCAAATGACTAAGTTGACTTGGTTTGACCCAATTGGTTACAATTAATCGTCCTAGGGTGATCAAAAATCATGGTGGAAGATTTTGGTGAGCTTAGTTCAATCCAATTTTAGTTGTATTAGAAGTTGGCTAAAATGGGTCCTTTAGGTCACTTTGGGTCAAGTGGACATAAGTGGGTTGATTGGTTTGGTTTTAGTTTGATTCGAGTTTCGTTGAACTTACATATGAGCCATGGATCAAAATATAAATTCAATGACAATCAATTTGAAATCCAATAGGTTTTGGCTCAATTGAAAGTTTTAAGTCAAAAAGGGCTAAGGTAAGCTTGACTTGGGTTGACTTGAATTTGGTTTGATGATTATAGGTTTTATTTATATTTTTATAAATGATCGAATGAATGATTGATTCAAGAGGAAATCTATTGATTTTGACTTGATTTGGATAGAATTTGGTTAAGTCTAAAGAATTGGCTTAAAGGGTTTAGATTAAGTATGGATTTGATTTTCGATATAGTTTTGGTCATTTGAATTTGGATTTCATTTATATTTATGAATATAAATGAAATAATAATTGACAATTGAGTTTGATTTGATCTAAAGGGAGTTTTGGCTAAGCTTATGAATGTGGTTCATATGGCTTAGAAGTCTTAAATTTGAATTGATTTTGGATTTTAATCATTTGGAGTCAAAAAATTAGATTGGAATTTGAATTTGAATTTGAGATTTGGTTTGAGAATGAATGGTTTGATTTGAGAAAGTGTATCTAGATTGGGTTTAGGCTATGATAGGTAATTTCTTTTAAGCCAACTAATCTTATGATTAACACTTCTAAGTCTCAAGCTTAGGTTAAGTGTTCACCTAATCACTAGAAGTGTCTTATGACTAAGGAGTTCTTAGTGTCTAGAAGAGTCTTAAGTCTAAAGAGATGAGGTTAAGAGCTCACTCCAAAAGTGAGGTCAACAAGGTCTTACATCATAGCTAAGGAGTTCTTCAACTATGCTAGCTACTCTTTTATTATAGCTACAAAATTTAGTTTCTCTATCCTCTCAATGAGCTCTTTATTCATCTTTCTTAACCCATTGTCAAGGTTTTAAGTCTTAAGTCATTTTCTTGTAGTCTTATGATGTCCATTATGAACAGAATTACCGAATACAAGCATTTTCATAACATAAAAAACACTTAGATATCATTCAAAAGGAGGTGAGTTCATATCTTCATCATGTGAGTCCACTATTTTCACAACGAGAATAGCAACAACCACAAGTTTCTCGCTTATGGTGCAAGTTTCATGTATAAATACACCATGTTCTATATTGTTCCTTCATATAGCAAATGTTGAAGTGCACTATACAAAAATCAGATAAAAGATTCATTCTTAATTTTTCTTTACTTTTTATTATTTTAAGTATAAAAATATACCTTCAAACCTTGACTCAATATTCCCAAGAATTGATAAAGCACTCAACCCCTTGAATGCATCTCCCATTGTAAGCACTAAAGTTGATGTCGTTTCCCTCAATTTCTTTAAAGTACCTAATAAGGCGAAGGGGTCGATAATAACTTCTCACACTTTAGGAACCTCTTGGAGTTCAACAACAATGAGCGGAGAGGAAGTTCCAACTTGAGGAAGCTATAAGAAAATAAGTGGAGAATAAAGGAAGAAGTCACCAATGATGATGAATTCAAGCAACTCCCACATCTTTATAAATCAATGCATTACATTCACAACGCTGATGTCATCATGAAGTTTTGTTTAGTCATACTTACCTTTAAATTCATTTTCTCATTCTTTGTATAGTATCTAAGAGAATAAAATCAACTAAATGTATCATGTCAAATTTGGGTTGAAGATAATCACATAGTGGGTTGAAGATAAAGATCTACACTTCGTGTTACAAGATCGCTTTAATGTGAATATCTAATTTGAAGCCTAAAAACTCAATGCTTATCACATCTATCACATTATCGTAATTACATAAATACATTGTGGTACAAAAAAAGTAACTTGATTAGTTATTTTCCAAATTATCTGTCTTGATTAAATTCAATGTAATAGGCTAAAAAACCCAAAAACTAAGTAAAGCTTTGATATGACACTTAAAATACAACTAGTGAAACAAATCTTGATCTTTCATCCAAAGTTGAACCGGATCGACCACTTAAAATATCATTGGAAACTTTGGGATATCTTAAATCCCTAAAAGCTCTTAAATGAAGTGTTTATAGTCAAATCGGCGTCTTGGCTGATCTAACAAGCCCAAGATCTCAAAATTAGACTTCATTTGAACATTCAAATATTTAAAATACATCAAATGATCAAAGGGATCATTGAGCCGTCGATGAAGTAGAGTGGTGCTTTTGCATGTATTTACAAAGGCTCACTCCTCCAATCTATAAATAGCCCTCATTCCTCATATGAGGGAGCCCAAGCAAGAGAGGAGAGAGCTCTAAAGATCCTTCAAAGCATTCATATGGTCAACCAGCCACGATCCGCCACAACTCTCTGCCGGTCTCCATCATGATGACTTCTACCATGATTGTTCCCACGCGTGATTGTTCCCGTTTCTTCCGATTGTTCCTCATTGCCTTGTTCCTCTCTGATTGTTCCCATGCTGATGTTCTCATGCATAATTGTTCTCCACATTTCTACATTGCTATTCACCATCATCTGCTACTACTGTCTTACAACTTAATCGTTATCACATAGGTGTTGTTCCTTTCTATCTATAGAATCCGTCTGAAGATCTTGTACTAAACATACATAGTGGAAGCTTTTCTGGGCTATGGTTTTCCCTCTTTTGAGGTTTTCCATGTAAAAATTCTTGAGTTTTATTGTTCACTCTTTAAATACTTGTGTGTGTGCTAGATTTCACAACAAAGCTAAGGCGAAAACTTTTACTCTATCGCAACTGGTTTTCTAGCATGCAATAGTTTGGCGCTGTCTGTGGGAAAACAATCCTTCAATCACAATTCCTGTGAACACCCTCGTTATGGCCAATAGGCGCAACACTCGTAACAACGGAGCCTCCCGCTCCAACTCCCGTCACTCTCGAAACCAATCCTTGAACCAAAGATGCCAAACCTTCCTTTCTCCTGATAGGCCCGTGAAGGCGTGAAATCTCTTTAGAAGATCTGTGCATCGAATGGAAAGAGTCTCAAAATGAGATGATCCGACTTTTGAGGAACACAAATTTACCGAAAACACATCTCCCCAAGATCGATCGTTTAGGAGGTCAAAATGCTAATTTTCTTGTCAAGTTCCTCCGCGTAGAGACGTGATGTCTCCTTGACATGGCTAGTTACTCATCCATCATGTACTCATGCTAATCCACCAATTATTGATAGCTTGACACATTCTCATCGTTGACCCCACTCTCATGTTATATGCGCAGAATTATGATGCTTAATGGAAGACAATTTCACCTCCAAGATAGAAATCATCTTCCTCACCTATGAGGAATCCTCACCTTTAAAGCTATTCTTCAACATCCTATTCCTGGGTTTCAAGCTTCCAACATTGATTCTATGATGGGGCCACATGAACATCGACCATTATAGACTATCATGCATATCCAATGAAACACGCTTGCTTTGTCTTTCCGTTACCCTCAAGGGACAAGCTCGCACTTGGTTCTACTCCCTTCCAAGGGAATCCATCCATACCTTTGAAACTCGCCAAGATTTTTGTAGAAAGTTCAGCAAAGCGGAGGATCATTAAAGATCCCATCTCTCCCATTCATCAAAAGAGGGCGAATCACTTAAGGAATACTTCGGAGGTTCTCCTTAGAAGCTGCCAAATACCAGGTAGACCACGAACTATTAAGAGGAGTTTTCCTTGGAGGACTCGTCAGGCCTTTACTCGTCACTAATGTCACGAGCACATGCACTCGTATGGTTCATTGTGTGGAAGCACAAATCTCTTGAAATATACCCATCACAAATAATTTGAGCAATCTACGAATATAAAAGCACCCAGGGAATGCGAACATCTATCAAAAGAAGCAACAAGGATCATGATCTCCCTCCGACCTCCATATCGATGAACCACCAAAAGGAATACACCTCGAACACATCTCGTGTTAACCTCTAATGGCTATTCGAGATGAAGAAAATATCAACATCCTGAAACCAAATTCGTGAACAATATTGTCACTTCCATCAAAGTTGTGGACATACTACTGAGGCATGCAAACAACTCAAAGAAGAAATTGAGAGGCTCATTCAACAAGGATATCTACGTCGATTTGTGAAGAATCAATCGAAAAACAAACATACCTCCAACCGGGGGCAACCGGACAATCATCACGATAATAAAATAATCATCAAACGGTTGGAGAAATTGAAACAATCGTAGAGGACCAATACTATCTAATCAAGTTCATATTATCTCCGGAGTTAAAGAAGTCTCATTCATTCCATCACTTTAATGACTCGGACTTAGAAGGAGTACATGTTCCTCATCAAGATCACTTGTCGTAGGATCGGTGACCCATGCTATAATGTTAAGAGAATTTTGATTTGACAATGGGAGTTATTGATGTCTTATTTTACTCACATTTCTTAACATGGGCTGGTTGGGAAAAGCTCCAACCTAGACCAGAATGGGTTTGATAATAATACGTGCAGTAGAGGGACAATCACCCCTTGTTGTCGGTGAATTTCTCGACAAGTGGCTCATTTAATCCAATTCATGGTGGTCAAGTCATTCATATCTATCTTTGGAAGGCCCCTCCAATCAATTTTGGTGCGGTCACTTGATCTCATCTTAAGATGAAATTTCCAACCCCATTGGAGTTGGGTGATGTGAAATCAACAAGACAATCATGTTATCTCGGACAAACCATGCCACGTGACCTTCAAGAGATTTTAATTTTGAGATGAAGAAGTACCCCAAAGCTTCGCCTGTAGAAGACATGCTCTTTGTTGCATTATCAGATGACCAACCATTACGAGCAGTCGTTGGATCTCTCTCAAATGAACAAAGGGAAAAATACATAGACTTCTTGCGAAATCAAGACATCTTGCTTGGAGTTTCCGACTAGTGCCAATGTGATGCACTCCCTCAAGATCGATCCGACATTCAAACCATCATCCAAAAGCGAAGTTTTGCACGATCGCTGCTATTGAGCAAGAAGTTAACAAGCTTCTAGGCGGATTCATGAGGTACATTACCCTACATGGCTAGCAAATGTTGTCATGGTTAAGAAAATAAATGGAACATGGAGAATGTGTATTGATTACACGACCCAAGGCTTGCCCGAAAGATAGTTTTCCTCTTCCTCGAATTGATCGTTGGTTGATGCTATGCTCACATCAAATGCTCTTGGATGCTTACTCGTTACAACCAAATAAAAATGAACCCGGATGAAGAAGCTACAATATTTCAAACATATAAAGGTTTATCTTTTTACCAAGTTATCTTTGGATTAAAAAAATCGGTGCTACCTATCAACGCTTATGAATAAGGTCTTTAAAGACCTACTAGGCCACAATGGAGGTATATGTGGATGACATGTTAGTGAAAAGCTTGGAAGAATCACAACATATTTCGACTTAGAAATATGCTTTAACCTTTCATTTATAATCAAACCAAATGTGCTTTTGGAGTTACATGAAAATTTCTTGGATTTATGGTAACCCAATGGGATAGAGGCCAACCCCAAGAAAATCAAAGCTCTCAAAAAAATATGACTCCTCAAGAATATTAAGGAAGTTCAACATTTGAATGGAGAATTGCTGCGTTATCCGCTTCTAGCCCGTTGGGATAGATACTTGTCATTCTTTAAAATATTAAAGAGCTAAAATAATAATTTTCAATGGATGAATGTCAGTCTGCTTTTGAGCAACTAAGGGAGTATTTAGCATCTCCACCCCTACTATCCAAGCCTATTCAAGGAGAGATGTTATACTTATATCTTCTTTTACATGATAAGCTCAGTTTAGTGTGAGAAAATGGGATACAACAAATTTATTATGTCAACAAAATTCTCTCGATATAGAAAGTCATTATCCACTTGCATAAGGTGGCTCGGCTTTAGTTTTCTTAATTCAAAAAATTATGTCATACTTCCAAGCTCACACTATCGCGTTTACACTCATTTTTAAGGCCATCCTTAAAATAAGCATTTGGGAGGTTAATCAAGTGGTCTATGAGAGAGTTTGATATAAATTTTTCTCACTGTATAAAGTCTCAAGTACTGAGACTTTATAGTGGAATGCACCCCCAACTCAGGAGCTATATCTACATGCCTTTCGTCTCCTCAATGGACCTCTATGTTGATGGAGCTTGAAAGTGTGTGTGAATCTTACTTATTTTCCCCAACAAAATACCTTGGTATGGACTTACTAAAATTTCCAACTAATAATATGGTGAATATGAGGCTCTCATGTAGGGTTGAGACTCATTGACTGAAGCTCAAGACTTAGTGATCACCGACTCTCAACTTGTCCTCCCAAGTTGAGGAAACTGCTCATAATCCCAGTGGCATAATACCTCCACTTGGTGAAGTCTCTTCTTGCCCATTTCAAGACACATCAAAATTCACATATCGCGAGAGAAGAATACTTAGGCTCTCCCAAGCTTGCTACTACTGGGATCTTTAAGAGAAGGCATGTTGAAGAAATACATTTTTAGAGTATCCAAGGGTCATGGGTAATTCAAGCAATTGATGAGATAAAGGAACATTGGTGGATGACCCCATCTCTTTTCTACAAGAAGGAACTCTTCACAGACCCAACTTGCAATTCGTCTCAGAAGACAAGCTTCAAACTTTACTATTATCGAGGTGAACTATACAAATGAGCTTTCTGGACTATACCTCAAATGTCTCTTGAGGTCGACATTAAGAGATCCACTGGGATATGTGGAGAACACCTGGAGGAAGGGCTAGCCTTAAAATTATAAAAAGGGTTCTATTAGCTCGATGAAACAAGATGCCTTGAGTTCACAAAAATGTGCAAGTTGTCGTTGCACTCTAACCTCCCTCACATGCCTGAGCTCTCATCCATTCAAAGCCCATGGCCTTTTGCTCAATGGGGGATTGATATCATGGGACCTTTTTCGATAGCATCAGGGCAACGAAAGTTCATCATTTTAGCCATCGACTACTTCACTAAATGGGTGGAAGCTGAACAACTCACTAAAATTACGAAGGTAAATGCTAAATAATTTGTTTGAAAAAATATAGTATGTCGATTTGGTCTTCCTGCAAAGATCATCACTAACAACAGAACGCAATTTACTGGAAAAGTCTTTACATCCTTTTGCAAAGATCTTCACATTCAATTTCGCATGGTAGCACATCCTCAAACTAATGGAAAGGCGAAGCTACCAACAAGACTATACTCAAAGGACTAAAAACGTCGAGAAGGTAGGGGAATGGTTGATGAGCTTTCTAATATTCTTTGGGCATACACTATCCATTGGTGAGACATTGTATAACTTGTGTTTGGCCAAAAGCTATTATACCAATAGATATCGGGTTCCAAGTCCAAGAGTTCAATTATTTGATCATGTGACAATGAAGAAAAACTCAAAGACACCGGACCTACTCAAACTCGTGACATACTTGGTTGCTTCCTATCACCAAAGGGTAGCTCATCACTTCACGAAGAGTAAAACCTCGTCCCATATCACTGGTGACTTGGTCCTAAGTCTCGAAGCTACAGGCAAAGGCCCTCAACGCAACTCTCACCTCTTTTATGCCCATATGTGGTTATAGCATGGTGAAGCCGAATTTTCAAGCTCAAGGATTGAGGAAAAACTTTACCTCAAACTTGGAACAGAGAATCTCCAAAATATTATCGGTAATTCCTCTTGCATAATTATCAGCTTTTATTTTATGTCATTTATCATTTCCTCTTCATATTCAACCCCTTAGTGGGATAAAGACTTGTTGTTGTTGTTATCATTTTCTCTTAAAACTCATATCGTGTTAAAATTATCTTATGATTGTATCGAACTTATCGAGTAATGAATTTATAGCTTTCTTCTTACAAACTTGTTTCTTCTTCATTTAATCCTCCCACTTGAAATATACAACTCACATATCTCAATGCATGATCAATCCCAAGGGGACTTTCCATGACCTCTTCCATTAATGTCATCGAAGACTTCGATAACCTAGGATAGGTCAAAAGGTCCTTGATGAACTTCTCACCTCTTCCCATGTTAACGTCATCGGCGAAGACTCGACAACAACCTAGGATAGGTCAAAAGGTCCTTGGTGGACTCCTCACGACCTCTTCCATACAGGTAACGTCATCGAGCGGAGATTCTGGCAAACAACCTCGGATAGGTCAAAAATTATGAGTGAATTCAATTCAACCTCATCCGTACAGGTTAGCATCGTCGAATAATATTCTAACCAATTATCCCGGATAGGTAAAAACAAAATAAGAGCGGATCATCTAAAAAAATTTTTTTTTTTGATAGCATTAACATGATGATATAAGAAAGAATCAAGATTACACTACTAATAACAATACATATAAAAAAATGCATCCTCAAATGATGCTACATCATATCAGTTGGTGATATCAACGTCCTTCTCACCACTAGAAGATACTCCCTTGGACTCACTCTCAACTCCTTCATTTCCTGAATCAGATGAAGAGTCTTCTGATACTTGGATGGGAGACAGATCCTTAATACTTGCGATGTACTAAGCGGATTCCTTTTAGAAACCCTCGGATGAAGCTCTTCTCTAAACATTGGTGCTCCAAGTCATTCACTTCAACATCAAGTATATGATTATGAGCTTCCCGAACATGGTCTTGATGTGCAGATAAGCGAGTTCTTAAAGTCTTCCATCGCCTTCAAGGAGATTTATTTGCTTTCTTCGACATTATATGCTCCTTCTCGAAGAAGATCGTAATGCTTTCTTCTCCAGTTGAGAGCTCTCTTCTCCGCTGAAGTGCCTTCTTTTCTCTTTTCGGCGAGTCTGTCCTCACCTCAATCGCTCATCATCAGTGCGCTCCACCTCCACTAGAGAAAGAGAATTCAACATGTTCGCTAGCTCAGTTCTGCACCCGGTCAGCTGATCCTCCAAAGTCGCCACTTCTTTGGCTTTAATACTCATCTTTCGCTCATACTCGCCTTGCAGATATTTTATCTTCATAAATTCAATATTCCACTCATCTAAAATGAGCCATATGCCCTAATGTTTGAGTTACCTATAAAAAAACCATCACAAATATTACACAAAAGAAAAGAAGAAAAGAAGAAGAAGAAGACAATATACCAATTCATTCTCGTTGGCGTCGTACATATGTGATTTAACACCTCTTGAATGTGCGGCAGAAACAAACTCCCCATCATGAGTTGAAACTAAACTCTCGAGGTCGGGGAAAACATCTTCTTGCAGATATCGACGTAGTCACTTCAGATGTCTTCTTTTCTTTAGGGAAGAAACATTGCCACCACCGATTTCGTGTGGGCTTCTTGAAAGAATCCTATGAATATGAGGAGACCTTTCATCTTTACTTGACCTCTTTAGTGGAAAAGAATGAGATCTCCGCACGGATAGAAAGGCCAACCTTGAACATTCTATCTTCAACTATATATTTGCAATGTGACGTAACTCATGTTTGCAAGCTTCTACATCGGGGATATTAAGAGTTGCCGATCTCATTCTCACAGATGGATCAATCTTCCCCATCTCTCGTGAAGGCCCCACTCATTTTCCACAAAAGAATCCATTAGACCAATTTCTAGATTGATCCCGTGCTGAAATTCTATCCAATTCTTTATAGTCCCATAAGAAACACATCCGTGGGTATCACATTTAAATCTACACATTCGACACAAGTATTTGATGTTCAAAGTAACACCACGCTCTCTGAAGAAGACAGCCAAACCGATGATGACCATTAAAGCTTCGAAAACTATGATAAAGCTACACCACATATTTTGAATATCTCAACTTCAGCCAAAGAATCAGTCCCACACGAAGAATCATCTCAGAAATAGTAAAGTACCCTGGCGGAGGTGAATCAGCTCGATCAGACTTTTTGGCAACAATGGCCACTAACTCATTAGGGAAGAAAAACTTTCTGAACACCATTAAACTATCTGATGTGATAGTGGATGGTATATCGTCTGTAGCCATCACACTATGGGTTTTCTTCACCCCTATGAAAATACATAATAAATAAAGAGGGAGAAATGATAAAATCAGAATTTTGTAAAAGCAAACTCATCCAATGCTTGGGCCTCCTTTGACTCTTCACTCATGGATAGCTTTGATAAAATTTTCTGATCGACAAAAGGATACACACATATGAGAGAAAAGACAAAAAAAAGAGAGAGAAGATATTCCCCTCGATGATGCTCATAAATTATCGCCAAACTTTCTGATTTTGAACAATGGTTCTAGCTAACTCTCCTCCCCATCTTGGCGGTTATCAATCAATCATCCATTAAAGTTGAGAAATCCAATTTCCTAAGAAAAGTTGGAACTGCCTTGATCGCCTCAAACCGGACGGTCCGAAGGCGGTTGGCGCCTCTTTGAGGGAAAATGAACAACGATGTAAGTGCAGTGGGCCTTGATCGCCTCCACCGACGGTCTAGGCGGTTGCCTCGAGAGAAAATTGGAACAACAATGTACCGCTTGATCTAAACCGGACGGTCGAGGCGGTTGATGCCTATTGAGGGAAAATGAACAACGACTGTATGACGGCCTTGATCCTCAAACCGGACGGTCCGGCGAGGCGGTTGACGCCTCAAGAAAAGCGGAACAATGATGATACCACGACTTGATCGCTCAAACGGACGGTGGCGTGGTCGGTTGATGCCTCTTCGAGGAAAACAACGATGTGGACCTGATCGACTCATGACCTCACTTAAGAAGAGAAAGCAGCATTGAAGAAGTGTGCCTTCTCCCTGGGGGTTTTATAGACCCCCAGGGGTAAAGGGTAAAATCATAAAAAGCGCCCAAAGCATCAAAATAGCGAAGCGCCGCGCCATTCAGCCTTCATGGCTTACTGGCGTGCCGCGCTGCCGCCGGGCGTGGCAGGCATGCCGCCACCGCTGCCGCGTTCACCCTTCGAGCTTCCGCGCCAGCCGACCACGTCATTCCGCGACAGATGGTCGCTCGACCAGCATGATGCCCGAATTGGCCATTCTGCCGTGATGCTGCCTTGCCCTCGCACTCGCACATGCCACAACTCTGGGCCAGCTTCGGTAACCTCAAAATCTAGTGCTCGCATACATATACTCATGCACTCTACATACTTATAGTCATAATATTGTGCTCCCACGTTCTCTAAAATATGTGGTTAATGGGCCAAATTTTATTGAAGAATTTGCTATCTTCAAGTATTTGATATATATATATATATATATATATATATATATATATATATATATATATATATTGATGATTGAAATAATGATATCCAAAATAAAATATGACACTTAAAATACTACTGCAAATCTTGATCTAAAAGCAAGCGATAAAGTTGAAAGCTTAAAATATCATTGGAAACTTTGGGATATCGGTTAAATCCCTAAAAGCTCTTAAACATGGAGTGTTAATAAAATGGAGCGTCTCGATGAGCGGATCTAACAAGCCAAGATCTCAAAATTTCGACTTCATTTGAGCATTCAAATATTTAAAATACATCAAATGATCAAAGGGATCATTGTCCGTCAGATGAAGTGGAGTGGTAAGGGTTTTGCATGTATTTACGAGAGGCCACTCCTCCATCTATAAATAGTCCTTATTCCTCATATGAGGAGCGCAAGAGAGGAGAGCTCTAAAGATCTCCAAGCATAATCGTGCACCTCGGCGATCGTCACCGCCGTGCGTTGATTCTTGCCATCGTCATCTCTTTGGTCTCCATCATGATGACCTATGATTGTTCACTGCGTTCTGCGTGATTGTTCCAGCGTTTAGTGATTATTCGCGTTCGATTGATTGTTCCTGCGTTCGCCTGATTGTTCCTGCATTTTGCCAGTGATTGTTCATATTTCTGATGTTTTCCGCATTCTACTGATTGCTCCATACTTCACATCATCTCTACTACTTACATTCAAGATCTTGTTGTCACATATTGTTATTCCTTTCTTATCTATTAATCGTTCTCGGGAAGATCTTATACAGCAACAGTGGAAGCTTTTCTTGCTGGCCTGGTTTTTTTTTCATTTTCAGTAAAATTAGGTTTTATTATTCACTCTTAAATATATATGTGTCTTTGGATTTACAAAAGGAAAATTTTTATCTACGATGATTTTACGCAAAGCTTGAAAGACCCTTTTTCCCCCAAAAATTATTCTTCCAAAGCTTAAATAGATTTTAACCTACAATATAAAAACATATTCTTTATTTTCCTGTGCTCATTTTCTTCCGCATATATTATCTCCACCTTTTAAAAAACTTCCTGTTAGATGGCGTGGTCTTAAGTATAAATTAGGATCCAACAAAAATACATTTTATGCTCATTGAATTTAATTTAAATATATAATTAGTTAATTATATTTTAAACACAATTCAAAATAAAATTGATAATCATAAATTTATCCTAAAAGTTCATTGAACGTGGACTATGTTCATGTTGCACACAAAAAGAACCAGGTTCATCCTGCATTGGCCGTCGTCCGATTTAATCCGACGGTCAACATTTCATCGACCACAGCGAGGTGGCAGCATGTTTACCGGCGCAGTTGTGCTGGTGTAGCGGAAGCTGCCAAAGTGAGACGAAGAATAAGAACGAACAGCCACTATTCTCCAAAAAAAACAGCCACTAGGAATTCTCGCCACGTGGGTGGTGTAGATCGCGGCGCATCACAACCCGTTGCTCTTTGTCTTTTTCTTCTCGGCTGCCGCGCAGCGAGACCGCGACGACTGCCACATTAAAAAACGACGCTCTTTTACCTGATCAGGTCATTTCACAGCTGGAGTGGGACGTATATGTTGTGGCCCGTAATAAATCGGAATCACCCTCAGAACTTGCTAATGTCGCTCCTTAGTTTTCCCTTTTCATTAATGTAAAGAGATCGGATCGAACCTACCCCATCGGCTTTCGATCGAGAGGTTTCGGCCTCTCTCTCTCTCTCTCGTCTCAACTCTCCTTTCGTGAATATTCGAATATACCATGAATAAAGATTTTTACAGTAATTACCGTATAGCTAGCAAAAATATCTGAGAGTTAATTATTAGCGCTAGCTAGCATATTCCCTGGCTTCGAAAGGCATAAACTTACGTACGTTAACAGCAGCATAAAAAAAAAATGATGATACATAATATTAAATATCTGTTTTGACATGTATCAACATATGATTAAATATTCTTTTCAACAATACAAAGACAAGGCAAACAAATGTAGTACAACGCAACTAATTATTTAATAGTACTCAAGCCACCCCTTTCTAGCGATATAAACATCTCTCCGTTGGTCGCGCAATTACTTTGGATCTTCAGTATCCGGTGCCCTTACTAAGTTATAAGAAAGAAATCGGTGAAGTAGCTAGATAGCAAGCTCGATCGTTTTTCGAATTGAAATAGATATAGATATATAAACATATATAAATTGTATAACTATATATATATCGGCAGCTTGCCAGGCATGGCTTCAATGTTAATGTGCCGGGAGAATCAGAGGAGAGAGTGTGTGCAATGGGTGGAAAAATATTTCAAAGATTGCGTTTGTGACGCCAGAAGCGAAATTTCTTTCGGCCTCGGGATGCTGAGCTTGCTTTTCTGGGGCATAGCCGAGATTCCTCAGATCGTTACAAACTTCCGCACCAAGTCTGGCCATGGCGTCTCCATCGCCCTTTTCTTCACTTGGTTCATCGGGTACGGTATATTATAATTATAAATCTCTTTTTTTTTTTTTCAAAATTAAAAAAACTCGATCGATCTGCTTCTTCTTGATTGATATATTTATATATATGGTTGCAGTGACATATTTAACTTGGTTGGTTGCCGCCTCGAACCAGTTACGGTGAGCATAGCATATGCATATATATTAGCAGACGCTTTTATTTATTTACTAATCTCTCGATCGTCGTTTAATCTGCTTTTAGATATTTTTCTCGATTAATAATGCGAACAAATTTTCTGCATAGCGATAAATCCAGTTAATCTGATCAATACAAATTTTTTTTTGTATGCAGCTTCCAACCCAGTTCTACACGGCTCTGGTAATTAAGCAACATATACCCATAATTTCCAGCTAGCTACATATATACAGGAAGTGGCTTAATTTGTCAAAATTTAGTATTGGTTATATTGATTTATCAGATTAAATAGATAATTTTTCGATTTGATGCAGCTTTACACGGCAGTCACTGTGGTGTTAATTCTGCAAACTTTTTACTATGACTACTATCGCAGATTTCGGAAGGACAATATTGGCTCCAGTAATGTCCTGACCACTGCTACTGATGATGATGAAGTGAGTTTTTTGTCCCAAACTCCCTTAAAATTTTCTGCTTAATTTAAATATAGCCATTGAAAAACACGTTGAATATACGTACGGCATATAAAATTGTTTTGTATTCCCTTTTTTAAATAAAATAGAAAGACATTCAATTAAGCCTCTTGTATTTGAGATTCAATTCCAACTGGTTGGCTTCGGCTAATTAATCTACTACTATAAATTTATGTGCTGCAGGCAGAAGCAATGAAGATGCCTTTGACTTATCCAAATCGCAAGGACGAAGCCAAAGCAGTACCAACCAAGACTTCAAATAGAGCGTCTCCGCGCTCTGATTCCTATTATATGTATTGACCATTTGCTGCTAATTAATATCTTTCATTTAATTAACTGACAATAATTCATTCTAATTATAAGTTTTTGTTGTTGTTGTTGTTGTTGTTGTGATGATGTAAGAAAATTTATTAAAATCTCTTAAAATTCTATGTATGGTTGATGCATGGATGACAGGTCGGCGAGGTCATTGGCAAGCAGCAATGGGACGCCATCATACCTGAAAACGACATACTTAGCTGGTAGATTTGGCAGCGGGCCGTCGACTATAGCAGCACTACACGATTCTTCCTCCGATGAGGACGACGACACCGCCGATGCCCATTTTTACACCAATCATCTCCCCAATCCTCATATGCCCATTCTCTCCACAGCTGTGAGTATTTATTTATTATTTTTCCTTAAATTGTTCTGTCGCCTACTGCTGGTAGTAAATTAAAATAACAAAAAACTACCAAAACAACGAAAAGTAACACAACAGGATAATTATAATTATGTGCTGTATATTCAATATGAACACGGCTCTAACAATATTTGTCCCTTTCTCATTTGGAATAAACCAACATTACCATTTTTACTGATTACTCCAAAGCATGGATAGATAATTATCACATTATTAATTTTTTTTTTCTCGCTGATAACCTACGTGTTGCTTCTTGTTATCTTTGCCTTTTCTTGAAAGTATCTTTGCCTTTTCTGGCGTATCGTTTGGAGAATTCTCGATACTCTTAATTTGTCAGATTGTGCAGACGCATAGCAAGGTTATTGGTGAAATGTTAAACGTAGATAACTGGATAAGGATGAAACTTAAAAATGAAATGTTAAACGTAGATAACTGGATAAGGATGAAACTTAAAAATTGGACTTTACTATTTCTCTACTTCCGCCTTTGCCTACGTGCCTGCTAGCGTACGAACTTGAGCATTCAGCATTGCTTTTACGGTTTGAATATCTATCGATCATAAATAAAACCGACGCATACAATCTTTCTAATTCATAAGCAAAGCTATATATGTTTGAAACTATATAAAACAAAACAAAATAATTTGTTTTTTTTACATGCATTAATTTTGTTACAGATTTTTCATCGAAATAAATTAATCTTCTTGTATTCATTGTTATTCCATGGAAATTAACCAAGTTCTCTAACAGTCACAATCAAGTCAACAAAATTCTTTTAAGGAGTTGATTTATAGAGAACTCAACATAATCCTTTGTCCAAAAAGGGCCAATCAAGTCAAGCTTGAAGAAGTTTTATTCAATGGAATAAAAGATATATAAAAAAAGAGAGTAAAAAGCATCTTCGATTTCAACTTTCAATGCTGAACCTTGCTGACACCTTGAGTCATTTTATGTGTCAAATTCGCCATGGGTGCTATGTGATTAGTGGGTATATAATAGTTAAGTTTACAAACCTACTAAGACGAGCAAGAAAAAAAAATTAACATATCAATTACTAAAGTACGTACAATTAAGAGATTTGAAAGACCTTTTCGTGAGAGACGTTAAAGTGCAAGAAGAGAGATATCCACAATAGATAGAAGTTACAATCAAGATAAGAATTACAATTTTTATATCATTATAGTAGGTGGAAAAAAATTTAAGGCAGCTCTCAGATCTTTATAGGAGAAGAGATAGAGATGACACTAGAGAATTTAAAAAAAAATTCACATGAAAGACCATTTAACTCATTGTTATAGTGTTGAGCAATTAATCATAAGTTCAATATTTCACATTGACATCCGTATGCTGCATTTAATGCGATTTATAGCAAATAAGATGTTTATACTGCAGAATTTTATCATAAATTCATGTCAGAAGTCCTACAATAAACACATTGAGGAAGATTTAAGTTCCTTGAGAGCAGCTTAGGTGAGAAAGGTATGATAGTCAAGAGGGCTAGAAGGGTTCCTTAGATAAGCTAAGGGAATTCTAATATAATCTCTAAAAGGAAATCGTGAGGTAATTTTTTGGGTTGGCATTCTAAGATGACTTCTTGGGAGGAATTCGTGGAATTCTTGATAAGAGTTTGGAAGTATCTCTCAAAAGCATTTCTCAAGAATGACCTTTAGTGAACATCATTTAAGAAGCTAGTGCTCTTACTAATGAGTAATGTCAAACAATGTTAGATCATATCCTATTTTCACTGTCATAGACACATGGTCATTAGTAATTACATCAAAATTTTAGAAGTTAATAAGTGTCTACAAATCTCATTAAAATAAAGTAAAACTAATGTTGAGTGAAAGTTTGCCCAAGTCACTCAACCTTTAAAATGCAAATGATAAGTGACAAAAACTTAACTTCTAAGGAGATTTAGGTAGATACCATATTTTTTAGTGATGAGTAGGATATAAGATAGGAAAAATCTTACCTTTAATGAGGAAGAAATTAATCATATAATGGCTTAGCTTTTGATGAAATGAAGAAGGTAAGTCCTTTAAAAGAGTATACATACTAGGGAGGCTGTAATAGATTAGATTATTCAATGACCAAGAAAATTTTTGACATTACGTATCAATAATTGATCGTTAAGATCTACATTTTTAAAATATGATTAAACTTTGAAGTCAACATAAAGATTAAGAAGACACCCATACTTTTTTTACTAATAGGCACAATGTATTTTTGCTTAAAGTTTTTAGTCAACTTAAGAAAAGTCTCTTTTAACTCGAGACCAAAAATAAACAAGTTTGTTATAAGTTGTGTGCCTTACCAAATCTTTGAAGAAGACATACCTCCAATGTGAAATTTAAAAACTAAAAATATTCAGACAACTTTGTTTTATGGTGTGAAATTTTTTTATTAATAAATTTATGAGTAAAGGGCTTTGAGATTAGAAAAAAAAATGCTAACTTGGGATGATATTAATAAATTACAACAAAGAGTTGGTCTGGGATTAAAGTATTCTGCAAACTTATGAAAACAATGATATGAAAGCTAGAAACTTGGATCCTCATAAACATTCTCATTATTTGATTTGTAGTTATTGGGTCAAAATTTATTAGAATAAATATATATTATTTTTAAGGTTAATTACATCTTGGGCAATGCCAAAAAAAATTTTTATTAAAAAAATCTTACTTGTGTTTTATTTGTGCTTATTCAATGGTAATTAATCTTCCAATATGGAATGAAGTGACTCAAAATAACATTAAGTTAAAATT
The DNA here is from genome assembly GCA_021442155.1 of Cymbidium sinense. Lineage (NCBI taxonomy): Eukaryota > Viridiplantae > Streptophyta > Magnoliopsida > Asparagales > Orchidaceae > Cymbidium > Cymbidium sinense. The sequence goes on from CM038221.1 coordinate 5,143,099, forward strand.
TTTTAGCACTAAAGCATAATTAAGTAAACAATCCTTGATATAAGTGAATAGGGAGAAATTACAACACTAACTAGGGCTTATTATGTGGGGAATATGAATATATTAGGTAATGAAAGATATGGATGACTCTTAGAATGGGAGAAACACACTCATAAGAATATGATCAAGGTAGCCTAACTCTTACATATAAAGAGTTTTTTCTTTTAATAAGAAGATGTCTACTTTCATTATTATAAATATAATCTTAGCATAATGACATTCAAGGGAATGAAGGCTATGTAATACGATTTTAAAGATAATGATACTTATATTCTAGAAAATTAGATAGTGTCAGGATCATAAATGTTTTTTAAACTACAGCTTAAGGAAGCTTTCAGGTAATAGAGACTGTACATTGGTTAAAGTTGTAGAAGATAATATGCAATAAGGGATTTCCCTAGCAGATAAAATCTAAGAAGGGGAGCTAATCTTGGAGAAAAATCTATCCTAGAAAAAAGGTAAAGCTGACAGAAGTTCTCATCTTAAGAAAGAGAATTGTCCTATGAAGGAGTCTTAAAGTACATGATATAAAAGAAGAGAAGAATAATTCTGAGGTAGAGGAAGACTATCTTAAAGTACATGATATAACCTAAGAAATGAGATAATTATTTTTAAAGAAGAAGAACTATTCTTTGAAAGAAATGTAAACAAAAGAGACAAAATTACTTTAAGAATAGATTGATAACCTGATTATGATCCCATGATTGTCCATCATCTTATATTGTCATATTTTTTAATTTATTTAGTAAGAGAAGATTATTAGACTTTTTTAATCGAAGGATTCTTGTTAGCAATTGTAAGTTGCATCATCTATGAGGATCTGATAAACCCATAGGTGTAAGGGGGACCTAATCCTAGGGTATCAAATAAGATTATAATCTACAAATATAAGATAGGAGAAGCCTAGAGGACAATTTAGACATTAAGGACATGGATTCTTCTTGATCATAGAAGAATCTTAAGCATTGGGACTTACAATATGATTATACCAATGACCATGAGGCTTAAAATATTGGAATTACATCTTGCTAAACCATGAATACTACTAAATGACCCATTCACATGTATAAGCGAATGGACAATCAAACTCAAATGTAGAAGAGGCAAAATTAGCTTAAAGCCTGTTATGTGTGTGTGTGTGATGTATATATGTTTTAAAATGAATCTTGGACAAGAATCATAATTTTATGATATGATTTGTGCATCTATAAAGTTGGAAGTTGACATATCACTTGCATATGTCCAGCATGATTTACCAATTATGTTTGATCACCACTCCTACTAGAAATGTTGGTTAGTTGTGTTTTTATTTTTAAATAAATCTATTTATAATTAAGTAATGCTCACTCTTAGGGTTCTAATCATCATCATAGATTACTCAAGTAATGTCATTTATAAATAAAAAAACAATTAGAGCAATCAATCTAAATCAATAAAAGTACTTAAAGTAGTTAAAGATCGATAAAATGTAAATTTCTAATAACCTATCCTTTTAAGGCCTGCTATCTTAGGATGTATATCAATAAACAACACATGAATATAACTCTGATCACATCATAACACAACCTCAAACATGTATCATTATAATTAATGCATCAAGATAAGTATATAAATGCAACATGTGTATTTGTATATAGATGCACAATTAAGAGGACATTGGAAAATGTAACCAGACATTATTTGCAATTAATCAAAGATATATATATATACAATCAATCACAAATAATTTTAAAAAAAAATTATTATGCAAAAACTAGAGCTACGAATTTTTTTAATGAGAGTTCATAAGATATAAACATGAATATACAGTATGCAAATATCTTTAATAAAATGCATACTAATTAAGTGTATTTTGTACTCTGAGTAAATGATGGATCAAAAGCATCAAATACAAATAAAGAAAATTGCACAAAATATTTAGTGCTTACATCATAACAAGTATTGTTTTGTATTTTCAAAATAATTAATTTATTTAATATTAAATATAGCTTTTAAATATTAGATAAAATATTTAGAAAATTTTCTTTTAGATACAAAATAATTCAATTCATGAAAACTAATTTTACTAATTCACTTATATTGTAACATCACATTCTATAATTTAAGAGAAATAAGACCCTATGCAATATACAAAAATAATTATTGAAAACTATTATAATTTCAATGAAATCAAACCTATAATATCTATCTAATCATAAATTTGAAACAAATAAAAGATACCAATCAATTCAACTCGTTGATAAATGCTCCATAGGAGCTAGTAACCCCGAAACAAAGCAACATTAATATTGAAAAATCATGTATTTTGATATGGGTAAGAGGCAATTCTCAAAATAAGAGCTAGTGATTATGACACATCCATTGATGAATAGTAGATGATTGGCCATGCCTATAAAAACCACTGCAAGAAGATAAGAAGATAGGCCTAAAATAATAGGAGGGATAATGAGGACACTACCTTTTTTATCACTTATCTCTATGGTAATTGTATTTTTATGCAAAGAAAAATTATTACGTGCGGAATCCAGATATAGAAAGCTACATTCAGACTTCAATAATATAATACAAAGTGGTGCTCAACCAATACATAGTTGTTATGTATTGGTTGAAAAGTATAATGTATTGGCTCTAAAGTGTTGTGTATTGATTATAAAGTGTTGTATATTACTGTGTATATAGATATTATTGTGGGCTCCAAAAATTCGCCACCAATCTCTCGACAAATTATTGATTGAATTGAAGAGAGTATGATTTGAAGTGTCAGTGTCATTTTCAGAAGGCAGATGAAATAGTAGATAAGACATTACCCAGAGATTTCACCCTCATTTGGTGAGGACTTTAGATCTGGTTCCGGGTTTATAAAGCAAGCCCCTATGTTAATTACCTCTCCCAATAAGTGAGAGAACTTTCGATTAAGGCGGTCGTTAGATCACTTAATGATCATTATAGTAGCATCATATGGAGTTTAATTTAGATTATGAAAGTCATCATTTTAAACTTACCGGATGGTTGGGGAATGATGGCGTGCGATCTCCCAAGGTTCCGTCATCCGGCGGTCCCAGTCTACTTGGTCGAGGAGGTAGTCCGACACGAAGGATCCTCTCACACACATGGGTTACGTCGTCAAGAAATCCAGGGGTGGTGTTTGTCTGGAGACAATCTTAGTCTACGGCGAGGGTTGTTTGCCTATCAGTATACCCTATAATTCATAACTCAAAGGCGAGCCATTAGGGAGCATCTGATTGTGATCGTAATAGAGCACTACTTGGCCAAACCACTTTCGATTAGAGGACTCGTCATAGCTTGCTTTATCACATGGAACTCTTGGCCAAACCTTGATTAGAGGACATCATGTCCTTCTTGCGTGAATTGATTGAGAGTGAACATAGCAAAACACTTGATTTGACATTGGCTCTTTTGTGAGCTAGAGTTTTCTTAATTTGTTACCCCCGATAAATAGTTGCGGAAGATGGATAGATTGAGTTTTTATTTAATCTTTTAATGATAGAATTCCATTTAAGCAGTTTCAGATTACTACTCAAAAATTGATTAATTAGAATATATTTAAGAGCTTTAGATCTGTCCTCTGTTTAGATTCTTGACGTAGCATGTCGGTTTCTCAAATATTTCGTTGATTTGAAACTCTTATTATAGATTTTTAGGTTTTGTTAACACGGACCCAGTCCTAAGACTAAACCAGGAAGCAACGTGTAGCATCCTCAGATATTTGAATTTAAGCATTCAGCATAGTGTCGGGTCCATGCGGGTGTATTTAAAAATTTTGGTAATTTATTTTTGAATTATGAGATTGATTTTGTATTTTTATTTAATTCTGATTTAGCCTGCGCAGCCTTTTCAAACATTAAAATTTGCACTTGAAATCTCTATGTCCGAGCAGATGCAAGTATTTATAGCTTAGCTAATTTCATCTAATTAATGAAATCATTAATTTTGAAAATCATAGTTAGGATGAAATTCCTTGATTTTTGATTAAAGGAAGCCTTATGATTTTTATAGATTTTGATTTAGTATCGTCTTCTGTCTGCTTGTACAAAGAGTTGCATATCCGGTGGCGAAGAAGATATTTTGACTTAGATTGTAATTTAAAATATTACTTGCACTTCGTTAACTTGTTGAGTTTTGTAACTCTCCCAATTTGATTATGTTCGATCTACATCACTTTTGATAAGTTATGCCGATTTCAGTGTTTGTTGCTTTAGCCCTATTCATGCTTATTAGCTAGCATAGTAATTACCTCTATATTCGTATGAGAGTTAATAAACTCAATTTGGATTCATCCTTAGATCTTAAGTTTAATGCAAGCAAGTTTATTATGAGTTTAGTATTAGTTCCCCCCCCCCCCAAAATTCCAATTAGAGCTTGTTTAGTTTTGAGGAATTTGCAAGAAAATAGAACTCACTTTATCGCTTTAATTTAAGTCGTAGAGAATTACAATTAAAGTTTGTGAGTTTAATATTAGCCTCCCCAAAGTTTATAAGTTTAATATCAGCCTCCCCCAAATTTCACTTAGATTTTAAATGAGTGTTCTATTCTTTTTTCAAAATTTTCTTTAAAAGCTCCCCCTATTTCTCTTTGATTTAACATTTATTTTCATATTTATCACATATTCTTTTGTTTGACTTAAATTTAGGTAATTCTCATTTGTATTTGTTTAAGTCCTAAATTTTAGTATAAATTTCGGCAACCTCCCGGCGTCATCCCCGTGTAGGAGGCTGCATATGGGGTGTTTTGCTTACGATCATACTCTTGAGCATAGTGGCGTGTCTCTTGCGACCTACTGAGGATTTTCATCTCGTCGGCCCTCTTGAGCGATGGGCCTTCAAAGAAGAGACAAATGATATATATTAATTCATTCTCCTTTTTTTTTTTCTAAGTCTAGAAATTAGACAAAATTTTGGTAGCATTTTGTTTAAGGGGAGCGACATCTAATGAGTATTGGCTTACTTGGTGCACCCTCTTGAGTGTAATGCGATGTCTTCACAACCAGATTTTCATCTCATCGCTCTTGAGCCTGATGAGGCTTTCAAACAAAAAAACACAGTATATATATATATATATATATATATATATATATATATATATATATATATATATATATATATATATATATATATATATATATATATATATATATATATATATATATATATATATCCCATCCATGTTATACTCATTTTGGATGCGATGCTTAGCGAGAACAAAATTGGGTTCGCTGGCGAAATTTGAAGGCCAATCGAGGAGTCGCACGGAAACCAAAAGAATTCTCTTGATGATATTCTTCCCGGTTTCTTGACGAAGTTGGAAGGCTAAAGCGAGGAGTGCTAGAAACCGAAAGAAGAATTCGCCTCTTGATGTTCTTCTGGTTCTTGGCGAAGGTTGGATAGCTAGGAGTCGCGATGCGAAATGCTAAAGAGGAGTCTGAAAATCGAAAAAAATTCACTCTTGATGATTTTTCTACGATTTGTGTGGCGAAAATGAGACGGGTTGAGGGCTGTGGGAAGAAGTCGTGCAGCGGGCTGGCTTGAGTGGGCTGCGGAGCGGACAACGGGTTGACTGTGGGGCAGGTTTGCGCGAGCTGGTGGGCTGGCTTGCAGGATTGGAAAGCGGGCCAAAAAATGGCTTGCGAGACTGATTACAGAAGCAAGACGGCGGGTTTGGAACGACGGACTGCGGCGATTTTGCGTGCCGTGGGAAGAGAAGCGGCCGGAACGGAGGGCCGGCGGGACGGGTTGCGCGGAACGGCTGCGGCGGGCCGGAGCACGGAGTGAGTGCGGTGGAACGACGACGTGGTTCGTGAGGGCTGCGGGCAACGGGCCGGAGGCGGGCCGTGAGGGGTGCGCGACTGCGGTGGAGCGGGCTGGCGGGCCCGAGGCGCGGATGCGGGCTGCCGGCCGGTGGGCACGGATGCGGGCTGCGGGACATGCTTGCGAGGAGGCGGGTCGGTTGCGGTGGGCTCGTGCAACGTGGGTTGGCGGGTGCGACGGAACGCGCTGCAGGCCGGTGGAGCGGATGCGGGCTGCGCAAGAGCGGGTTTGTGGGCCGCGGGATTGCGCCGGAGGGATGGCCGGAAGAGAGTGAGAGGGGAGAGGGAATTCCGAGAAGGAGAAATTACCTATGCAGAAAACTTTTCGAACGAGAGGGAATGCAGGAAAAGACTTGGAATGTGAGAATGGGAAGAGAGGAAAAAAAAAAAAAAAAACCAACCGTCTTTTTTTTTTCTTTGTTTTCTGCAGTTGAAGGAAATCTTGGGGGAGAAAAATTTAGAAATTTTAAATAAATTTTAAATTAATTAAATAATTTTAATTTGAATTTTATGTTGGTAAATTCACATAGTCAATATAAATAAATTGAAAGTAATTCCTTTGTCAACGAATGATGCTTCGCAATCGGAGGTTTGTGAAGTCGACGCCAAATGAAATTCATTTCACCAAAATGCGTGTAGCCGCTTTCAACCGCTCGATTTTCGCACATACTCGTCTGAATTGAGTACGAATAGTCTTACTTGATAGATTTTGATGTTTGAAACCATACGATCATCACGAACCTCGCGAGGGTTTGATCTCGATATGCGTGCAGACGCGTTGACGACTCGAGCGCTTGATCGGTTGATCATCAAATCGTGCAATATTTATACTCTAACCAATTTCGACGTTTTGAACGTGATGGCGAAGTCCGTTCGTCGATCGGAGGTCATTTGAGTTGATTTTGGTGCGTCTTGTACATTTCAGTCTCGATTTGCGCACTGTCACTTCAAATCATTCGACATTTGCACAGACTCCTCTGAATTGAGCGCAGACAGTCTCATTTGATAGATTTCAATGTTTTGAAGCTAACGACACAATCAATTTTAGGAACGGGGGTTATTTGGCTGTCCGCCTCGATTTCGATATATCCGCAAGCATGGACGGCCAACGCTGATCATTGATCATTAAGTTGTACAATATTTATATCCTCACCAATTTCAACGTTTTGAATGCGATGGAGAATTCCGTTCATCGATCGGAGGTCATTTTAATCATTTTTAGAGACTTCAGACATTTCGATGAGGCCGCCACCGCCGATTATTCGATATTGGCAATGCACCCATCCAATAAGCGTGAATAGTCTTATTTGATAGTTTTGATTGATGTTTGACGCATTTCATGAACGGAGGTCGTTTGGTCATCGCCGCAGCCTTCCCAACTCCGGCGGTCGGTGATATCGATATGTCGAGTGCTTAATCGATTGCTCCTTAGATTTTGCAATATTTATATTCTGATCAATTTTGAAGTTCTGAACGCGATGGCGAACTCCGTTAGTCGATCGGAGGTCGTTTCAATCATTTTCGATGACGTCCAGTGCATTTTGAGCCCCGATTTGCGCACTGTCGCTTCCGAAGTCCGTCGAATTAGACTTGTGGGCTTGACTTGACTTATGACACGTATGTGGAGGTCAACAATTATGTATTATTGTACAGTTCATATAACATCAATACATATCAATACACATCACTTCATAGTTACTACACACCAGTTGTATGTATATTGATTGAGCGACATATGACATTATGTTATTGGAGTTTGGATGTAGAGTTAAGTTTGGACTCTGCATGCAATAATCTCTCTTATGAAAATATATCATTCATTTGGCGCTTAACCTGATCGTATAACAAAAATGTTATTTACATTGGGCAAAAATGATGGTTAACGATACTTCAAGTTGAAAAAAAAAAAAAATGAAGTCAGTCATGTATGCATATATATTTGAATCTTGAGAGGCTGAGAGCCAAAGAGGCAAATAAAAGCTTCGCAAGAGCGTGAAGATTGTTACATAGTGGAGCAGGGAGGCTAATTTTATTTTCTTTTATTTTTTTGAAACTAAGGCTAATTCCATTTGGAGAGAAGAGAGGGACGTGCACCTATATATACATATTGCCTTGAATGAATGTGCTTACGAGCTAACATTTCAGTGCTTGTCACGCATTGTGTACATCATTTAAAATGTTCAAGCTAGATTTCTGTAAAATGGCTTTCAGCCCATGCATGGTATTCATCCAAGTACTCAAGATACATAAATGTACAGACTGGCTATGCAACAATCATCATCAGCTCGGCTGGCTTGCCATCTCAGGCCAGCGCCTTTATGGAAGTGAATATGTATTTTCAAGGCAGAGGATTTTTAAAGGTGATTAACTACTACATTACTCCTTTTATTTGCACCTGAAGATGAATTAAGAATAAAATCAAACCAATTGTCATAAGTATCATGATGAAGGGGCGAGCTTTCTGTTGTCGGATTAAGGTATAGCTAGGTTGAACGTTGATGGAAATAAATAAAATAATAATAATGCAGTTATATAATTAAACAAAAAAATTGATGCTAATTAACATTATTCTTTCTCGACCTCAGAACACAGGGCTGATGACAGTGGGGTCCAATCCTTACGGAATGGCCTTAGGATGGGTGATGGCTGCCATTTATATGGGAGGACGTCTGCCTCAAATTTATCTAAATGTATGTATATATCCTCCTGTATTTAAAAATAGCAAATTTTGTTCTGCTAATTTTCCGTGGAATATCTATCTCAAAATTTTTATCTATCGAGCCTGACTCTTCTTACGCCATTAATTACTGGAACATGTGCGTGTTTACAGATCAAACGAGGAGGCGTGGAGGTACAATATTCCACACGAACAATAAGTTCTGCTGTGCTTAGTTTTCATATATGATCGATCCGTACATTGCTGAATTTCACAGTGAACTTTCGGATGTATACTTTAAGCTATAAATAATGTCGGTTTCTGCAATGCATTGCAATCACTTTGCAGGGATTAAATCCTCTTATGTTCACGTTTGCTATAATTGCGAATGCAACCTACGTCGGGAGGTATATAATTATATGCATCATTCCTTAATTAAGTGCGTCAATACATATTAATTTATTAACTTGGCCTTAAGATAACTCATTTTAAAATATGTACGTATAATCAATCAAATAAAACATGCATGCCTCCTTGTTTCAATATTTATAAATAATTCCTTTTTTTACCATTTTTTTTCCCTGAATGCAGCATACTGATGAGGAGTATTGAATGGAAAATGCTAAAGGCAAACGCACCTTGGTTGTTGGATGCCGTTGTTTGTGTGCTGCTCGATCTATTTGTATCCTTAATTAATTTCTTAATTTTCACCGTTAATGATAGTTATATATAAGTGCAGAGGCATGATGATCGATCGATCTTGGGACGACCTTAACAGCATTAATTTGTTCATAGATTATGTTGCAGTTCGCATACTACAAGTTTGATACTAAAAGGCCAACCGCCAACGTTCTGCAAGTTGACGGTGATGACGTATCTATCCAGGCCAAGAAGACAATTGCTTGAAGATCTCAAAACAAGTTTAAATTAATTAAGACGCCCTATGATTACTTAGAAGCTTATCCATCCTTAATTGCCTTTTAATACTTTATCGAATGGACACGCATAATTATGCTAATTATGCCCCCTCCCCTATCTTTTTAACCAGACGAGACAATTTTTTTGCTACCGTTTCTTCTGTTTGTTTCCAGGACAGGGAGTGGAATTCTAGAATCACCACTCAGTAGGGAAATAATGCGATTAATCTTCTATACTAGCATCTATGGCTTTTTTTTGTGGTAATTTCTCATAGTTTTTACTAGCATCTATGTCCATCTAATTACATAGTTCATGTTACAATTAGTACTCTGTCTTACATATCCTCCGTACTTGTGTTGAGATGGATTTTGGAAAAAAATTTATGATACCGATGCTTCTAAAGAGTAAAATCTAATCAAGAATATTAAGTATGGGGCAATAACTCGACATTGAAAATCCGATAACCTAGAATTGTTGGGGTTGTGATAATCATTTCAAATCAAGGATTATTTTTTAGGGGATAAGTGAATTTTGGAGCAACAAATAAGGACAGAACCTTTACATACATCTTGCCTATGCAGTTGATGAAGTCATCATTTAAGACTGAATCAAGTTCAAAAACATTGAATAAAACTAACTCATGATTCCCATTATTTAGTACTCACCAAGATTTGCCAAGCTTAAAATTTCTAAGGGCTCGAAATGCGTAAGGGATGACACTAGCTAACTTAGGATAACTAAAGACCTTGTTGCCGGTGACCTCAAAGATATGTTACTCTAAAAGACCATAAGCCTAAGAAAAATTCTTGACTTACAAATTCTTGCCTCAAAATACATGATTCTAAACAAAGAAATAACTTCTATTTTATGTATCCTCCAAGATTCACAATATATGTCTGTTTATAAGCTTGCTAATGATACACAAAAGGTCATATGACCACAGCTATCAAAAAGAACATAACCCATTTTGGACCATTAACTCTTGGAGACTATATTACTATTATTATTTTGCTTAGCTCCAATGTCATTAATGTTGAGCTCCAGCGTCATTCTCCTGGGTAGGAGGAACTCTGGTTTATAGTAGGGAGTCAAATCAACAACATTGAAAGTGGCAGGCACGTTGGAATCTCTTGGGAGATTTATTTGATAGGTTTATCATTATTTTTCTTTTATAATTTAGAAGGGACCATCATCCCTTGATTTGAGCTTCCAAAAAGGACATGGAGGAAATCATTCTTTCTTTAGCCAAATCCAAACAAGTTCCCCCTCCTTAAAAAATTTATTTATCTTTTGGATTTGTTGGCTTGATTTTGATATAAGGCAATTTGTTTGGTGGTTAATTCTTATACCTAATGGTGTAAATGTTGTATTTCCTTACTTCTCTGTTCTCTATCTAGACTATAAGATATTGTACAATTGAGGAAACAACTAAATTAGGGTAATGAGACTGAGACCATTAACCACTTCAATTGGACTTCTCCATGTAGTTTGGTTCTGAGAAAAGTTGAAAGCAAATTCCACATGAGCTAAAATTAGATCCCAATGTCAAGAATTTTTGCACAAAAATTATTGCAACACATTGCCTAAACTCTAATTAACACTACCATTACCGGTCCCAAGTCCGGATGTGAAAAGTGGAGGGTTGCGATAGGTAGTCAATGCCGAAAATTTGTCGAAATAATCATGACATGAATCCTTTAAATCATTGTGTTAATACTAGGGCATCCCGAAGTTACGTATGGTTTGAATACGGAAAATATGCGCGTGATTGGCACCGGGTGCAATGTTAAATAAGCAAGGGTTCCCACATTATGGACGGATGCGGGCAAAGAAGTTAGTCCATGAAACTAGAATTAGGTTAGGATCTTGGAATATATGTACTCTTACAGGTAAATTAATGAAATTAATAGTTATTATGGTTCATAGAAAAATAAATATTTTATGTATTCAAGAAACTAAATGGGTTGGGGAAAAGGCCAAGGAGATTGATAGTTTAGGTTTTAAACTTTGGTATTCAGGTGGAAGTCGAACTAGAAATGGTGTAGGTGTGATTAAAGATAAAAGTTTGAAGGATAATGTTATAAATATTAATAGATGTGTAGATAGAATTATAGCTTTAAAATTATTGTTGATACTAAAATTATCAATGTTATAAGTGTTTATGCTCCTCAAGTAGGTTTGGATGTAAGCTCAAACGAAAATTTTTGGAATGAATTAGAGGGATTAATACAAAAGATACCTCATGAAGAAAAAGTATTTATTGGAGGAGATTTAAATGGACATGTTGGTAGAGTGGTAGAAGATTTTAAAAGTGTTCATGGTGGCTATGGAATTTGGAGTTACTAATGAAGAAGGTAGGATTATATTAGATTTCACCTTAGCTTATGATTTTATAGTTGTTAATACTTTATTTAAGAAAAGAGATGAACATATTATTACTTATAAAAATGGATCTAGTAAAACACAGATTGATTATTTTCTATTGAGAAAAATAGATCGTTTAGATTATAAAGATTGTAAGGTCATTCCAAATGAAAGTTTAAGTACCCAACATCGATTGTTAGTTTTAGATTTTAAGATGAAAGATTGTAAGAGGAAAAATAAATCAAATTATTATCCTAGGATTATATGGGGATACTTAAAGAACACAAATAAAAAAAATTTTAAGAGCAAGCTACAAAAGCTTAGAATTTGGGATGTTCATAAAGAAGCTATTATGTGGAAAAGAAAGTGAAATTAAACAAAATAAGCTAAAATGTGCTTGGAGAATCAAAAGGAAAATCTTCTTTTAATAAAAATAATTGGTGGTGGAGTCAGAGTGTGGAAGAAAAGATAAGAAATAAGAAGCATTGTTATAAAATTTGGTTTAGATGTAAAAACTTGGAGAATTGGGAAAGATATAAAGTAGCTTGTAGAGATTTTAAGAAAATAATAGATGATGCAAAAAAATTAGTTTTTAGTGATTTATACAATAGATTAGATATCAAATAAGGTGAAAGATGTATGTATAAGCTAGTCAACCAAAGAGACAGGAGAAGTAAAGACCTAGTTAAAGTGAGGTGTATTACGGATGAAGATAATAAAGTGCTTTTCTTAGAAAAGGATATTGAAAATAGGTGGATGAGATATTTTGATAAACTTTTCAATGATAGATCCGAATACACTGTAGCAACCTTAATACCTAAATAAAAATAAAAATTTTATTTTATCATATTAGTAACTGAAGTTAGAGAAGCTTTAAAGAAAAATGAAATGTGAAAAGCAAGACGATGATATTGAATAGAAATTGGCAAATGTTTAGGAGATCAAAGGAATTTCTTGGCTTACAAATCTTTTAACGTTATTTTAAAGACAAAAGGATGCGGATGAGTGGAGAAAGAGTTTGTTGGTTCCTATATTTAAGAATAAAGGTGATGCACAAGAGTGTGCAAATTATAGAGGAATTAAGTTAATGTGTCATACATTAAAATTATGGGAGAGTAATTGAGCATAGGTTACGATGTGATGCAAAAGTTTCTCCTGTCAGTTTGGTTTCATGCCGTAGATCTACTATGGATCTTGTACATTTGTTAAGAGGTTTGATGGAAGTATAGAGAAAGTAAGGAGGATTTACATATGATATTTATTGATTTAGAAAGCTTATGATAAAGTTTCAAGAGATGTCCTTTGGAGAGTTTTAGAACAGAAAGGAGTTAATATTGGTTATATTCAAGTCATTAAGGATATGTATACTAGAGCTATTACTTGTGTCCAAACACAAGGAGGATTGACAAAATATTTTCCCATTTCAATTGGATTACATCAAGGATCAACTTTAAGCCCTTAATTTTTTTGCTTTAGTTATGGATGTTCTTACGAGGCATTTACAGGAAGATGTACCTTGGTGTATGCTTTTTGCTGATGAAATTCTTCTTGTTGATAAGAATAGAGAGGGAGTCCAAGAGAGACTTGAATTATGGAGGTCAACATTAGAGTCTAAAGGTTTTCATTTAAGTAGATCTAAAACTGAATATATGGAGTGTAATTTTAGTTGTAGAAGTTCTAGTGGTAGTGTTGTGACATTAGGTGAATAAGTCATTAATAAGAGTGAGCGATTCAAATATTTAGGCTCTATTGTTCAAAATGATGGTGAAATAGATGGAGATGTTATTAGTAGAATTCTAGTTGGATGGTTAAAGTGGAGGAATGCATCTGGCTTGTTGTGTGATAGAAAAGTTTCACTTAAACTTAAGGGAAAATTTTATAAGATGGTGGTAAGACTGATGACTTATGGATGCGAGAATGTTGGCCAATAAAAGAGAAGCATAAGACTAAGTTAAGTGTTACTGAGATGAGGATGCTCAGGTGGATGAGTGGCTTTACTCTTAGAGATAAAATCTAAAATGAGTCATTGGAAAAAGTTGGAGTAGCTCCGTGGTAGATAAGATTAGAGAGTCGCTAGATGGTTTGGCCACATAAAGTGTGTCAGTCCAGATCCAGGAGAGTAGATGCATTAGATTTGCCTTATGTTAAGAAAGGTAGAGGTAGACCTAAAAAGACTTGGTTAAGATGTATAAAAAATGACCTTAGTATAATGTATTTAAATGAGATTTGACACATAATAGGACACAATGGAGACGGAGGATCCATGTAGCCGACCCAACTTAGTGGGATAAAGGCTTGTTGTTGTTGTATTGCCTAAACTCTAATTAATAGACTCTGTTTAACCATCAGCTTGTGGGTGTACAATTAAATTAAATTGGAGTTTAGTTCCCAACTCACCCTATAGTGTTTTCCAAAAATGACTAAGGAATTTAACTTCTCAATAAGATGTGATAGTCCATGGAATTCCATGCAATAATATTATCTCTTTGAAATATAAGCGCACAATATGCGTGTCATCGATTGTCTTATTACATACCACAAAAATGAGCTATTTTTTAAGCTATCCACCACAACCATAATTGAGTCTTTGTTTCGTTGAGTTAATTTGCAGTAGTCTCACCATAAAGTCGATTCTCACATCAACCCAAGGTGCTTTAGGATTAGTAGAGGTGTGTAAAACCCGATGTTTTGCCCATGAGTTTTAGTATGTCTGCATATATGACATTGTTTGATGAAATGATTCAAATCCCAAGCAAGTAGAGGCCAATGAAAAATTTCTTTGATTAAAGCCAATGTTTTGTCTCTACTAAAATAGTTGGATAAGCTCCCTTCATGATATTATAAAATTATGGCCATTCAAATAGACCAATATGAAATGTAGAGTTGGTTGTCATAAAAAAGAAACCCCTTCTTATATGATAAAATAAATGGGGACCAGCTTGACATTTCTCCCAAATGTTCCAAAGTTAGCATCCATGGAATACAAATTCAAAACCCACTAACTTCATTTCCAACAATTTATGTAGAAGGTGTTGTCGACTGAGGGCATCATCAACCAGATTACTCCATCACGTTTAGCACAAAATGGAAAGCCAAAAGATATTCAACCCAAGAAACATGTCTCTTTTTTAATTTATTTTGACCATTAATAAATGAAATGCTTTGGGGGTAAAGGATATAAGATAATTTAATTAGCTAATAAGTAGTGATTCCAATGATGCAAAGCTCAAATTATGATAAAATTCATTGTTATAAGTTGAATATTTGGTTGCGATCCACTAAGATTCTCAATGAAAAAAGTGATCGAATTTCTCCCTTAGCTAAGCATTGTAATAAGGCCAATGTTTTGAAGCATGACATTCCACTTCAAATATTTGGCCAATTTTTGGAAGAGCTAGGATTGGGGTTGTTATAATTTATTGTTTTAAGGTGTGAAAACTAGCCTGAGCTGTCGTCCCAATAAAAAATATTTGATCTGAGATTTTTTGTAATAGGTGTTATGACTGAGCTGAAGTTCTTGATAAATCACTTATAAAAGGAAGCCACTCCATGGAATTTTTGCATGAATTACCACACTTTTACTAAGGATTATGGTACTAGGCAGCTAATAATGGCATCAATCTTAGTTGGATTTACTTCAATTCCTATAGAAGATATTATAAAACCTAAGAAATTCATTTTAGGGTCCATAATATGGTAGCAAACAATTATTATTCTTGAAGAACTTTAAAAATTTGTTGAAGATGATCTTCCAATGTATGGTTATAGATGAGTATCTTGTTGAAATATATTAACACAAATTTACATAGAAATGGTTGAAAGATTTGATTCATAAGACACAATAAAATGCTTTGTGTATAAGATACCTTGAATAGCATAATTGTACATTCATATAAGCCATCCCTTGTCTTGAAAGTGATCTTCCACTCATCTCTAGCTTCCATTCGAATTTGGTTGGAGTCACTCCACTAAGTTAATTTTGTAAAAGAGAGTAGAACCTTGTAATCGATAAAAATGTTGAAATTTCACATTTAATCATTATTTTATTGATAGCTCGTCTGTAATACACATTCAAAATTAAGGATGACACTTTGACACTAGAAAAGCTAGAGCAACTCATAAAGCTTGTTTGAACCAATTCGTTGGTAATCAACTCCTTAACTTGACATCACAAGTCTTAATGTTATTATAGTCATAAATTATAAGCAGGTTAGTTTGGAATTATCGAGCCCGTAATGAGGTCTATACCATGTTGGACCTTGCATATTAGAGGCAGGCCAGTAGGTATTTAATTATCCAAAACATTGCAAAATTCTTGAAAGAGTGGATGGATAGCCTTTAGAACTAGTATGTTTATTGCATTTCCCTCTAACATCAACAACAAATACTCTTTATCTTGTTCCTATAAAGACTTTAAAAATAGAAAATGAGACAATAAAGTGTTGACTAGTGGGATTTATTTATTACTTTTGGCATGGCATGAAAATAATTTGAGCTCCTTTGTGGTTAAAAGAGTAAGTGTTGACAACTCCATCATGAATTGTGTTCCTATCAGATTTTCATGGTCTTCTTAGCAATAAGTGGCAAGCATCCATTGACTCTACATTACGCCAAACTTTCTCTTGAAAACTCCATATTGAAAAATTAACCAAACATCATTTGAATCTTATCATTTCATTTTTTTTCTCCTTAAATCCAAGATTTGTAATTAAGGATGAAGATGCTCTTTTGTTTTTAATTATAAACTAGGGTTGCAAATGAACCAAGTCTAGCTGAGCATATGCATTTTCAAGCTCAAGTTCATTTACCAATATCGAGCTCGAGCTCGATTTGAGCTTTTAGAATTGTGTTCAAGCTTGAGCTTGTTTAAAAAGTCCTGTTCGAGCTTGGCTCGAATGTATTCACAAGCTCAATTTAGATTAAGTTATTGAGTTTGTTAATAAATAGCTCATTCAATGAAATAAATGAGCTTTAACCAAGCATTAATTGAGCTTGTTCGCAAGTATCTTGTTGAAAAATATACATGAGTTGTATAAATCAAAGTTTATTACGCCTAAAAAGTGAAATTTTAAATGATATTATTCATGAACAAGTTTTAATTTAACCTTAATAGAGCAGTAATATTTAATTAGGCTCCTTAACAAGCTTGTTCACGAGCTTTAAATGATACTTTTCATGAACATAAATGAACAAAATAACAAATTGTTCAAGCATGTTCATTTAACAATCGAGTATTTATTAAGTATTCAACATCATTTGATTAGTTAATCAAATGATCATGAACAAGCTCTAATCAAGCTGAGTCACGAGTAATTTATCGAATGCCTATTATAAACTTTCTACTATTTTTGTGGTCACCACATTCTCATCTCTTCTATATAATTAATTGGCATAATTTGCCTTGAACAGTACATCATGTCTGGAAGATGCTAAGTTGTTGCTAAGGTTCTTCCTTACGGTTGTTTAGAATTCACCTAGGGACCAATAACTTCCTTTCATTTGTTATGAACATTTCCTCCAGCTAATTTTTAAATTCTTGAATTTATTCTTCATCAATTTATTATTCAATTTTTTGGATATGCAAAATAATTCTCTTTAGTTTATGTCACTTGAATCATGTGACTTGAGAAAGAAGTGTGTTGTCCCACTACAATTGATAGAAATGTCTCTTGAAGGGATTCTTGATGGAGTCATGCTATTTGATGGTTGTCCTTTTGTTATTCTCACATGATCAATTGTTTGTTCTTTGGCTACTGACTAACCATGTGGCCCTTTATGGAGTTGTTGTTATTTTCGACCTTAATGACCAAATTAACAATGTCCTGAAAGGGTAATATGGCTAATGTTGCACAATATTGGAAATTGATGGCAACAATCCTCCCTAGAATCTCGTAATAGTTCACATTTGAGCAAAAATTGCTCAAATTCTGACACATATTCTTCTACTATCAAATGACTTTGTTGAAAATGGTGAAATTTCAAGAAAAGATCAAGATGATATTGATCCGACAAATATTAACATTGAAACTCCTTCATTTTTGCCCATGGAGTCATCTTGCTTCGCCATTCCCAATTTCACATCCACTTCAAATTGTCCCACAATAAGAACACACTCTTCTTTAGCTTAATTTCTACATGTTTAACAATATAGTATGACTAATTTTTTTTAAATTCAATAACTTTCTTAACTATATGGAGCTAATTATTGAATTTGTTTTGGATCTAGTTAGCCTTTGAAATATATAATATCTGCCTTCATGTTAACATCAATTGAAGTTCCACATCCCACCTAGTAGTAAAGTATCATGGTTAAAGAATCATCATCACTAGAGTTTTTTTTAATGGAATGGGTTGAACCTTTCCTCTTATTCAAGCAATCAATTTCCTATCTTTTGTCTCTCCATTGCTTCTCGGTGCTCAAATCTAGAAAGATATTGTTGTAGCCGATTAATTTCCTTTTGCAAATCTTCTATCATCACTTGTTGCATGTTGGGGAAGGAAAGAGATCACAAAATACTCGCAAAAAAATCAGTTCGAGTGTTTTAGAGCATACACAAAATAAATGAAAAATCAAAGTAAAAGATTCATGTAGAAGATGCCAAATTAAATGAGGAAAAATCCTAGAATAAAAAAAAAATCATACCACCAAGAAATTCACTATGAAAAAAATCATGAGAATAATACATATTACCCTTATCTAGAATCTCTCAAAATCTTTAGTCACTCTAAGGCACACACTTCACTCTCACACACAAAAAAATTGACATTAAAAAAAATACAAAAAAAATTACGTAAATGTGAAGTCTCCCGACTCATAGTGCTACTGCACAGCGATCTGGCGCCTAGGCACTAGCTGTTGTTCCCCAAGCATGAGTTTGAGCGCCGTGACACTAAAGGCTCTATGCTCTCTATCTTTTCTGCCTTTTGGGTGCCTTATTCCCTACACGGAGGCATTGTCCTAAAAGATGTAAGCATTGTGACCAATGACATTGTCCATGGCGTCGATGTGCTGTCTCCTCTGATTCTAAAGTTAAAAATCTTCTGTTCTAATGCCATGACTCTGCTTCTCCAAAGCCGAGGTGCCGCCTCCTAGAGATAAAAATCAGGCTCTTCTATATAACAATCTCTCAGTTGGAGAATAATTGTAATCACTTATGCTCCTCCAAATCAGCACCACTATCATAGTTCAAGCTATGGCTTATCCCTACTTCAATCTTCCCGAACTCCATTTGAAGCCAAACAAAACTTCAATTTCTCCTGAGTTACTACCTTGGTCAACATATTTCTCAGTAGTGTGTATCTTCTCCAAGGATATCTACACGCCTTCTAGGAGTGTGCGTATGAAATGATAATTTAGCTGAATGTGCTTTGTCCTTGCATAAAATATGACATTCCTGGCTAGATGAATGACACTCAATTTATCACTATAAAGCCTGCCATTTTTTTGCTTTTTGGTTAACTTTGTTAAAAAAATTTATAGCCAAATCATTTCCTTGCTAGCCTTTGTCATAGCAACATACTCAGCTTCTATGGCGGAGAGTGCAACTATCTTCTACAAACTGGAAACCCAATCCATCCATCTAGATTTCTTGCTAAGTATGAATCTACAAAACTATGTAGTTCCTGCACCTGCAAAACATAAGGCCCTGTTGACCGTTCCTTTTAGATAACTGAGAATCCATCGCCTACCAATGATGCTTGATAGCATTGCTCATGTACTTATTGACCACTCCCACTACATGTGTAATATTTGGTCTAATACATGTCATGACATATATTAGTCTCCTAATTATTGAAGCATATGGAGTTCTCCTCATATGCTTGTTGACCTCAATTTTGGAGAGAGTTTTCAATCTTCTCTTCTTAAACTTAGGGATCTTCTAGATATTAAGGTTTCTTTAGTCATAAGATACTTCTAGCAATCAGGTGAACACTTAATCTAAGTCTAGAGACTTAGAAGGGTTAACCATATGGTTAGATTATGCCTTAGGGATTAGGTTGATCTACCTATCCCATGACTTGAACCCAACCTATGTTCTCCTTAAACCACAACCAAATTCAATTCATATCAAACTCGAATCCAAATCCAAATCAAATGATCGAAACCCATGATCAAAATTCCAAACCCAAAATCTGATCAACATAGCTTAAGTCATGTGATTCTTGTCCTATGGACTTAGCCTTAAACTAAATCAATCTAAATCAACCCCTCTCTAACCCCTATGACCTACCTTTATGAGCTTAGCCAAATTTGCATTTAAATCACTTCAAACTCAATTGATTTTCTCATAAATCAATCATATGTTCAATCATCTCCACAAATATAAATCAAATATACATTTAAATCATCAAAACTAAATCAAACTAAATCAAACCCTTCTCTAAGCCCGATGACTTACCTTCATGAGCTTAGCCAAATTTTTCTTTAAATCACTTCAAACTCAATTGATTTTCTTATAAATAAATTACATCTTCAATCATCTTGTGGTGAAATTTTTAAGATTTCTAAAAGAAAATGTATACTTCCATCTTCACTCTATACGGAATAAAATGAAGATAGAAATATACTTTTTTTAATGCATTTTTGGACACCACGTAGATCCATGATGTTCTTATTGAGGGTGATCGGGGATGACATTGAGGAGAGGTGTACTATCTTAAAAGATAGAAAACACCATCCTATAATGGACCTAATCACCTCAATAAGGACTCCCAATGACAATGGGTCTGCATATGTACCAAAGATTCTTCCCCTACTTTACATGAAAAGTAAAGTAGGGTTTATTTTAAATTGGGTTTGTTAAGTTCCCTACAGAGGCAAGCCATCATAGTTAATTATATCATAAGGAACGAGAATCCTTAGGAATACTCTCGATTAAGGTAAATGATCATAGTCTCCAAAGATTTCAATAGGTAGGACTATCAATCGATTAGTTTATTTTAGAAGATCAAATAGGATTGATAAAAGAGAGGGAGTTATTATCAAAGCCAAAGGAAGATAAGTGGGAGATGCTCATGATGATAGGAAACAACATCTCAAACTATCCTATGGTTAGGCTCTATATTTTTGAAATTGATTTATTTGCTTGAGTTAGATTTTTATTAGAAGTTTAGGGCTTATAATTCAACAATACAAGGTTATGAAAATGCCTAAGGTGAGGATTTATGCTTATGGCCCATATAAGGAGAAGCAATCTTAGAACCTAAATCTAGGGAGCTTCAGCGAGGGCTAAAAGCACAATCAAAATTTGAGGTAAAAATGAGCATTTGGTTTGCCTCCATAAGAGAGGATAAACTATCTACTGCTTGGACTTACAACCGCCTGGGGGCGGCTGCCAACTAACTCCTTCTATGATTTTAAATTCATGTAGGCAAGTCATATACTTTATGCAAGATAGGTAGGCTATTATTTATTTTAGAAAGAGACTAAGTCCTTAAATTCACTTCCTAAGAGACTAGATCATGTAAGGGCATGAAAAATGACCTAGATCTAATGCAAAATATATTACATTTTTATTTTTATTTTTGGACAATCATTTGACTTAGGCGTATAGGATTCATACGCCTAATGCATGAGAAGTAAGATTATTATCCAAAATCAATGAGAAGGGAGGAGGTGTGTTTCCACCATGGCTCTCAAGGTTAAGCCAAGTTTCTCTAGCAAAGGTGGAAGCCCTCCAATCAAGAGTGTAACAATATGCTTTTATGTATGATGTTATAAAAGAAATACTCATCCAGCTAAGGGATTGCTAATTCTTTTATCTTGATTTTTAGCCTAAACTTTAGGTGAGGTTATGAGTTCTTTATTTTAAATTTTGAGTTGTTTAATTTGGTAGAAGATTTATTTTTTCTAAGAGCCTAATTGTCATCCAGGCCATACATTAGAGCAAGGAAGAAACTAGGAAAACATGCCATCTTAATACACAATCTAAATAAAATATCAACCATTTTCTAAAGTTAACGCAAAAGAATAAAAGGCCATTTGTGGTCGGGTACCATCGCACAAACCCGAAAATAAATTGGGTAGTCGAGCTCTACCCTTATACAACCCGAATTATAAATGAATTAATTTACAACCAAGTGAGAAAATTCATGTTATGGGGGTCTTCATTTCTTCTTTTCTTCTTTCTTCTTTTGATTCCTTCTTTTAGATAGTTGGGAGGTGGTTGCTCCAAAGACTTCACATGGTACATAAGATGCAATCTTATGACCAATGCTCATCATAATCCCCATAACATTCATTCAAAATCCTAATTTAAAATACATGAAAGGAAAAGTAAATCTAACAACACACAGCAAAATAAAGATTAGCTAAACAAACCATATAAATCCCAAGCATGTATATTGGACTTAGCACCCCACACATGGGTAACCAAGTCCACCTGACCTATTAGATTATGCTTAGGGGTATAAGCACCTACACAACAAAAGCATTTATATTTTTATTATAGTGCCCCTTAAGCACAATCCCCTGCAGAAAAATAATGATTAGACTAGATTATCCTGCCATTCATTTTATGCACATTCACCCTAACATCCAGACTAAAAAAAATACATCACAAAATAAAAGCAAACATCAAGCAATGCACCGCCCTAACCTAAAGATAGAAGTGGTGACTTAAGCTAATGCGTGTGCTTTAAAAAATGGTTTGTGTGGCATGCTTAGCTATGGCTTTAAGTCTTGAATTTTCTAAGTGTGAAGATGTTCAACTTAGATGGGTGGTTTCATTTAAGAGTTTAGTTGATTTAGATTGATTTTATTTTATATTTTGGATTGGTTTAAGTGAATCCTATAATTAATTACTAAGTTTTAAAAAGAGGAAAAAAGAGAAGAGAACTTCTCTTTCCTTCCCTACCTTAAGTAATTTTTAAAATGGATTCATATTTGATTTTATTTAGTGAATGTCTTATTATGCGTTTTAATTAATCCTAAGTTTAGATTGACTATAAACAAACCTATTCAAAAAGAAAGGCATTTTAAGATTAAATAAAGTGAATTAATATCACAAAATACACATCACTTTATTTCTTTCCCAACATGTATAACATGCATATGAATGAATCTTAAGCATATCTATACATACAAATGAAAATGTTTAGCATACTTTATGATGAATGCTAAGTAAGTTACTTAAGAAAATTTGAATGCTTTATGATGCATGATGTTCATTAAGTAGAAAACATGTTTTCTTATCCATTTTTTTCACATGCACACATATATGTATGAAATGCATAAGTGAGTACAGCGCCATTGTTAGCACCAGGGGTGTTAGGTACAAGACCTACTTAGGGCTACTTAAATTCTCATAATCTCGGTGTTGTCCAAACTAATATACCACTTTTCTTAAATACAAACATATGTACAAATGAAATGAATGGAAAAGAAAGATACAAAAGTTTGTATTTGTTTATTTGATTTATTTATGCAATTTATATATGTAAGTATGGATGTACTTATTTAAGTAATAGCATAGGAATGAATAGGAATGGAGTCAAGCAAGTGTTATGTTCTTTTCAAATGAACTATACACTTTGTCATATCCTATTCAAAACTATGCTAAAAGAAAAGAGCAGGAAAAGCACACTATGCACATCTTCATATTTATATCCACATGCAAGCTTATAAATAATTATAAGTAGCACACTTTTAATTTTATGTATTTGATTTATAAATTTTGAAAATTATTTTGGATTTAATAGTGATAATAGCCATTCATATTTTTTCTTTAGCCAAAACATGCAAGTTGACATAAAAAATATTTCATTTTTAATTTGATTTTTTGAAAAGCATGAATGCATGAAACTCATATAAAATACACATTTAGAATTTTAAGAAAGAATTGAAGTGATGGAAGCATGTAAACACATCCACCCTAATTAATTCCTAAAGATAATCTTATGAAATAAGAAAGTTTAAAGAAAATCAAATTATTTTCAAGGAAGGTTTGATTTTATTTTGAGTTTGATTTAATTTGAGAAATGTGAGGTGAGTTTACTGTTCCTAACCCATTCCACATATGTTTGTTATTTTAGTTTAATTTTTAGGTGATTAAATAAATTTTATGCTTTGGTTAGGCTAAGGTATGAATTAAGTGTATTAATTACCCCTTATACCACCTTAGCATACTTAATCAAATAATTATGAGTCAATGAGATGACATAAAACCACATAAGAAATTTAAATCAACAATGCACCTAGGAAAGAAAAGGGCATAATACAATTGGCTCATGATTAATGATTAATTAAACTAAGGGGTTTAACTTAAGTACTCTCATAACCCCTCTCACACATGTGAGTTGGGTTTTGATTTCTTTAATGCACTTAGGTTATTGAACGCCTAAGAATCTACTTAAGATAGATTAATTGAGTTCTTAAAAGTTTTAGAATTTCATGAAATTAATTAAGGGGGTAATTAGTGAATTAACCCTTAATTAAGGTTAGATTAAGAGGGAAAAGGGAAGTTTAAGGAATATCTTAAGGAAAGTATCCTAAAATTATTCCCTAAACCTCATATTCACTTAATCAAAATCTAATTGACTCAATCAGAGGGTTAGATCACTAATTATACTCTTAATTAAGCTTAATTTCATTAAAGGAGTGATTAAGGAATGAATTAGCAATTCCTCTAATTAAGCCACCAATAAATCCCAAGAAAATTAAGGGAGGTAGGGGTCATCCCATTAATTATGCACAAGAAGTTTGGGATTAACTAGTGGAGTGATTAGAGGGTAATTAGCAAAATATTATTCCTAGTAAAACCTAAATCCAAAGAAAAGCACTATTCAAAATCTATTCAAATTATTTCTAGAATATTCTATGTTCAATTATCTATCCAATGCAATTTATTTCATATTTTTCTAATTTTTCTAGGCTTATATATGAATTTAGGAAGTTTCCATGGTTAATTAGTGATTTAATAGCCTTAATTAAATGTTTTCCCATGCCACATGGACGGCGACACCTTTTGCGTGGCGATTCAATATTAAAATAGTGACATCGTAGCCGCATCGGGGTGGCTACGCTCCTCTCTCCTTATCAAGGATTGGATTGAGTTGGCTACATCGAGGATTAAAATGTGGATCTACGTGTCATAAATCATGGCCATCCATCCAAAACACGTGGATGGACAACCCATGATCTATCCTTATATTTCCATCCAAAACACGTGGATGGACAGCCCATGATCTATCCATATTTTTTCTGTGAAGAATGGACACCATCCATATTTTAGGGGATGATCCGAGCTCGATTGAGCTTGATTGATCCCAAAATTTACCCACACCATCTAAGTATAAAGGCAAACACATCTAATGGATAGATTTGCATGGGATTAAAATTCACTTCATAAAGGACCAAACCACATTGAACTTAAGCTCAGTTTAATGGTTAACCTCACCGGTGGTCGATTCCCTTGGAAAAGTTTCGTCTAGTGAGATGAAGCTTTGCTGAGAGTTTGAGGTCTTGAGATTGGGTGGATCCTCCTATGGGCCAACTCCTCCTTGTCTTGAGCTCAGTTTTGATCAAGGTAGCACCTCCCTTGCCTTTGGAGCTTGGGAAAAGGCTTAGGCAAGTTTGATTTAGCTCACTAATGGAGCTTACAAAGGGAATTTGGTTGATTTGAAGTGTGGAGTAAGTTCAATTTTTTAGTGGAGCTCCCCTGTTTTCAAGCCATGAAAATTGAGAAGATGGAGTTTGGGAAATGCTTGAGAGAGCTTAGGGAGGCTGGGAAATGACTCCTCTAGCTTCTTATTACTCAATCGAATTGGGGACTATTGGATTCAATTCAAATTAGGGGGAGTACATCTCCCCCTTGAAGGATTGATCGTGCTTCTCCCTTCCGTTTTGATCCAATTGAG
The DNA here is from genome assembly GCA_021442155.1 of Cymbidium sinense. Taxonomy (NCBI): domain Eukaryota; kingdom Viridiplantae; phylum Streptophyta; class Magnoliopsida; order Asparagales; family Orchidaceae; genus Cymbidium; species Cymbidium sinense. The sequence goes on from CM038221.1 coordinate 5,168,757, forward strand.
CTCATGCAATTGGTTTGTTAAGCTGTTAGAGGTGTCCTTGGATCCAGTTTGGCCTAAGGAGTGGAATGGTGAGGTGCCATGTGCTTAAAATGAGTGGAGGAATCATTCCCATGTGCCCATATTCAAGCAAGTGGTCGGTTTTGATCATAGGCTAGGTTGGGCTGACCCAAACACATTGGGTTAGGTGCACCATACTCCCTAGTGTTCACTTGATCCATTAAGAGAGTGCCTAAGTGGATTTGGCCAAAATTTACCCTTTGACCTAGGGGTAAAAAGGTCATTTGCTTAGGTTTCAATTTGAATATGTTTGGTATGTTTGAAAAATGGGTTGGGCCAAGTTTCACTGAATTTGGAGTTGGTTTGATATGATTTGGCTCATGTTGACCCATTTAGGTCAAAATGGGTCAACTCGAGTCAAGTTGACCAATTGGTCAAATTGGGTTCATTTGATTTCATTTAGTTCAAATGGGTCAAGTTGACCAATTTGACCCATTTGACCTATTTGGGTTAGGTCATGGGTTGGTTCATGTTTGGTTGGTCATATGAAATTGATTGGTATCTTTATTTCTAATCAATTTGGTTTATATTTGAGTTTGGCTCAATATGACCCTTTAGGTCAAGTTGGGTTCAAGGTCAATTGGGCTAGGCTAGGTCTAGTTCATCAATTGAGGCTTTGGTCAAGTTCATCAATCATTTTGGAATGAACTTGACCCATTGGTTTCAATCAATTTGGCTTAGATCAAGTTTTGACATATTTTGACTTTTTAGGTCAAGTTGGGTCAAGTGACCAATTGGGCTAGGTTAGGCTTAAATGTTGACTTGGTCAAGTTCAAACATTGATCATGAATGAACTTAGATCATTGGTTTCAATCAATTTGGCCCATGGTAGATTTTGGCTATATTGAGTTTCATTTTGGCTAAGTGTTGACTTCATTTTGGCTAAGTGTTGACTTGGTCAACCCTTAGGTTTGACTTGATTTGACCCAATTTGAGTGATTGATCATGTCATGATGATTATTGATCATCATGAGAGGCTTAGGTGGGCTTAGTTCAATCCAATTTGGTTAGAATTAGAATTTGGCTCATAAGGGTAGTTTATGATACTTTGGGTCAAGTGAGCTTAAGTAGGTCAAATGGCTTGGTCAAAGCTTGATTTGAGTTTGATTGAACTCACATATATGATTGAAATATAAATCCATTTGCAAGAGGTTTGAAGTCAAATGGGTTTTGATTCATTTGACAATTTCAAGTTCAAATGGTGAACATGGGTTTGACTTAGGTTAGATTTTTGAATTGAGTTTTGATTTGGTGATTCAAAGTTATGTTCATATTTGGGTTCATGATTGAAGGATTGATTGAATCATGAAGAAAATTAAAAGTTTGGCTTGATTTGAAATTGATTTGCTATGTTCAAGATTTTGACTTGAAAGACTTATGTTGGATTTTGATTGAGTTTGAGTTTGATTTTTGGAGCTGATTTTGGTTGTTTGAATTTATATTCCATTTATATATGCAAATATAAATGAGAATATAAATGGGTTATGAGAAAATTTCAAAGATTTGAACATGATCTAGGATAAGTCCTTAATAGAAAATCAAAGTGACCTAGGAAAGATTTTTTATTTTAGATTTGAATTTTGGATTTAGTTTGATTGATTTGAATTTATATTTCATTTATATATGTGAATGTAAATGAGAATATAAATGGGTCATGAGAAAATTTCATGAGTTTGACTCGATTTGAACATGATTTAGGCTAAGTCATTAAGAGGAAATTAAGGAATTAGGAAATATTTTGAACTTGGAATTAAATTTGGAATTTGATTTGATTGATTTTAATTTATATTTTATTTATATATGTGAATATAAATGAGAATATAAATGAGTTGTGAGAAAATTTTATGAGTTAAATTGATTTAGATTTGATTTAGGCTAAGTCCTTAAGAGGAAAATAAAGGACTTAGGAAATATTTTGAATCTGGAATTTCAATCATGTGCTTCAACCATTTGGAATTATGGATTTCAATCATGTGGAATTGATTTGAGTTAGGAGTAAATCAATTAAGCTGGAATTGATTTAGGTTTGATGTTGATTTGCTTTGGACTTTGACTTGAAGGAAGGAAGTAAGGAAAGTGGTTCAAACTATAGGTAGGCAAATTTTCTAACACCCAAGGCATGACCTATTCCATGGCTAACTCTTCTGTCTGTGGGTTGAGTGTCCACCTAATCACTAAATGTGTCTTAAGACTAAGGATCTCTTAAACTCTAAGAGGAGTCCCATGACGATGGAGGGGTTGAGCTCATCCTAAAAATGAGGTCAACACATCTTCAAAATTATAAACCAAATCTACATTCAAATGACCAAAACCAAATCCAAAATCCCACTCAAACCCTTCCTAAGCCACATGATCCAACTCCATGGACTTAGCCAAATTCCTTCACTCCAAACCCCAAATTCAATTAATTTTCTCATGAATCAATCATACTTTTAATCATGATCACAAATATAAATGAAACCTACAATCACCCCAACCAAATCAAATCAATTCAATCAAGCCTAACTTAACCCATTTGACTTGAAATTATCAAATGAACCAAAACTCATCCAAACCCAAACCAATTGCAATTCAATTTTTATACCAATCCCAAATTCATATAGAAACTCAACTAAATCTAAATCAAACCAAAATCAAGCCAACTAAACCTACTTAGATTCACTCAACCTAAAGTGACCTAAAGGACCCATTTGAGCAAAACTTCAATCCAACCTAAATTGGATTAAACCAAACCAACCAAGACCTCCTATCATGATTGTTGATCACCCTAGGTTGATCAATTGTCATAAATTGGGTCAAACTAAGTCAATTTGGTCATTTGACCAAGTCAACCCTCTTAACCCATATAAATTCAAATTAGCCAAATTTCAACCTAAGCTAAATTAATTGAAACCATTGATTTATACCAACCCAAAATCAATATTTGAACATGACGACATTCAATTGAGCTAAACCAAACCCAATTGGCTCTCTTGATCCAAGTTGACCCAAATTGACCTAAAAGGTCAAATTATGTCAAATCAAAAATATAAACTAAATTGATTGCATCCAATAACTCAAGTTCATTCCAAATTGATTGTTGAACTTGACCAAAGCCTCAATTGAATCTAATTTGACCAATTGAACCCAATTGGCCTATTTAGCCCAAATTGACCTAAAGGGACAGTTTGGCCTAAACCTTAACCAAATCCAAATTAATTCAAAATAAGGCCTACGGTGATCTTCAATTGGTCAATCAAACCCAAATTAACACCTAACCCAAGCAAATATGGCCAATTTGGTCAAATTAGTCAACTTGACCCATTTGACCCAAATGAACTCAAATGAGCCAAAATCAAATCTAAGCCAAACTAAACCAAATTGAAAACATTCCAAATGAACATATAAACTTAACCCAACCCTTGATTTGACCCAATTTGACCAATTGATCAACTTAATCCAAATTTACCCAATTTGACCTACATGAGTTAAATTGAGTCAAATCAAATCAATTCCAAATCACTTGAAACTTGGACTGACCCACCTTGGACTCATTTTGAACCAACACAAATCAAATCCAATGCTAAATGACTATTATACCCTTAGATTAAGGGTATCACATGAGGCAAATCACCCATTTAAGTGGTCATTTCTTCTGCTTGACCACTTGGCAACCTCCCATTGGTCAGCACTATGAAGCCTTGATCAACCCAAGGGGTGGTTGGGTTGGCCATGACCCATGGGGAGGTGAACTCACCTCGCCTCCCCCATTGGAGAATTTGAAACCCAAGGACAGCCACTATCCCCCCTTGGCAGCCACTCCCTTACCCTTGGCCACTCAAACTGAGCCATCTAGGATGATTCCCTGCCACTCACAGCCACCACCGACGGTTAAATGACCATTAGAAGCTAAATGAATCAAGGTCATCCGATCTAAGGGAGGAGCGGATATACCCCCACCAATTCGATCCAAACCAAGGCATTTGACCCTTAGAGAGCCCTAGTAATCACAGATGAACTCCCCAGAGCTGTTTCCAATATTCTCGAGTTCTCCCATTACCGTTTTCCTTCAAGTTGAAATAGGACAATGCCTCACTCAGTCAAATTCCTCCATTTCTTCACCAAACTCAAATTAACTTTGCACACATGTTCCCCAGGCCTCATCGAGCAAGAATGAATCATTTCTTGACCTTCCAGACCTCTGAGGACTTCAATCAACGCTGAGCTCCAAATCGATGGACCTTGGTCTCCCGAGTGAACAACGAGGAATCAATGCTCGTGTCGACCAGTAGGGCTTCACCTCCACTAGAAGAAGCTTCGGCGAGGTAATTTCTCAAAATTGATCTTTTGGTGAATTTTCGTTGGAGCTTTGTGAAGAAAAGTTGCATGCCATTTGATCTTGACCGTTGGATCTTCTCTCCTTGCTCTATGGATGGTGATTTTGAGTTGATCCAAGCTCGAGTGAACTCTAATCGAGCGACGAATGATGGATGGTATCCTTCTCTCATCGCTCGAGAGGAGATGGATCACGCACCATCCGTTCTGAATGATCAGAATGGACGGTTGTGATCAAACCCATTAGAATTATTTGATTGAATCCTATTAAACTACATGATTAATCATAGCCATATGATCTAAAATCGAATGACAAACAAGAAAGCGTGTCCACCGCCGTTACGTGAATGGCGTCGACGGCTTTAAATAGATTCGCGTGCCGTGGAAAGTGCGCCGCGACGCATGTGAATGGGATAAGTTAATTAGGTTTAATTAATTGATTTTTATGGTTAAAACATCTATAATTCATAATAAATCATAGAAAAATATAAAAAATATAAATAAATACTCATTTTAAAGGTATTTCAGTGGAGAATCATTAAAAATTAATTCTAATTAATTTTGAGTAATTATTAAGGCTTAATTTGGGTTTAATTATAAACTTAATTAACATAATTACTCATTAATTACTCAAGTTTTTTGAGATTGTTTAATGGGATGACCTGTCCCCATAATTTTTTTAGAATTTATTGCTTGGGATTAAGAGGATTGCTCATTTAATCCTTGATTACTATCTTAATTAATTAAGGGATTAATTAACTCCATAATTAGCAAATAATTAATTGATTGGGCATCTTAATCATTGTTGAACAGTGAATGGGCAATGGAAATGAGATGAGGACGTCTTGCCCAATCTTTTTCCTAAGTCCATTTCACTTTAAGGGAAATTAATTAATTTGGAATTAATTAAAAGTTTAATTATTTAATTAAATGGCTTAATTAACTAAATTAAAATCATAATCACATCAGAACCTAATTGATTAAATCATTGGTAGGTCTTTAGGTGTTTAATAACATAAAGCCACTTAGGAAAGTTATGGTTAATCCACATCTATGGGAAAACCATAAGAGTACTTAATTAAGTTCCTTAATTTAATTAACCATTAATTGTAAGCTAATTGTATTAAGCCCCTTTTATTTCTTAGGATCATTGTTAATTTAATTTTCAATTCATATGCATATTATGTTGGCTCATAATTATTTGGATAATTATATTATGGTAACATAGGAAAGGGTTAATTAATGTATTTAATGCATACTACAACCTAATTAACTCATAAAATCAACTTAATTATATTTCATTAAGCCAAGGTAATTAACAAACATGGAAATGGGTTAGGTTCGGCAAACCTTTTCCTCACATCCTTAAATCGAATTAAAACATGAAATTAAAAATGATATTAAAAAAGTTTTGGTTTACTTTAAATGGTTTTATTTGATATGATTATCCTTAGGAAATAATTTAATTGAATGAAATCATATATTTATATTTTTTTATTCCTTTCCAATCATGTTAAATGTTGTATGTCATTTGAAATCATGCATCCATCTTTTAAAATTAACCAAATCAAATGATTTTTCTTTATGTAATCTTGCATGTGTTGGATTAATTTATAATATGTGTGGCTATTATCACTAATAAATTCAAATTATTTTTTAAAATCTATAAATCAATTATATTGATTAGAGTGATAGTAATTATGAATACATATCACTTTGCATGTTCTTATAGCTTAGATATATGAAGTAAAGCTTTCTTTTCCTTAATTCATATGTAGTTTTTCATATATTTGAATGTTAATGAGTATATAGTCTGGACAAATTAGGAATATGAGGCTTTAGCAAGCCCCAAGGAGGTCATTTGATTATCTTACTTTTCTGGTTAACAATGACACATACTTATTTATATCTTTATACATGCGTATGTATACATGATTAGTAAATGAAAATCCCTCTTTCTATTAAAATACATGCATTCATGGTTGGCTAAGTGATTTAATTGATTAATCATATGACTTAAAGTTTTTTTTTTTATGTTGATGTGTACAAGCTTACATATGCTTGAATGCAAATGGGTATATAGTCTGGACATCTTGGGAATACGAGGTTTTAGCTAGCCCCAAAGAGGTCATTTGATTACCTCACTTTCCTAGTTTAACAATGGCACATACCTATTTAACTTCATTCTTATGTATTTTTGTATAAGAATTTGGATAGGGCTTTAAATTAATATGATTAAATAATTCAATCAAATGAAAAATATAAACTTTAAATATACACATATACATTCATCATTTAAGTGTGCTAAAATATGTTGCATTTATAGATAAACTTAGGATTAAAGTCATATGCATGTCATATGTGATGGAAGGGAATGATTTAATATATATCACATGGTATTAATTCAATTAGATTAATCTTAAGAAGCCCTTCATATTGAATGAAGTCATTTAAAGTGAACCTAAACTTAGACCATATTAATCTTCTTCCTCCTCATCATCATCACTTATAATGAATCATATTTAGTCAAAACCTCTTAATTATACCAAAAACCCATTAATTGTATTTATAGGATTCTATGTCTAAGATATTTCATGCAAGATGAGGTATTATTCTCATGTAGTTTAAGTTTTTTTGTTGGTTCATTTTAGTTTATGGATCAAATATGGCCTTATTTTCTCAATGGCTCATTTATACATCCAAATTGATTTAATGCAAAATGCACTTTTCCCTTGCTTTGAATTTTCTTTATTAATTACATTATCAAAATCATTACTTCTTTACCTTTCATTTTTTCTTTTTTTTTCTTTCCCGCCATATAAATTTTCTTCTTTTACTTCTTTCCATACCAAGGTCGTCCAACTTTCATTATCACTTAGAGCTTGATCCCTTTCTATCTTATATTCTAAACATAATGTAACTTTAATCTCTAGAATACTTCCAATTGTACTTGTCCTTAACATACTATAACTCAGTCTTTGTATTCCTTGAATGTACAATAAAATTCCCTAGCTTTCCCTATAATCGACATAGGTCATATGTTTAAACTACTTTGTAACCATTGTGCAATTTTTTATGAATTTTCTCTCCCTCTCTCTCATCCACTTCCTTGAGTAACTTCAAGGAATAGTAATTTCTTATTCATCATGCTATGTGTGAACCTCTAAAGCATGTACTCTTTAACTTGCCTACTTTAGGGGAAGAGTTATCATTGTCCACAAGTGCATTAGTGAGATTCTTGAGGCAATGATTTAAAGAGTAACTATGAACTAGTTAAGTTCAAAATATTGAAGTAGAACCTTTTTACAATTAGAGGGAAGATTTAAAAATATAAAGAAATTGATTAATTGGTGTTGTCAAATAATATTATAAATATATAGATAGATTCAATAATGTATGTGAAATTTTTAAGACTTGTGGAAAATTAGAATCATAAAATTTTTTTCTCAAAATTAAAGGCCTTCTACTTGATGAAATAAATCAAAACATTTTAATAAGTTCTATGAATTAAATAAGTTAATTTATTAAAATTTGAAGAAAATATAATAGGTCATGAGGTTAATAATTCTCCATTACTGACAAAAAAAAAAGGAAAGTACCTAAGTAAAGACCTTAAGGATGGATGACGTTCATTTCCATTTTTACTTTGAGCGAGAATTTGATAGTTTGATGATGAGGTGCTTAAGTGAATTTCTAAAGTTGATAGGAGAGAGGGCTAAATGGATTCAAATTCAAGCAAGAGATCATCTACGATTGGAAACCTAAGGTCTACTCGGAATGCTCTTCTTATTCACATGATGATTCCTCTTGTCCTCTCAAAGCCAACAAAGTTTCAACTACAAGAGGTCATAGTCATAGTAGGGTCCCTCTTAACCGTCACAACTCCCCTTCGGTCCCAATTACCGTAATCCCTCCCCCGCAAAATCTTTCCCAGCCTTCAGAGTCCATGGCCGCTGAACCTGCTTTAGACGGATCTATGGAGATTGCTCCCCCTTCCTCTACTACAACCATCAATGATCTGAATCAGCTCCCCACTTCCTCCCCTTCTAATGAAGAATTTCCAAATCCTCCATCGAAAAATATCATGAAAAATTCATTAGATAATCCTCTCTTATATTCTTCTAACACCTTGGGTGTTTCTACCTGGTCTGCTGCCCTGTCTCCAAATCGAGCTCAAGCTTCTAAGATTTTGGAGATCCTAAACAAGTCTCCTGACAAAGCCATCCAGGACACTGATCACTCCAAATCCTAAGCTAACCAGTCAAGTATTGTGCATAAGGCCAATCAGAAGAAAAAAGAGAGGCAAAAAGCCTTCTAATTCTTCTAATTAATTATGTGGTACCCCTCCATTCAAACTTGGAAAGTCCGTGGTCTTTTGGTTGGGGGCAAAATAAATGATTGTGTTAGAGTCATAAGAGATCATCACCTTGATATAATTTGTCTCTTAGAGACTAAGCTACATCAAGACTTCATTTTTGTTCACCAACCTGTCAGAAAATTATCTCTCTTCCCAAATGAAAATCAAATTAAAAAATGAAGAAGTAGAAGCCAGACCAGCACTTGAAGAGCTTGAAGATGGTGGGCAGGCAGCTACAAAGAATGAACTTAAAGAGATTAATCGGGGAACTGAGGAGGATCCTCGTCCAATGTTCATCAGTGCTTTACTTCTTAAAATAAAGTGGAAGAATTAAAAACTTTGCTCTATGAATTCAGGGATTTCTTTGCTTGGATATATGTTGAAATGTCAGGCTTATCTCCCAATGTAGCGGTTCACAAATTAGCTATCAAGCTAAATGCAACACCAATCAAGCAAACCTCTAGGAGAATGAGACTGGAGATTGAAGAGTAGGTAGTTAAAACCAAGAAGCTCATTGAAGCTGGTTTCGTTCGAGAAGAAAAATATGCTGACTGGATAGCTAATATCATCCCAGTAAAGAAAAAGAATGATCATATTCATATTTGTATCGACTTCAGGGACTTAAATAATGCATGCCCAAAAGATGACTTTTGCTCCCTTTATTAGAATTGTTAGTGGATAACACTTCAAACCATGACATGTCCTCATTTATGGACGGATCGTCAGGATACAATCAAATTAAAATAGCTCCTGAAGGCGAGAAACATACCTCATTCAGGACATCAATTGACATATATTGCTACATAGTTATGCCCTTGACTTGAAGAATGCTAGAGTTGCATACCAAAGGGCTATAACATGCATCTTTGACAAGTTGATTCATCAAAAAGTAGAGTGCTACATTGATGACCTCATTATCAAGAGTATAGATCATAAATATCATCTCAGTGATTTAAGGATCATTTTTGAAAGAATTAAAAAGTACGATCTCAAGATGAATCCTCTCAAGTGCACCTTTGGAGTCTCCTCAGGCAAGTTCCTTGCATATGTTGTGCATCGCAGAGGGATTAAAATCGATCCCAACAAAATCAAGGAAATATTTACAATGCCTCCTCCAAAGATCCTTCACCAACTTTGTTCCATACAAGGACATCTTGCATTTATCAGAAGATTTATATCAAATCTATCAAGCAGATGTCAACCATTTGCAAAACTGATGAAGAAAGATACTCCTTTGAAATGGGACAAAGAATGTCAAGAGGCCTTCGACAATATCAAGAGGTATATATTGAATCCACCTATTCTTGAAGCCCCAATCCCAGGAAAGCCTCTCATCCTGTACATAGCAGCACTGGAAGAATCTCTAGGTGCTCTATTGGCACATCATAATGAAGAAGGAAAGGAGAACGCTCTGTACTACATTAGTTGAAGACTAATAGGAGCGAAAGCGTGTTATTCTCAATTGAGAAGCATTGTTTGGCATTAATTTTTGTAGCTCAAAAGCTACGTCATGATATGCTATCTCATAAAATTACTTTCATCTCAAAGATCAATCAGTTAAAGTTCTTGATGACAAGACCAATGTTGATTGGTCGCTTGGCACGATGGGTTATCCTTCTATTACAATTTGATAGTACATATATTCCCAGAAAGCGGTGAAGGGGCAAATTCTAATAGATTTTTTTGCTACTCATCCCATCCCAACAGATTCATCACTTAATGATGATCTTCCTAACGTGCAAATCATGCATATATATAAAAAAGAGAAGCAGCAAATGTGTGGAATTATATTTTAATGGAGTTTCATCCATCAAATACACTCAACCCTCTAACCTTCCAAAGGCTCGACCAGTATTGGCCTCATCTTGATCACGCCAAATATGGTATAATGAGATACTCTTACAGATTAACTCAACAACGAACCAATAATGAAGCAAAATACGAAGCATTGGTAGCAGTTTTAGAGGAAACTATTCAATGGGAATCCAAAATCTACAAATTTATGGCAATTCTCAACTTGTTATTAATCGTGTGTTGGATCTTTGCAAAATCAACAAGCTTAAATTAGCCTACTATCATAAGCGAGTTCTCGAGCTTATGAAATAAATTTCAAATGTCATTATGACTCGGAGTCTCTAGAGCTAAGAATAGTAAAGCAAACTATTTAGCTAAATTAGCTAAAGAAATGGAAAGTATGGATGACAATAACTACATACTAATTAGTGTTTGCACTCATCGGGTTCTAGAGCCAACAAATCTAAAATCTCTGCTGGAAGAGGGCTCATCAAATGCAAAGCAACAAGATGCAACTCACGTTGCTCCTCACACTCCCTTACAAATCATTTCTAAAAGTTATCAAGATAAGCCTCAAACCATTCAAAATGAAAGACTTCAACCTGAGGAAGCGCCAAAACCACAATATGAAATCCTTACAGTAGAAGAGAAGGAAGATTGGAGGCAGCCCTTCGTCGACTACATCAAGGAAAATTACCAAGCAATACGTCGATAGCTGTACAACTTGAGAAAAGACTTCGACTATATGCTTATGTTGGCAATACCCTTTATTGTAGATCCTTTAGGCATATCTGGTTATGATGTTTGGGAATAGAAGAAGCCAACAAATTAATTATTAAAATTCATCAAAGAATTTATGGTGCACACCAATCAGGCCCAAAAATGGCACTCAAAATTAAATGGATTGGATACTACTGATCGTCTATGGTAAAAGATTATATCGACCATGCCAAGAGATGTCATGAGTGTTAGGTCCATGGTAACACAATTCATCAACCTCCAAATCTGTTGCACCCAACGATAGCATCTTGGCCATTTGAGTGCTGGGGGACGGATGTAATTGGATCGATTGATCCACCATCATCAGCTAGCCACCGCTTCATCTTAGCAGCCCCTGATTAATTCTCCAAGTGGGATGAAGCCCCTCCATTCAAGGAAGTCACAGCTGAACAGGTGACCAACTTCTTCACCCACAATATTATCTATAAATTTGGTGTGTCGAATCATTTCAGACAATGGGCCAGCTAACAAAAGCACCAAAGTCTATAGATTTATTGATTGGCATAAGATTGATTGGCGATATTTGTCAATTTATAATCCGAGAGCAAATGATTTGGCTGAGGCCTTTAACAAAATACTAGTTAAATTACTTAGAAAAATTCTCACAAAAAATAAAAGGGAGTGGCATACCAAGCTTGTGAAAGCGTTATGGGCTTACCGTATCGCTTACAAGACTCTTACAAAGTCTACCCCCTATGCACTAGTGTTTAGAGCAGAAGCAGTTCTACCACTCAAAGTTGAACTACCTTCGCTCCGAGTAGCCATTCAACAAAATCTTACCCAAGATGAGAATGCTCATCTACGGATGGAAGAGCTTGATGCGCTTGACGAGGTTAGGCTCCAAGCTCAATAAAATCTAGAAGTCTATCGAGCAAGGATGTCCAAAGCATTTGATTATACAGTATATCCTTGAGCTCTTCAGGGGAATTGGTCCTGGTGTTGAGAAGACTAATCACCCGTCATCATAAAATTGATGGTAAATTTGAGCATAATTGGGATGGATCCTTCGTCATTGAAAAGGTATATCAAGGGGGAGCCTACCAGCTTGTTGACTTCAAAGGTGAAAGACCAATGCCGACAATCAATGATATTTAAAGAAATATTACACATAAAAGTGTAATCAGAAAAATTCTGCACTTAAAGTTTTCATTACTAAACACATGTGGAATTTTTACTTGGAAATTCTCTTGTAGCATAAGAATGCATTTCCAAAATAGAATCAAAATCCCCCTATCAGATAAGGGGCATTTTTTTAAAACATTTTTATAGTAAAATGTTAGGCTTTCCTTGTAAGACACAGGGCCCATCGTGTATTCAAATTCTCAAATTTAAAAGTCTTATTGACCAAAAAAAAATTTTCAATTCTCCAAAACTTTAACAAATCAAGTTGGAAACACATTTTTCATCCCTACATCAAATCTAAAAGCTCGAGTTTGTGTACAAGGTCGGACTCAACATGTCAAAATACGGTCGAGTCGCTGATAGGTCTGCTTACTCAACATGCCACAAAAGTCATAGTAAGAGATCCCCATCTTGTTAGCCTGATGATAAAATCCTTCATCAATTGCTCAAGTCCTAGACTCAAGTGGGTGTATAAGGTCAGACTCAACATGCCAAAATACGGCCGAGTCGCTGATAAATTTGCTTACTCAACACGCCACAAAGGTCGTAGTAAGGGATCTTCCTACTTCATTAGTTCAAAGATAAGAGCATCTAAATCCCCAAATCTCTCCAACTTGGTGAGTTCAAGTGGCCCAGACTGGAAGATCATCCCTATTGGTCATAAGGTCATTTTTAAAAGTCCAATAAAAATATCCTTACTCAAAAAGGCACTAAGCCGAGTTTAGAAAAAAAAAATATATATGTAAAATCTTAACTCCTTCAACAAGTCTGTTAAAGCAGAAAGCAAAGATCGAAGGAAATTCTTCTTCAGCAAGTCTAATCAAGCAGAAAGTAAAGGACTGAAGAAGCCATCCCAATGCTCATACAAAGCTAAAAGTTGAACTAAGAGAGTTTTATCGTTAACATGTCCACTACGCGCAAAGCACATGACTAATGACCCTTCTCCATTGACCCAATACAAGCTCTGAGAGCTAGGTCATGAGAAATATCCTCTACAAGCCCACAAAAGCAAAAGGCTATGTAACTTTGTATGCTGATAAGTCTTTAAATAATTCAAGACTTTCCATCAAATCCGTCAAGGCATAAAGCCAAGATAAAAGGAGACACAAGATACAAATCTTGAGATGAAATGTTAAACAAGTCAATCAAAGTATAAAGCATAGGATCAAAGATGTTCTCATCTCAACAATAAATCATAAACTCCATCAAGTCCACTAAGGCACAAAGCCAGGACAAGAGAAAAATGCAAATTCTAAATTTCAAGATGAAATTTTCAACAAGTCTGCTAAAGCACAAAGCATGGGGCCAAGGATATTTTCATCCCTCCAACAGATCATCAAATCCTCTAAGCATAGTGATCATGAAATAGCATGCTGGTGGTCTAGATTTTATTCATGAAAAATGCGTAAGCGCAAGTACATATGAAACGCAACTCCAACATAGGAGTCATGTTACAAAGGAAAGAGACTCTAGTAACAAAGATAACTGATACAATTCAAAGTATAAAGAAAAGACATCAAGGTAGATAAGATTGTGAGTCTCTGAGCTGAGATACAATAATAGTAAGGGCCTCATTTTCCATCTCGGCAGTTTGTAAATCCTCGAAAGCTTGACTCAGGCGACTTCAGCTACCATAGCGATGCAGTCGAAAAGATGTTTCCTCGTGTTTGTCGCTTGCTATCTCTTGAAGGTCTATCTTACATGACACTGAATGCTTAAGTTCTCTCCATAGGCTTTGAATCTTAGCAGCAACGCTATCAATATGAGCCCCAATGTGAGTAGACTTGCCGCAAAGCCCTCTTAATGCCTCAGAGCTATTTTCAAATTCATCATGAGCAAAATCAACTAATTCCCGTCAAAGTCTAACAGCTCTCTCAGCTATGACAATGAAACTCTATGATGAACTATGTTGAGGGCTTTCATTTGTCGAACTAAATATTTAGCCTCCCGACATAAAGTCTCCCAATATCACAATTCCTCTTCATTCAATCCAAAATGAGCCAAGAAGTCTAACACAGTATTGACATCTTTTGAAAAGCGATCGAGTGATATTGGTGAACACAATCGAGATCGTTCATAAAACATCACATTATCTTCATAAATACGCTCATTGCATGAATCTACATATGATGCATGTCTCCAATGGATCTCGAAGAATAATCAACCCCTTCAAGCACTAAAAAAAGGCAGAAATATATACAATATTACATCTAGAAGTAAAAAAAATAAAGGAGAAGAGCTACCAAGACATAACTAAGTCAAAAGCCTCAACTTGAGGTTGCGTTCCTTCAAATAGTAGTTAATCAGTTGGTGTTATAATGCCTACCACCATTTCATCATGAGCAGGCATGACAGAGATCTCACTGTAATCTCGGTCCCTCACTCTGGATGTTTCACCGGGCCAAAAGCCATAAAAGAAACCCATATAGGGAACTAGATCTGCAAAAGGGGCTTCAATGGTTCTGTTGTCGTTGCTTGTGAAGTCGACCTAAAATCTTCAAAAGGAAGGCAATACAGCGATAGCACTTTAGCGTGAAAACCAACCCCAAAGTTCTCGAAGGAAATCAGCTCCACATAATAGACATCCTTGTCCCCAAATTTGCCTCCTCAGGAGTCAAGAGCCATCGTGGAATAGGGCTGGCTGACCAATCAGTTGAAGGCCTCAGAGGATCTTCATGATGAGGACACCTTTGTTGGTGAGATGAGGATGGTACCTCAGCATGGCTAACTGAAAGTTCTTAAGTTCACACACGAGGAAGTGAACTGCCTACTCCTGTCGTTGATCTAGCACTCTCTCTCTCTCTCTCTCTCACCTATTACAGAATAGAGAAAATACAAATATATGTGTAATAAGAAAAAAAAGGACTTAGAAAAAAGATCAAATAGCGAAATAATACAAGACATACATAAATCATACCTCTGCTAGAGCTACTACTACGACGAGCTCTTTGTCCTCGAGGGACTCAAGTCTCCTCACTTGATGTTCATATTTGTGAGCTCCATGCTCAAAGCGGTGCAAAGATAAGCTGTTAAGCAGTATAGCTAACTCAGGTGTGAAAGGGATAGCTGAACCTTGAGTTCGTGCCAAACCTGAGCAAATGAAGCCACATCACTGAAGCTAAGAATAACCTAGTCTTCATGGGAATGACATCCATCTGACGAGCATCAGTAACACCTGGAATGAAAGGTCTCTCTTCATAAGCAATAGCCTGCAAAAATCTAAACTATCGGACCACCTGGTTAGGTCGATATCTTACAAGGCAACTGAATGATCGGATCAATAACATAACCAACTGGGACACATGCTAATAAAGTACTCGGCTACTGGCAAGAATTGATCGGTATGAATTAAAATACACCTGCCTCTATGGTCAACTCCATCCACAATATCAAACTCCCTCAGGCTAGGAGGTAGACTTGCAACCTCGAATTGATGGATGAGGTGGAACTATCAATGAGTGAGGAGCAAAGAAAAATAAGTGTACCCTTTAACGCTCCAAGGTGGAAGAGGTTTGTGAGAACTGAATAGCTATAGGATAGCTCCTCTCTAAGAAATATGAAGGGCATTATAGACAAGCGAAAGCCCCATGAACATGGATGTGAATCTAAGCGTGGATGTACCAGGGTAGAATTAAATCACGTAGCTTGAGTGAGCTAACCTCTGAAATAATTTTTAACACTCTATATACCCTACCAAGGAAAGACATTTGCCTTGTGAGATTCTACTTGCGACCAATAAAGTACTAAAAGTGGATAGATCCTTCCCAATCGGGTAAAATGAAAATGCACAGCCAAGTAACCAAAAAGCTGGATAAAAATAAATCCTCGTCCATACCTGGATGTAATGCAGAAAATATCTAGATGACAAGGAAGGCTCGACAATCTCCTCTGACAAATAACCACCAAAGCTGGCCATCATCGAAGGGTCATATAATAGAGCCTAAAGAGGTAATAAGCTATCTTCTCTAAGAAGCTATGGATCCAAACATCCATAGACATGCTCTTGTGACATAAGTAGCCGACTTCATAAGTTCACCGATAATGGTTGAGCAACTCAGGGTAAACTAAGGGTAGAATCATCCTCTCCCGCCTGTTCTCGTCTACAGAGGGCTACCTATGAAAGAGTTTGTTATCATAAGGAATACATTCTTCATAGCGACTACCATAGACCGGAAGGCTCGATACTACCTGTAAATCGCTCAATGTAATGGGCAATTCTTCTGGCCCGACTCAATAGGTGTTATTCCCAACATCCCAGAATTCAATCAGGTCCCTTATCCATGAAGAGGAATATTTCCAAAATCAAACATAGAGGCATAAATTATCTTGTAAACTCTAGCTGCCTGCAGAATATCCTTATGAGCTTGAAGAATATATCAAACCCAAGTGACATACCCCTTAGTTGGGCTATGAATCTAGCCATGGGTGAATCTCGAGGCCATTCTAATGAATTGGATTATAATTATCGATGACTAAGTAAGCATGATTGCCCTGTTTGCTTAATGATATTGGTAGTTGGTTGATGAATTTCACACAACATAACTCATGATCAAATGCTGTCCAGATTGTATTCACCACACTTCAGTCTAATGGTGGTCACCCATTCTGGGAAATTCTCAAATTTAATAGGCTCCTCAAAACAGTCTGAAAGGGTAGGAGAACGGGTAAAGAAATTTTGAAATATGTCACATCCTTATAACATATCATTATGTTGCTCCAACCTGTCCAAAATATCCACATTACTGTGAGGGTCATGAGAATCAATGATATACCATATGGAATCATCGGTGGGCTCCTCAGATGGCAAGTCTAATGATCTCTTCAGTTGAACATTTTCTTATAAGGAGACATATATATATATATATATATATATATATCAAAATAAAAAGGGAGGAGAAATGCTCATCATATGCTTAAATAAAAAATCCTTATCTATTAGAAAAATTTGAATCAATTTATGAGGATTTAAACGGTCTGCTTTTCTATATGTCATATGGTGGCCAAATGAATCTTACAAAAAGAAGAAGGAGAAAAGCCAACTAGCGTGCAACAAACATGGTCCGCTCCATGTGCGCACCATGTTTGTTGAGGGGCATTTGTTGACCTCATATGATTCATAAATGAAATGAAGCACTAAAGTTAAAACCAATAATTAATGGAAGTAACATCGCATGAATCAGATTTAAAATGCCATAGTTGGGATCAAATTCTATCAAAAAGTTGTCTCGATCTGAAATTTGACTTCATAATTGCATTTAAAAGGTTAAGATTAATTAATTAAAATTTACTAGATCAATTAATAAATATTCAAATGATCAATATTAATTTTTAATGAAATTACTCACATATCGAAGTTAGGAAGCCCCGATGACGTCCAAACGACCTCCGATTGTGAAATCACCTACGCCATTATATGACACAATATAAAAATCTAAAATTGACACCTATATTGATAGGGTTTATTGCACAAATTAATTTCATCATATTTGACGTGAAATGATATTAATTTGTAATTAAAATGACGGCCTACCCCAATTCTTATCCTAATTCAACCCAAACTGTACAGATCTGCCCCAGCCTCTATTGGTTCCCTATTTGGCCAATCAAAGATTTTGGTACCCTAATACGCAAGGGATAAAACTGATCCCTCATTCTTCACGTGCATTTTTTGGTCTCTCGGGCAACATCTCTCCCTCTCATGTGATCCTCCTCCCTCATTTTTTCTTGATCTCGTGCAATCTCCTACCTCCCATCTATCATGATGATAAAAGCTTCAATGAAGCTCATCTCTGTCCATTTCTCTCTTGAGCCTCAACGAGTGTAGGGTGACCAAGCCACCTTGCGAAACCCTTTTCATCTTTCTTGTATATCTCCGGAGATGCTTATTGCATTTGATTTTGGAAATCTTGAGATTTGAGATGATGTATGGCCCAAATCTCATATTTATATCTCTGAACTTTCATGTTTTCATTTTTCTTAAAATAATTTTTTCATGGATGAAATTGTACTGGTTATGCTTCTTTTATGAGCTTAAAGTGAAATCTGAAATTTAGAATGGGTTTTGAGATGATGTACGGCTCAAACCCTAAGCTATGTGCAAGTTTTCTTTCTCCTTATATTTCAGTTTTTGCTATTTGGATGAAATGATATTTGTTGGAACTATTTTTACTTGTTGAAAAACTAGATTAGAAGCATGAAGATGCATTTAGGGATGTTGTGTGGCTCAAGCCTAAGGCTATATGTGGATTTTTCTCACTTTTAAGCTCCAATTTTGGTTGTTTGAATGAAATAACTCTTGTTAAGCTTCCTACATATGCTTAAAGAGAAGTTAGAAATGTGAAAAAAAGTGTTTGAAATGATGCATGGATTAAGCCCTAAAGTTCTATGCTAGTTGTTTCCCTTTATGTTTTAGTATTAGGTTATTTGGATGGAATGATACTTGCTTAACCTCTTTTACATGTTTAAAATGCAATTAAAAGTGTGGAAATATGGTTTGAGATAATGTATGGCTCAAACCCTAAGTTACATGCAAAGTTCCTTCTCTTTTATGCTTCAATTTGACTATTTAGATAGAATGATACTTGCTAAACCTTTTCTACATGTTTAAAATAAAGTTATAAGTGTGGAAATAGGGTTTTGAAATGATGAATGGCTCAAATCCTAAGTTTATGCAAGTTTTCACTCTCTTTCATGCTCCAGATTTTTTTAGTTTAGAGAGGATGATTCTTCCTAAGTCTTTTTCATGTGCTTAAAATGAAGTTGGAAATAAAAAAGAGGGCTTTGTGAGAGTTGTTATATGCAATGGCCATTATTTGATTTTTGGGTGATTATGGTTTCGTGAGGCTCTCTTTGTGCTTGGAATGCTAATTGGAAAGGTCCTCTTTGTGTTTGGAGTAGTGTTGGAAAGGTTTAACATTTCAGATTTTTAGATTTATGTTGATGAGATTGTGTTGATTGGGTTGGTTTTCATTTTACCCTTCATAAAGAAATCCCTTACTTCCTAATCTTGCCTCCTTCTAATCAAATTTATTTAAGTTTATGTAGCTAAAATCATTATAATGAAATTGATTTCTATTCTCACTTCTTACAAAGAAATCTTATATTCCTTGTTGTGCTTATGAATGGATCAGCATGTATACATTTAAGAGAGCTTATTCCTATTTTGAGATTAAAAGTCCATTTAAGTAAAGGTTAAAGTGTTATGTAGTATTGCAAAGGGAATATAAATTCTTTTGGATATATTGTCACATGTGTACTGATTTTTAAGGAAAGATTGTTACATGCTACCTACACATCCTATCCAATCAAATTATGTTTAAATGCAATTGTTCATGGAATGGGAAAAGTAAGCATGAAGTGCAATGTTTCCTTACTCACTTGGTAATGACAAATGAAACATGTGCCTATGATTTGACATATGAATGTTTTTCTACTTGCCAAAATTGGAAAAAGTTATTTCATCCCTCATATTAAAACAAAAGGAGAAATGATATATGCAATAAAAATTCATGTGATGATTTCTTATTAATGATGTCTCAATGCAATGTTTAGCTAAATTTACAAGTTTCATATGTCTTGTTTAAATATATATACATGCATGCTTATGTGTAAATGCAAGCTTGAAATTATTTGTGATAAGTACCATTCACATTATTCAATCTGAAACTTGTGATAACTACATTCGCGTTATTAAAATCCATTCATTGTTCCAATGTGGAAAACTTGTGATAAGTACCTATTCATGTTATAACATGGCAAGAAAATTTGTTGCTATAAGTACCTGTTTACGTTGTTACAACGTGGCAAGAAAATCTATTATGATAAGTACATACTCATGTTGTTCCAATGTGGTAGGAAAATTATTTCTTTTTATGATATGAGTACTTACTCACATTATTCCAATGTGACAAGGAAATGCTATGCTATGTTGTATTAACCTATGCACGTATTTCTTGGCATGGTGGGCAAATAAATTTTTTGCGTGTCTCACGACACCTACTATGCATGCTTTCTTGGCATGGTGGGAAGACCTAGTCTCCCGAAGTAGTCCCCATATGCAGGGATGACGCCGGGAGGCTACTGAAAATTTTGATAACAAAAAAAAAGAGTTTGTATAAATGCTTAAGTTCATAAGAAGAAAAATAATTACAATATGCTTATTCATGCTTAGCTCATCATTATTTGAATCTTCATAGCATGTGGCGATTACTTATGTAAAATGCAAATTCCTTTTGCCTAAATGGTGTTTATGCTATATGAATGATTTATTTGAAAGAAGACATCTTATGTGTCATGTGGTTTAAATCTTGTCATATTACTAAGCATGTGATTATAACATGATTGTTTCCCCTTTGCCTAAGCCTTGAAATAAGATTGAGATACATCTATTCATATGAGGTGAGAAGGGATAAATTTAAAAGCATCAAGTTAGTTATAACTTACAAGTTGATGTTCCATGATAAGAACAAACTTGAGTGTTGGGGATCTCTTCCTTTGAAGGGTAGATGAACTCTCTCTCTTAGGAGACTTAGACTTGCAATAGATTTTGTAAGGAAAAAGGGGAGAAGTGGGAGAGTAAAGCTTTCATGAGAGGAGGATTCTCTCTTATTTATAATGATTAGCCCCTTAGCATGAGGCCAAAAAGAAAATGGAAATGGGACTTGTGTCATCCCATTAATTTCTATAGTTTTTCTTTTTTTATGCCATTAAGAAGGAGAGGAAATCTTTAAATTTTTCTTTCCATTTATCTCTTAATGTCACATGACTTATACATGAATCTAAGGGGAGGCCCTAACTCTTTTGTCATTCTCTTAATATCATCTGACATGAACATGAATCCAAGGGGAGATTTAATTTTGTTTATCATTTCCTTTTAATGTCACATGACATATACATGAATCTAAGGGGAGGCCTTAACTCTTTCGTCATTCTCTCTTATTGTCATATAACATGAACATGAATCTAAGGGGAGATTTAATTTTGTTTGTCATTTCCTTTTAATTTCACATGATATATACATAAATCTAAGGGGAGATTTACTTTTTCTTGTCATTTATCTCTTAATGTCATGTGACATGAACATAAATCTAAGAAAAGATTTACTTTTTCTTGTCATTTATCTCTTAATGTCATATGACATGAACATAAATCTAAAGGGAGGCCTTGACTCTTTTGTCATTCTCTCTTAATGTCACATGACATGAGCATAGATCTAAGAGAAGATTTACTTTTCTTATCATTCTCTCTTAAGGTCTCATGACATATACATGAATCTAAGGAGAAAGTTTTACTCCTTTGTGACTACCTCATAATGTCTTATGACATATGCATGGATTTCAAGGAAATTTTTTATTTCTTTGTCATATATCTTTTAATGTCTCATGACATATACATGAATTTAAGGGAAGGCCTTTACTTCTTTATTATCACCTCTTAATGTCTCATGACATATGCATGGATCTAAAGGGAAATTTTTATTTCTTTGTTATTCTCTCCTAATGCCTCATAAAATGTGCATGGATCTAAGGGAAGATCTTTTGTCATTCCCTCTTCTCTCATTTATGAGTGCCTGTCATGACAAAAAAAAGAGAATATGACAAATGATTAAAGTATAATAAGTGATTATGAATGGATCATAATGTCATGGGCTTATACAAAATATTACAAATGAGCTTATACAAATGGACTTATACAAAATATCATAAATGGGCTTATACAAATGGGCTTGTGAAAATTATGATAAAGATAATGCTTAATGGGATGGGCATATGTTTAAGTTGTCATGTTGCCATGAACTAAATGTTGCAAGCTCATGATTACCCTTTCTTTTTGTCTCCCCTTATGGCTTGGTCATTTGCAATTATGAGGATCAATATTCTTTTTTTTAAAAAAGAAATTTTGAAATTCCTTTAACCTTGTATAAGGAATATTTTAGATTTTTCTTAATCATAAACTAAGGAAGAGAATTAAAGAAAAAGTGAATGGCTTCATATTTGAGCTAATAGGCTTTTCAAATGCAATTTTGAAAAGAAGTTTAATGCAATTCTAAGCCTCTTTTAGCTTGCTTAAAGTGACATTTTGCCTAATAAAAGTTCATGTTACACCCATAAACAAGTGTCAAACTTATATCTTGCATAAGATAAGACATAATCCTCCAAAATTACTTGCTTTATATGAAGCCCAAATGCTAATGGATTATTATTTAAAAGAATGAGAGAATAAAAAATGGGAAGTAAGTAGGTAGCTTCATTAGCGTCATCAGCCTTTCCTTTCTATGAATATGTGAAAGAATGTCTTGAAGTAAGAATGGTCATTCATTAAGTATGAAGCTCCATTTCAAATTCAAAGAAGCATTGAGTGAAAATTCATATACAAGTTTACATTTGAATTGATCTCTACCCATCCAAATCCTAATATGCATAATGGAGTTAGGATGTGACGTGCATACGTATGCCTGATTCATAACCTCTCCTCAAATTTTCCTTAAGATAGATATTGCACTCAATGCTTAGCGAATGCTTTAAAAGATTAAATGTATATTCTATAAAGATATACATATTTGATTCATGATGAGTCTAGAAGGGTTTAAATTCAATCATTAAAGAACAAATATTCACTTGATGTGAAAGTAGATGTCTTACCTCTTTCGAACAGATGCATGCTTGATCATCTAGAATAAATACTCATTTGGTTTGCATTTGGGAATGTTGAATTCAAGAACAGATATATACTTGATCAAGAATATATCATTACTTATTTTATAACATGTATTAAAGATGACATGTCATATTAAACATAGTCATTTCAACTTAAACATCTTAATATCCATACAAAATTTTAAAAGAATGGATACTCATATGTACGTTGAAATGTCTACTAGATCAAACATTTAAGGGAAATATGCAAGCCAAACCTAAAGTGAAAGAACATATATCTACTTCTCGGTTTGGTCTTAAGACCAAGTTTGGGTTAACAAAACCTAAAAATGTCACACCATAATCAAAAATTATAATTTGACATCTACACTTTAACTTAGATATCTTAATGTTCATACAACATTTTAAAAGATCAGATACTTGTTTGTGTGTTGAAGTGTTCAGACATTTAGGACAATATACAAGTTAGATATAAAAAAATAAACAGATACTACACTTCCCGGTTTGGTCTTAATGGGTCCAGGTTAACAAAATTTAAAAATTCATATCAAAACTTATGCTTGCATTTTGACACATGTCATGTAGAACACAACTACTTCAACTTAGATCTCAAATGTCCATACAATATTTTAAAAGAATAGATATTTGTATGTATGTTGAAGTATTCATTAGAGCAAGTATCTAAAAAGATATACAAGTCATGTGCAAAATGAAAGAATAGATATTGCACATCCTAGTTTGGTCTTAGGATCGGGTCCGGGTTAACAAAACCTAAAAATTTGATTTTAATATTATAAAAATTTTAAGTTAATAAAATCTGAGAAGCTAATTCTATTATAAAATGGCAAATGATAAATCTATTGACACTTCTCAAGTTCAAACTCTCAAGAGAAAAGTCTCAAACTTGATCTTCTATGCTCAAGCTAGAGTTGACAAGGTTTAGAGAATTATAAATATGGAAGCATTGAATTTAGACCCGATCCTTTACAAGGAAGCAGACAAAGTTGACAAGGTCTACTACATTCAAAAGATTATTATTATTATGATTTAAATGATCAATGATCATGCTCAAATCTAAATCAATCATAAAATGATCAAAATTTAAATAAAATAATAAAATATAAATGAAATGAAAGTAATTATTTAAATTAAAACTTAAAATCAATCCACACATCCGCAACTGTTTGTTTAGGGGTGACAAATTAAAAAAACCTTTGCTCATAAAGAGTCAATGTCAAATCAAATGCATAACTATTTTTATACTCAAATAATCTTAACCCCATAAGAACATGGCATGTGTCCTATGTCCGTGTGATTTTGGCGCAAAATAGCACCACATAAATGGAGATTATGACCAGAGCCCTCTGACCGAGTGGTTCGCCACAATATGGCACCACTAAATTATAGTCACGGTCACAACTCACATGTTCCCTAATGGCTTTGCTCTTTAAGTTGTGAAATATAGAATATATTTAGTTGAAAAAAGCTCCGTTACTAAGGTTGACTTATATTTGTCTCCTTAGACAAACTCCCCCAAGTTTACAAGGACACCTTAGACGTTGCTAAGGATCATTGGGGTTGGGTTTACTACCTCCGACTAAGCGTAAGTGGACCATGACGCCCGGGAATGACGGAACCATGGGATCTAGACGGACGTCATTGTCCCCCCCCCCCTCCCAACTCCACTCACTATTATTATATACTCGTTATTTAATGATTCATTGACTAACCTTAATCGAAAGTGCTCTCTCAGTATTAGGAGAGATAATTAATTTTAGGAGCTTGCACCTATAGGAAGCCTAAAACCATATCTAAAAAAGTCTTCACAAAATTAGAACGAAATCTCTGGGTAGTGTCTTATCTACTATTCATCTACCTTCTAAATTTTTTACCGACACTTAAAATAACTTTTTTCATCCAAAAGAGGTCGATGGCAAATTTTTGGATCCCACTGGGACCTAAGTCTCCTCTAATAAATACTCTTTCTTCAAGGTGTATCCTTTGTATTAATTTATGTAGTTCATTCTAAATTCTTTTTAGCATACATTCAAATCTATTTAAGAGGCATAAATACTTATAACATTTATAATCTTAGCATCAACAATAATTTTTTAAGTTATAATTTTATCTCTAATCCTATTAATTTTCACAATATTATATTTTAAACTCTTATTTATAATCACACATACACTATTTCTAGTATGATTCCTACCTGAATAATCTTTTTTTTTAAGAAAAAGAAATAGAATACTAATAATAAAATTTCTTAGATTAGTATGCTAGTTAAACAACAAAATGCTTACACCTTTAATTAATTACATCCAATAATTCTTTTACTTATTTATGTTGATATTATTTTTTCTTCACTATAGCCTTAGAATGTATCATGTATGATCTTCTAGGTTTATTAGTCATTATAAAGAAGTGACTATTAAACCACAACACATAATATAGGGTATAAACCCAAGTCTAAGGCTACATCATAAAGCTTAATCAAGCTTAATTGAATTCTAGTATTATCATTATTGAATAATATTGATGGCCCTTTTGCCTTAAAAGAAGACATTTTCATTCCATGTATACATGTATCCTAAATATATCATTACCAACCTATCTCCTCATAATATAAATTTTTTTATGCTTAATATATTTTAATTATTAAATTTTTAAATAAATATGTGTGATATTTTAAAATATATTGATCAAAAGTATATATAAGTGAGCAATTTATATATATATCAGATATCTTCTTTTAAAGTATCATCAACTGATAAAATATTTGAATGATCATAATATAATTAATTATGAGCCTATATTATCAAAATTTATGTGTGGTCAAATTTACAAATGAGTGGTGCACTGTAAACTTGCAATTTTCAATATAAAGAATTTCTAATGAATTGCACACATAAAACTAATTCATATTTAAATGCATATGAAAAGAGATTAAAATGTATTTACTTTTGAAATTTAAGTGGCCAGTCTTCTCGAATTAGTCACTCTGAAATTTCTTTTTTTTTTTACAATTTAAAATAAATATTTTTCTCTTTTTAAATTATATTCTTAATTTTCAACTCAAGTAGCTCAATTTAATCTCAAATTAGTTTTTTCCTATAGAAGCTTTAATGCTTATATACTCAAATTTATCTTAGATATGAGGAGAAGACAAAAAATCATATTTTTATCTACAAATCCAACCTAACTTGCTAAAGAAATATGCAAAAAATGAATCTTATCTTATTTTCTAAGTTTCCTCATTTTTCCTTCTTTTTATAATCTTCTTTTTTTCTTATTCTTTCCTTTCCTTCTTTCTTCTTCTTTCTCCTTTGTTTACTTACCCCCCCTCTTTTCTTCCATTTCATGCAACTATGGGGATGAAGATTAAAGGAGATTAAGGCAACATTTGGGAAAGCTTTCCAAATGTAGCTTTCTGAAATCAGCTTTTTAAACGCACCTAAATATTGTTTATGTAATTGCATTTTAAAAATTTTGTATTTAGAAAGTTATATTTTTTAATTTGATCTGATAGAAGTGTGACGAATATTAAAAAGTTATTATTGACTTTTAAAAAAAATTATAATATCCACTATAATTTTTGTAGACCGAACTTTTCTACAGCAATTTCGTAGCTGCATTTTTAGACAACTATAATTGCCCCAAATGAAATCCTGAGTAGATGACATTGTTGGGATAAGCCAAGAGGATGTAACAACGTAAGAAGTGAAGTTGAGGGTGAAAGAAAACCTGAACAGGCCAGGATAGGTGGTTTCGTTGGCTGTTTTACTGAATGGAAGGGAAATCTGCGCTGTTCGGCTCAAACAGCGGCTGGAATCTCCCAATTATTAGTTAGAAAACCTAGTTCTGGCACCAAAAAAGGGCAGCCAACAGTAGCTATGATGTTTCTGGATGCCGGACAACAACAATACCTATTTTCCTCAGTAGGGAAGGCTGGAAACAGTAAAACTGGTGGCTCTACAGGGCGTGGAAGTAGGAATGACTGCTGAATTGCAGTAATTTGCTGAGAACAATTCTAGAGGAGGAGAAGAAGGATCGGAGATTCCGAACCGATCAAGATACAAGCTTACCACTTGATCGAATTGAAAATGGAGGCTCCGAGATTGAGAAAATAGTCTCTAATATTCAATCCAACAAAAACTAATCCTAATACACATAAATAAGTATTTAAATCAAACCAAAATAACCCTAACTAAGAAAATTGAACCAGGTTTATGAAAGGGAGCTGAACCGGCCTGCCGTCGTTCAATCATGGGGACAGGTTGCGGGGGTCTCCATAGGGGTGTAAACGAGCTGAACTTGAGCAAGCTTAACCCTTATTTGTGTTCAGCTCGTTTGAACATTATTTTGTCAATCCTCCTTGTGTTTGGACACAAGTAACAGCTCTAGTATACAAATCCTTAATGACTTGAATATAACAAATATTAACTCCTTTATGTTCTAGAACTCTCCAAAGAACATATCTTGAAGCTTTATCATAAGCTTTTTCTAAATCAATAAATATCATATATAGACCCTCCTTACTTTCTCTATACTTCTCCATCAAACCTCTTAACAAATGTATAGCAACCATAGTAGATCTACGGCATAAAACCAAACCGACAGTGAAATTTTTATATCACATCGTAACCTATGCTCAATTACTCTCTCCCATAATTTTAATGTATGACATTAACTTAATTCTTCTATAATTTGCACACTCTTGCATCACCTTTATTCTTAAATATAGAAACCAACAAACTCTTTTCAACTCATCGACATCTATTTAGTCTTTAAAATAACATTAAAAGATTTATAAGCCAAGAAATTCCTTGATCTCCTAAACATTTCCACACATCTATTGGAATATCATCAGGTCCTAGTGTTTTCCACATTTTTTTTTTTTCAAAGCTTCTCTAACTTCAAATTTACTAATACGGCGATAAAAATAAAATTCTCTATTTTTGTTTAGGGTATTAAGATTACTAAAATCAATCATACTTTCAAATCTTTCATTGAAAAGTTTATCAAAATATCTCATTCACCTATTTTCAATATCCTTTTCTAAGAAAGACTTTATTATTTTCATCTTTAATACACCTCAACTTGAATTCTTTACTTCTCTTATCTCTTCGGTTGGATAACTTATACATATATATTTCACTTTCTTTGGTATCTAATATACTGTATAAATCACTAAAAGTTAAATTTTTTGTATCATATATTGCTTTCTTAGAATCTCTACAGGCCACTTTATATCTTTCCTAATTCACCGAGCTTTTACATCTAAACCAAATTTTATAATAATGCTTCTTATTTTTTATCTTTTCTTACACACTCCGACTCTACCACCAACTATTTTTATTAAAAGAAGCTTTTTTTTTTATTCTCCAAGCACATTTTTAGCAATTTGTTTAATTTCACTTGTTATTTTTTCGACATAACATTAGCTTTCTTATGAACATCCCAAATTATAAGCTCTTTTAGCTTGCTCTTAAAAGTATTTTAATTTGTATTCTTTAAGTGTCCCCATTTAATCCTAGAACAATAATTTGATTTATTTTTCTTCTTACAATCTTTCATCTTAAAATCTAAAACTAACGATCGATGTTGGGTACTTAAACATTCACTTGGAATGACCTTACAATCTTTACAATCTAAACGATCTATTTTTCTTATTAGAAAATAATCAATCTGTGTTTTACTAGATCTATTTTTATAAGTAATAATATGTTCATCTCTTTTCTTAAATAAAGTATTAGCAATTACAAAATCATAACCTAAAGCAAAATCTAATATAATCTTACCTTCTTCATTTGTCACACCAAATCCATAACTACCATGATTACTTTTAAAATCTTCTACCACTCTACCAACATGTCCATTTAAATCTCCTCCAATAAATATTTTTTCTTCAAGAGGTATCTTTTATATAAATCCCTCTAATTCGTTCCAAAAATTTTCTTTTAAGCTTACATCCAAACCTACTTAAGAAGCATAAACAATTATAACATTGATAATGTTAGTATCAACAATAATCTTTAAAGCTATAATTCTATCTCCACATCTATTAATATTTATAACATTATCCTTCAAATTTTTATCTATAATCACACCTTCACCATTACTAATTTGACTTATACCTAAATACTAAAGTCTAAAATCTAAACTATCAATCTCTTTGGCCTTGTCCCCAATCCCTTTAGTTTCTTGAACACAAAATATTTATCTTTCTATGAACCATAATTTTCATTAATTTACTTGTAATAGCACCTATATTCCAAGATCCTAACCTAATTCTAGTTTCATAGACTACCGCATCCGCCCATAATATGGGAACCCTGGTTATTTAACATCGCACTGCCACGCAAATAACTTGCACATTTTATCAGATTCAAATCATATGTACGCCTGGGGACGCCCTAGCATTAACACAATGATTTAAAGGATTCATGTCATGATTATTTCGACAAATTTTATCGCGACTATCGACTACCTATCACAACCCTCCACTTTTCACATCCGGACTAAGGACCGGCAATTTTCATTACACAATGTATCAAAATTGGATTATATTGTTGCATAAGAAATGAACAATAAACTATAACAACACATTCAAAAATTTATATTGAGGGGAAAAGTACTTAAAAATTTTGAGAGAAATAAAGAATATTTATTTCTACTAATCAGTGCTATTTGGTGCACAAGTTGGATAAGATATTATTGTATATAAGAGATAATTGTTCGCCAATGTGTGTCAATCATATGTACATAATTGCAGAGATAAAAAAAAACTATAAATAATTACACATGATTTATATTCATAATATACACAAAATTTCTTATGTGCTCTGGCTACTCAAAGCAGAGCCTGTAAGCAGTATACTTTGTCACGAGTAGACTTCTTCCTCACATAAGAATATTATTCAACAAAAATGCTTGCACGTTTGAGTCATTTTAGAATACCATTTTAGTATATCTCTCGTGAAGTAGAACGTATATAGTAACCTTAGATATTCATATCAAATGGATTAAAACTCAGTCATAAAAAATTAATGATTAATTATGTTATAACACATGTTTTCTTCGAGGCAAAACTATAAAAGGAGATTTACATGCATACCATACAATTCTTATGTACTTATATATTTAATAATCTAAACTTTAAATTTTTACATATATAACCCAATATTCAATATCACATCAAAAATATCATCATCACTCAATTTTTAAAAATAAAATATATATTTTTTAAATATAAAAAAATATTATATAAGTAAATATCTAATACATAAGAATTATGTAGTATGTATATACATCTTTCAACTATAAAATAAATAAAAAGAATTATACACCATTTTTTAAACATATGATGAAGGAACAATCATTATCACAGTCCTGCCCTACACTAATTATTTGAGAAAAATGAAAAAATAAAAATAAAAAAACAAAGTGACACGACTACTCACATCCAAACAATCCAAACTTATTTTTACAATTTTAGTATACTTATCTAACATTTTCAAACCCCAAAATACATATAAGAAATCAGTGAAATAACTTATGAAACATAGTTTGATATTCACATCCTATCCAATTAACATGAAGCTTTCTCGTTTGAACTGTTACAACAACAACAAGCCTTTGACCCATTACATGTTTCATCATTGCGTTCTATTAAATGTTAATTTATCATTTAATTTTAATACAATAAATTCATTTTTTATGCTTCTTAACGAAGTCTAAAATATAAAAATTGGCACATAATTTTTAGATGGAACAAAAAAAATGGCACAAAATTTCATTTGGCGTCTCACCGCACAAGCTTTTGGAAACTCGCCATTTTTGCTGGGTGATAAACAAACGAAGAGATTAGAAAGTACTCAGATATTCCTTCAAGGGTTTCTGTCTGCAGGAACAATTTTGAGCAATTTTGCCAGATCGTAAGACTTGAAGTCCCTCCCATAGCATAAGCTGAGATCCAGAGGTGTCTTGTCATCCTATAAAATATTTCCATATCAATATACCATAATTTGAGTATCTTACATCTAAAGTTACAATGATTCATGATAAATGTACAATGGAGCTCAAAATTTAAACAATCAGAAGATATGAAAGAATCAAAATTATCATTTTAGAGTTCAAGGACTCAGGAGGTTTTGATTCATGGAACATTTATCTTACTTGAGTTCTGTTGCTGTAGATTACTTTCACTCTCTGAGTTTAAGATTTTCTTCGTTGAACATCATAAACAATGCTGTTTGAGGACCGAATGGTTTAAAGAAGCACTGTGATCTATTGTTTCCTTTTTTTTTTTTTTTTTCTTCAGCAGCTGCTGGACAACAATGCCAGCGAAATAAAAAAAGAGTGAAAGAAAATGTTTGGTAGAGAATTTTTTATTGTTTACTGCAGACTTCAGGCTTTTAAATTAATTACAGAAAGGTTACGATCTAATCCACTTCTAAACAACTCCGAATAAGAAGAAAATCCTATCAATAAATAATCAATTAGATATATTCATATTTAATGATAATTATAGAAATTATCTTAACCTTGATTTTAAGATACAAATATAAGATTATGCAAAAATTATTTCAAAAATTCAAGATCATTCTCATGCTATAGTGATCTGATTCCAATCTAATGGTCTAACTTTACAAGGTCTTGAACACCCTTTTATGAAGTCTGATTAATGATCTTTCAACAAATATGATTCATTTGAAATTTTCATGTCTGATTCCCAAAGCATGACCATAGAAGACCATGATCCGCAAATCATGAGTCTCTCATGTAGGAGGATTTCGCTTCGCTATGGTAGCATTTCAACTTTAGGAGCCTCTTATAAATGTCCAAAATCATGAGTTGGATAATTAATTGGTTTAACTTGGCCTATAGTGATGTCAATTTTTTAGCTTTCCAAAAATGACAAGGCATGTCTTATCAGTTTCTTGAATGAATTGGTAAGAAGGTGATTATGTTAATTTTATTTGTAACTCCACTTGTTCAATTCCTGCTCCATTATTTTTTCAAAAGATATGTTTTTGTTCCCTTTAGATGCCCCTAGGTAGTCCAAAGTACAACATTATGAAATTGTACACAACCTTGACCACACCTTGATTGTCTGCACTTTGCCAACCTTAATGATCAACTTTTGATATATCAATAAATTTGGCAACAGTATATTGGACATGAATTATATGTTATGCTCCAAAATCAACTTCTATATCTATATGCCACTTCCATTGACCAATATAGAGAGAGAATGACTTCTCCCTTCTTCAAAAGGTTGAACTACCATCTACAAAAATTTCTAGCCTACATTGATAAATTTACCTGCATGTTTTTTTTTTCTTTTACTACAACCAACATTGTTATGTTGTAGTCCTGTTAAATGAGAATTTGACACTTAATAAGACACAATGGAGAAAAAAGATTCATGTAGCTGACCTCATATAGTGAATAAAAGCTTGTTATTGTTGTTGTACATCCAATACAAGTATGTTATAGTTATGTTCCAACAAAATGATCTTTATTTCCTTTCATGAGTTGACACTAATGAGGCTGATAATGCAATGCCACATATATATCACGAAGATAACTACCTTCCATACAATCTTCATCATATGTAATCCTTAGTGATTGCAACCTTTAAGCATTATCGCAATTAATCTTCAATTATGATCCCTTTAGAATCCAACAACAATGAATAAGGATTGGAATGGAGTATGATGTTCAACCCTAAATTGGCAAATATGAGGTTCCTTTGTCCATTTTTGTCAAAGACAGTGTTGAACACCTCTTGCTTGGCCTTATTAGGATCAATAGCTCTTCTTATGTGTCCATATTATGGGATGAATCTAATATATCTTTTGGCATAGCGATCAAAGATAAGAGGTACAACAACTCATGGTTAATAAGAATTTGAAGGTAGTCGAAACAAGCCTTCACCTAAAAGAAAAAGGTTGAATGGCCCGAGGTTAGCAAGAAACAGACGCGGGGTGAGATGATAGTCTCTCCTAAAATATTTGAAAGAGAGGGTGGGAAGAGCTAAATGACATGAAGTTGGTGAGCAATAGAACTAGTTGGGACAATTACTTAACCAAAAGAATCGAGGAATTAAACCCAAAATTGACAAATGACAGCGATCGAGACCATTCCTTTGTTGAAAGTAGGGTGACTAACAAAACGTTAAAAGGCCATTAAAGGCAGTCAAGGTAATCCTTCCCTTGAACACATAGAAGTGAGCTAGATGGCCTAGAGACAATGGACAACTAGTGGATATCAGAATAATCCTTTTACATGAATGGGGTGAATGACCAAAATCGACAAGTAATTGGAGGTGATTAATATGGTACTCATAGAGAGAGGGATTGAAGTTAATTGACAAGACAACCATTCTCTTAGCAAAAGAGGGGTGGATTAAACAATCCAAATCAATTGGTGGCTACTTCTGATCAAGACAATCCTCCAGAATGGAGGGAATAGATGGAATGACCACGAGTTGGTAGTTTATTAAGATTAAAAAAACCAGAATGATTAATCATAAACAAATAGGACAATCCTATTCTACAAGATTTGAAAAGATGAAATTAAGAATTGAGGTGTAATCCTCGAGATGAATTGAGACGTAAGCCTCGTAATAAAAAATAATAATATAAGTTAAAAATAATTCATAAATATGATAAATCATCAACATATTTATTTAGTTTATTATCATAAAGATATAAATCATAGAATTCAATCTTAAATACACTATGAGGAAAAGGATCCATATCGACCTCATGCTCGCTTTCATCATATTTAGAAGTCATCATATACAACAACTATGTCATCCACTAATTTTGTCTTATTAGCATCTTTCAAATCTTCTTCGATCATTGCATTTTTCTGCTTACTCCATATATTAATTAATATAGAATTTAATTTATTTAAAATAAAATACTAAATTAATAATACAACTAAATAATCCATTATACTCAAATTATCTTTTGAATTTTTGAGGCATTATATTAGATATATTAAATATAAGTATAATATAACATAATATATTATATTATATTTTTTACATAATTTTAAGGCATCATCTCAAACACCTTGAGGTTGAAACTCAAATAAAAGGCATAAGCCTTGCTGTCGCCAATGAGGCTTAAGTCTTAAGGCATTTTTTTGTGCACCTCAATTCAAAAAAATCTCAAGAAATTCACCTCAAATATTTTATAGAATAAACCTACTCCAAGAGAGAGGAGGTGGAATGAATGACCCATAGTTGGTGCATCAAAAGAATTTGAAAATACTAGAATGACCAAATAAAAATGATTAGAATAGTTCTACTCTAAAATGGAGAGGGGTGGACTAAATGAGATATTTGAAAGCACAAAAGCAATAAATTGGAGATTTAAGAGGACAACTAGAGCATTACAAATATCTACATTTTGAGTCCATAATGTCTTGAAAGAGTAGAATTATAATTTATTCATAAATTTGATGAAAATATTATGATCCTTATCCAGTACTACAATATAATATTTCTTATTTTTATTAAATATATGTAACTAATTATGCGCTTCCATATTTAAAAGTAATTAATAATCCCATCATAAAACCAACTAGGTAGTAAAGTCTTTGTTTAATGAACAAACTATACTATTTTCAAGCACTTAGCATCATAAGATCAACAAAGCCCACTCTAACAAATCCAAGGTAAGATTGATCATAATAATTCTAAAAAAAATTGACTATGTTCATAGAGCCATTAATTAAATGAAATTATAATTTAATTAATTTCTCTGAGCTGTGTCCAAATAGTTTTATCATGATCATTTCGGTGTGACACTTGTTCATCATAAGTTAAATGTTTTTGTATTGCATCAAGTTGCATTCGTATTTAATTGATAGGGAGAGAATTTAGATTTTTGAACCATTTAATCAACTGGTAGGGCTAAGATTGACTATATTTGTGACGAGTCATTTTTGAGATGTACCTAAACTT
The DNA here is from genome assembly GCA_021442155.1 of Cymbidium sinense. Taxonomy (NCBI): domain Eukaryota; kingdom Viridiplantae; phylum Streptophyta; class Magnoliopsida; order Asparagales; family Orchidaceae; genus Cymbidium; species Cymbidium sinense. Next base: position 5,203,819 of record CM038221.1, read on the forward strand.
GACTCATGAACTCAAATTCACACCCTTAATTCAAATATAATCAGACAAACTACCTGCAAATAGACAAGCTTTGGGATGATCAAACTACATAGGATGCATTCTTGCAAAGATAAGATGTTAGGGGGCTAATCAGATGATCCCCCAGCCAACCAATAGGATGTTGGTGACAATCAATCTAAGTGTACATAATCTTGATGCACAAAGAGAGAAAGTGAGGTGGTCCACTCAATCTGTTAAACTTATTTGAGCCAATTATCTCAGATGAATTCAACAAATTTAGATCTCAAATGAACTCGAATTTTAATGATTTTTGAGTTATTGATGTCATCATGATGAGGCGATCATTTTGACTATAAATTTGCATCATTTGAAAAATATTTGATCCATATAATTAGTTCAACCTTTAGAAGTTTATTTAAATGCCCAGAGATGTATGCCTTGCATAGAAAAATGTGACTACTCAAATAAGGACATATATATATATATATATATATATATATATATATATATATATATATATATATATATATATATATATATATATATATATATATATATATATATATATATATATATATATATAAAGTGGAGCCTATTTCATTCTCTAGGATTGTCACTTCAAAATTCCTTTAACTACTTGAACGTGGTTGGGATATTGATTCTATTGATAAGGTGTGTTATTCATTCTTTAGATAATCTTTTTACTGCAATTAAAAATGTTTATATCTAGAAACAATGAAGCTTACATAGATTTGGTTGTACAGGATGGTTACACTGCTCTTCACAAGGCAGTGATAGGAAAAAAAGGAAGCTGTTATCAGCCATCTTTTGAGGAAAGGTGCAAATCCTTTTATTAGGGATCGGGTAATGAATTAAAATCTTAATTTTGAAAGATTCTTGATAAACACAATTTTTTAAACATTATAATAATCTGCATCTTGGCTCTTTAACTATTTCCATTGTTTCGTTAGGGCGGTGCCACTGCTTTGCATTATGCAGTTCAAGCTGGTGCTATGCAAACTGTGAAGTTGTTGATTAAGTATAAAGTGGATGTCAATGCTGCTGATAATGTGGGTTTCCTAATATTTAATAACTTTCTATTTATGTTGGAATTTGATCCTTGTTAAAATATAATCATATGCAATTGAAGATTACAGGATGGTTGGACACCGTTGCAGATTTCTATGCACAGTAGATCCTGGGATATTGCAAAAGTATTGTTAGTTAATGGTGCTGATAAGACAGGAAGAAATAAGGTATTCTCTATAATATTTACATTTTTTGTGTTCTCAGTTTTGGTAGTGCACATGGGGATCATTTTCACATATTGAGTGCCCACTAGTTATGTTTCTCCATGCGGGTGAGAGCCAGAGTGGGTGGAGCAATGCTCATTATTTGTTCAGATGTATGATTGAAGTATATTAAACTTTAAAGAAAGGATTATATTTTTTGATCTTCTAATTGTGAGAATTTCAATATTATTAACTTGCCAAACATCATGGTTTGAGTGCTAGTCATTATTGTTGGATCTTGTTCTATAGTGTGGTTGCTCATGCAATGTTATGGTGGATATTATGATGAACACCACATTTTGTTATTATATTAGGATTGTAACAAGCTCCTTCTTAGATACGCATTCATATGCTTTATTATTTGCTGTCTAGGAATAGGAATAAAGAAATTTATTGGTTTTAGGAATATGTTGGTAGGACAAATATCATAGTATAAAGGTAGAGCTCAACTACCCAATTTGTTTTCGGGTTTGTGCAGTGGTGCCCAACCACACTTGGCCTTTTATTCTTTAGTCTCAGCTTTATAAAATATTTGATATTTTGTTTAACTTGTGCATTAGAAATCATTTCATTTCTTCTTCCTTTGATTTCACTGATGATTAAGGCTCTTAGAAAAAAAATAAATCTTCTTCCAAATTAATCAACTTAAAATTAAAAATAAACACATAACCTCACCTTTAGGCTAAAATCAAGATAAAAGAATTAAACCCCAGCTAGATGATTACTATTTTTCTAACATCATGGATAAAAGCATATTGTTTCACTCTTGTTTGGATTGCTTCCACCTTTACCAGAGAACTTGGCTTGACTTATGAGAGCCATGGTGGAAACATACCTTCTTATCTAGCTAATTTTGGCCCATAATCTAATTTCTCATGCATTAGGCATAAGAAAATCCTATAGCCCGAGTCAAGTGATTGTCCAAAAATGAAAATAAAAATATAATACATTTTGCATTAGATTTAGGTCATTTGTCATGCTCTTATATGATCTAATCTCTTAGAGAAGAATTAGTCTCTTTTAAATAAATAACAATCTTCTATCTTGCATAAAGCATATAACTTGATATGTATTTAAAATCGTAGGAGTTAGTTGGCCACCCCTAAGTTGTAAGTCCAGGTTATATTATCCTGGAGGTAAACTAAATACCCATTTTCTCCTTAGATTTAGGTTGTGCTTCTGGGCCTCTCCAAAGCTCCATATATTTAGGTTCTGAGGTTGATTTTCCTTTACCTCCAAGCATAAATTCTCACCTCTTATCTTCCATAACCTCATGGAATTATAACTTAAATCTCTAATAGAAATCTAACTCAAAATAAATCAAATTTCAAAAATGTAAGATTGTTTGGGATTTGGGATGCTTACTAAGCATCCTACTCATCTTCACCCATTTTGATAAGAACCATCAACCACTTGATTTGTCAAAAATATGCTAATCGATTGATAGTCCTACTTATTGAAATCTTTGAAGAAAATATTAATTTATCTTAATCGAGAGTATTCCTAAGGAATCTCATTCCTTAGGATGTAATTAACTATGGGGGCTTGCCTCCATAGGGAACTTAATGAACCCGGTAAAAAAAATAAATCCTACTTTACTTTTTCATGTAAAGTAGGAAAAGAATCTCTGGTACATCATCTCACACTCATAAATCCTGGAGTATTTATTTAGGTGATTAGGTCTATTGTAGGGTTTGATTTTATCTTTCAGATAGACACACCTTTCTCATATCAAACTGATCACCCCAATAAAATACACGCTATGTGATGTCCATCTAAAGAAAGAAGCAATTGTCATCATATCAAATGTTCCCTCTCTTCTTTTCTTTCTTTCTTTTCTCTTCATCTTTATTTCTAAGAGGGATGAAGATAAGGAGAACCAAGGAAGAAAAGGGAGGAGATTTGATTGATTGATGATGATCGTAAAATAAATATTTCACCCACACCTCACCTCTAAGGTATTTTCAAAATCTTGTATTATGGAATTACAAGTCCTAGATTTCTAATATAAATTTTAACTCAAATAAATAAATCTCCTCAACTTCAAATATATAAAGCCCAACCATAGGATAATAGATTAGTGCCCAGGATCTCTAGCAGAAAGAGAAATGACACCACATAGAGTTTAGGAATATTTCATTTAGATGACCAAATATGGAATTAAAGAACAAATATATTATCTCGAAAGTTAAACATGGTCTCCTATAATGGATTCGATCATTTCAATAAAAGACTCTTAAGGCTAATGGGTCTTTCATGTACAGAATTTTCTCCGAACTACATGAAAAGTAAAATATGGTTTATTTTAACCCGAGATGGTTCCTATAAAGAAGCCTCTATAGTTAATTACATCAGGGTCTCTTCCTAAGAATACTCTAAAAGAAATAAGTGATTATTTCTGCTAAGACAATTTTCAAAGGATTGATCTTTGAAAATTCAATTGGGAGAGATCAAAATTGGAGAGAATTATTTTCAAGAGTCAAATGGGAGAGAGTAGAAAATGTTTATTGATACTGGGATGCCTAGTAAACATTTCAACTATCCCATGATTAGCTTCAAATTTAGGATTTAATTTTAGATAATAAGTTATCTTAGAAATCTAGAACTTAGATTCGAAAAGATAAGACGCAAAATGATAAGGGTTGAAGACTTATTCCTAAAAGGATGCTCGAACCTAGTCTACAGTGTGCTGACATGCTCACTAGTTCTATCTTTAGGAATCATTGGCCATTCTCCTCACCAGGAACTAGCCTATCACTCTTACGGACTTACAACCTACTAATGCGTGCAAAGCACATTTATGCATGAAATTCAAGTCATATGAATGGAAGATGACTATTGCATTTTAGGAAAGAAATCTATGACTCACTCTAATCTTTAAGATCATGTAAGATGCATCTAATTAATGCACATTTTTTAGATTTTAATAAATTTTGACTTAAGATTCTTTTTAGGCCATGTATGCATTTTATGCCTAATGTCATTCAATTAGAAATGAAAATCAAAGGGAAAGATGTTCTTCCATCCTTTAAAGTTAATTCTCTCTCCATTAAGAGTGAAATAAGATGATTATGCATGATATTAAATATACAACATCCAAATTTATAAGTAAATAAGTTTTATATTAATTTAATAGCTTTTATATGAGGTTATGAGTTGTATTTATTTTTATGTTTCGATTCATTTTGTTGGGTAGAAATTTTAGTTTATCCTATGAGCCTACGTCCAGGCATTCATCACAGCATAAACACAATCACAGAAAGAAACCTAGGAAAAGCATGTTATTTCTATTGCACACCCAAAATAAATTTAACCAAATTAAATTAATAAAAAATAGTTAACGTACCACCAGACACCTAGGAGGAAAAAAAAAACCGAAGTTTGCCCTTATACAACCCTAGAACTATAAGTTTAGATCAATGTGTCTTCTTTCCAAGAAAGTCTCCTTCTTGGACATTCATCCTGGGGACCACAGCACATCTCCTGGTCCCCTAATCCTAAACCCTATAGATCCTAACCTAATTCTAAGCTCAAATTTATGTTTTTTAATATTCAAAAAAAGAAATCCTAATTCCTTCAAAATTGATGTTAGGAAATACAAATAGCAACACTATATATTTCACAAACATAAGCAGTTGCTTGTTGCACCCGTCCTATGGACTATGTATGGGATTTTCAACACCTACAAGCAAACAATAATTTTAATTTATATAATGATCTCTTTAACATAATCCCCTGTAGAAAATAGTGTTTAAATCTAGAAAGATCGCCTTACCATCCAGTCTAATGAACAAACAAGCCTAGGCATCCTTCTAAAGCAATACACCACACAGACATGTGAAGCAGAACATAACATAATACATAAAAGAAAATCACAGAATGATCTAACCTAAATCTAGAGTCCGTGACCTAAATTATCTAGTGTGTGTTAAAGAGGGGTTTATGTGGCAAGGCTTTACTAGGCTCCTTTAAGTTCAAGTTTCAATTTGAAGTTTGGAATTTGTTTAATTTTTACCTTTAGGTGATTTCAATTCAAATGGTTTGTGATTTAATTCCCATTTTATTTGGTTAAAGTAATGTTTAAGTTTTCAAGAATGAGAAATAGAATGAATTTCTTTTTAGGTGAAACTCACTTTATTCCACTTCCTAAATCTAATGTTTCCAAAAGTCTAACAAGATCCTTAAGTATCTTAATTAATCCTTTTATGTTACTTATGATTGGATTGGTTTTTATTTCTTTCCTTTTCTTTAATTAAGTTGGATTTGATTCATTTAGTTTATTCCTTTGATATAATTTATTTTGTTTCATTTGATTTGGTTTAGTTTTGTTTAGGTTTATGTTGACTTTGCTTTACTTTAATTGATTTGATTCCAATTATTTTTAATGAGTTTAAAAGGTTAAGGTTGAATTAATCTTATTGTTTCATCAACCTTTAAGTTCTTTAACTTAAGGAGTTTAACAGTTTCTTTTCTTTAATGATATTTTATCCCATTTGTTTTAGTTATAATTTTATTAGTTTGAATTTTAATTAAGGTTTTAGCTTAAATTATTTCATTTCATTTCTTTAAGTTGGTTTACTTTTACTTTGATTAGTTCAATTTGATTTATGTTGGTTTTATTTTATTTAGATTGATTCGTTTCTTTTGTTTGATTTATGTCTTAACTTCATATTAGCATTAATTATATTGATTTGATTTGGTTTTGTTCATGTTTACTTGAAAATGTTTAAGTTAAAGTTTATGTTTCATTGATTTACCTTAATTCAAATTGTTTAATTATGAACTCATGTATTAAGTTCATTAGTTCTTATGTATGTGATTATATTCTTTCATTTATGTTTATTCAATATTTATCTTATTTTCATTTAATTTAGCTTAAGTTATATGTTTAATTGTTCATATTTCTTTATTTCATTTAAGTTGAATTATTTTATTCTTTATTCTTTATGATAGATTTAATTAATTTGATTATGAGTTTATTTGTCTTAAGGTTTGATTAAATTTTCATTTGATTTAGCTTAAGCTTAAGTTGTTTGTTAATTTATTTTCTCTAAATCTTAACCCTATGTTTATTAATTTCAAATCTTAAGATAATGCTGGTTTGGTTTGATTCTTAACATGATATTATATTAATTATGTTTAGTTTCATTTGGATTAATTTACTTAAATTAATTTAGTTTGTTTTATTTGGTTTATGCGAAAGGTTTATGTTATCTTTCTGGATCAAGTTATTAAGTTGATTTAATTCAGTTTATGTTAATCTAATGTTCTTAGGTTAAGATTTTATATTTATTCTTAGATTAGATTAATTGCAAGTGTTAAGGTTCATTAAGCATTTATTTAATTCCTTTTATTTTATTTCTCTTTATATGGATTATTAAGTTTTATTAATCCTTAAATGCGTAATTATTTAAGTTCTTTCCCTTAGGACTGTTAATAAACATTCCCTAAGAGTCTTCTGAGATTTCATTAGGATTAGTTTAAGTTATTAAATGATTTAATGAATTAATGGATTTCCTTAATTCATTATTTGATTGACATTGACCTAGAGTTTGGAAATTTAATAATTCCCAACGATCAAATGGAGTTGAAATATTTCTGGCAAGTGGGGTTACATGCAAATTTCAAGTTTCCAAAGTTTCATTTTGATTAAATGCATAATTAGGGTGTAATTAAGGTTTTAATCATTTCATTAAAACCTAAATTAAGCCCAATTTAATGAAATTAATTTAAGCATTTTATTTTTCATAGATTTCTTACTTGAATATCTTTCCAATGAGGGTTTATTCATAATTTTTGGTTAATTGATTGATTTATTATGATTTAATTAAGTTCTGATTAATTATTTGATTTAATAAATTCAACTAATCGTATAATTAAGTCAATTGGTGGTTTATTAAGTTCATATGAGTTTAATTATTGTTCTGATGTTCATTAGGGTTCATTAGGTTGATTTAAGGTATTTGATTCAATTAAATTAATTATATCATAAAAATTAATTTATCTAATTAATTTGAGATTTAGGCACTGAGGCACTACCCTTTCGGGTTGCAGAACACGGCCTCGGCACCACAACGCCCACATGCGACTGGTTAGTTCCTCGCTTGGCCAAAATTATATTTAATTATAATAAATTTTGTAATCGGTGTGCACGAAAAGAGAGCAGCACGTAGCAATTTGACCCGGCTTGTGGCGCTGATTAAAACGAGGCTATCATTTCTTCGTAAAACCTGCTGCATACCTGTTAGGAATCTTGACCAGCACCGTAATGCTATTCAAACGGTTAAAGGACCAATAATGTTGGCGTTACAATGCTACATACGCACCACCGAGGCACTAAGCCTCTAGCTCATCTGCCCCTATGTCATGCTACATAAGCAATGGGCTCCACTATCACAACGTCGTGGCACTGGGTCCTAAAATGTGAATTTTATATACTCTTAATAAAATTTAATTTCTTATTCATTTGTCATACAAACACCACTAAGTCTACCTAATATGTGGATAACTCATTTATATGACAATCCAAAAAGATGTAAGTCTAGTTTTACTATTTGTTTTCCATGCAAACACCACGATTTGGCATTCCAAAAGGATATAAGCTCAGCCTCCTATTTGTTCACCATGTGAACATCTATTCGTTCGTCATGCTGACACCCCATAATTCATTCTCCACGTGAACAAATTCATATCCGTCAACCATGTGGACAACCCTAATTTTGACATTGCAAAGGGATTTAAGCCTAGCCTCCTATTCATTCACCATGTGAGCATTTATTCGTTTGTCATATGAACATCGCATAATTTGTTCGTCACATGAACAAATTCATATCCGTCCACCATGTGGACAATCCTGATTTTGGCATTCCAAAGAGATGTAAGCTCAGTCTCCTATTCATTCACCATGTGAACATCTTTATCGTTCGTCACACGAACACCTACACTCTTACACCACTTACATTAAAATTCTAAGTCTGCTCAGGATACTTGAAATGAGATAATACATGGCTGCTAATCAGATTCTATGGACATTACAGCTATGTCCATCTAATGTTGGTAGACTGAAATAACGTAATCCCGGGATGATAGAACTATGAGATTGTGGTGTTTTTTTTTGTATGTGTATGGGGGAGACACCATATAGATCTGAGGGGGTACTTATTGAAGTGATCTAGTATGACATTAAGATATGATATACTATCTTGAAAGATAGAGATATCACCCATTAATGGACCTAATCACCTAATAAGGACTCTTAAGGTATGATGAGTTTTTGAATGTACCAAAGATTTTTCCTCTACTTTATATGGATGAATAAAACAAGGTTTATAATAAATCGGGTGTTAAAGTTTTCTATGGAGGCAAGCTCCCATAGTTAATTACATCTTAAGGAAGGTGGATTTCTTAGGAATACTCTTGATTAAAGTAGGTAATTATTATCTTTAAAATATTTTAATGATAAGACTATTAATAAATTGGTTATATTAAAAAATCAAGTGGGAAAGATCAAGGAGAAGATTTATTATCGAAGCCAAATGAAATGAGTAGGGAATGGTCATGATATTAGAAAACTTAATGAGCATTCTAATTTATCTTATAGTTGGGCTTTATATGTTTGAAATTGATGATAATTATTTTGTTTGAGTTAAATTTTTATTAGATTGATAAGACTTATAATCCACCAACACACAATGCTTGGTAAATCTAAAGGAAATAGCCGCCTCGAATCTTAAATAGCTTTGGCAAAGCACAAGAAGAAGATGGATATATGGTTCTCCACAAGAAAGAGCAAACCAAATGACTTACTTATATAAACCAAAACTAACTCCTCTTATGTTTTAAAATTATGTAGGCTAAGAAATTTAAGAAGCCAGGAAGAATTAAAGGTTATTATGGTAAGGAACAACTCCAAATAGAATTTTTTATTTTTTTAGCTAAGCTTATCTTTAAAAAAATATTACTGTTATCATTTTTTCATTCAAAATGTTAAGCCATCAATTCAGCATGCTAAAATCATGGAGTAAAACATCAGAATGAAATTAATACATAGTTTCTAACTTGAAATACTTAACAGTTGAGATTTTGCTAATATCAGGGACTTCATTCTGCTGCAAGATATCCCTTTCTTCTGGCTCGAGCAGCTGTTCCACCTCTAAGAACAAGAACAAAGAAACAAACAAAAAAAACAATTTACCAGATAGAACATGCACAAGAAGCAAGAGCACAAATAAACAGCCAACTAGTTTTCAATGTAGGTTTAAACTTTATAAACATTTATGAGCCAGTAACATATTCCTAGAACTACAGATACATGTTCAACCTCTGGTTTTGTAGTGCTCTAAGTACTTGAATAACCAAAGTACATCAATAAATTAGGAGAGAAAAAAGAAACTAGTAAATTGTTAATTCCCCAAAAAGGCAGACTTAGAACTCTTGGTAATGCGAGAGAATATATAAGATTACTGGTGTAAATAATATCATGTCATACTCAAATATTTATATCTAGAAATACTAACGCAGCAACCTATAGCCATCGCAGGAATCTCTCAAATCTGGTACTAACAGTATAACGCCTATACATAGAGTTACAAATATAACTCATTAATGTGGCAAACAAAGAACTTCTATTGGTTCCAAATTGGAACGAGTATGAAGAACAACATTTTAAGACCAGTGCTTTATCCTTGAGCGGGGAAAATTTACGAAGCCATAATGGTCTCATTAAATGCCAGGTGAAAAATTATATGTTTCAATCCAAACAAAGATGAAAGTTCCATTCTTTCCAATTCATACATCAATGAAGACAAAGACTCCACAAATTATGAAGAAAGGGACCTTTAACGAGCTGCTCGTAGTCGCATTTGGAATGGCGGGCATTACTATCACCACTGTACGACGTTGCCGTTTGTTCCTTCCCAATCTCCTCATCCTCGGATTCATCTCCTTCGCTTCCAAATCCATCGTCGGGTTCTTCCCAGAAGCCATCGGTGATGGACTCGGCCACTGAGTGACGGCGGGGCACGGAGTTCCGGTGTTGGTGAAAACCCTAGATGGCCGCGGAGAGTAAAACCTAAGAGGAGGACAGTTGGAGAACTGAAGACTAGAAATGAGCGGCGGAAAGTCGATGAGGGCAAGCGTAGGACAACACCGTCGTCGCGCCTGCTATCATCGTACGAGAAAATATTACGTCCGGTATTTATTTAAAATTTACGCTGCTAAATTCAATAAATTCTGTCAAATATAGATAAATTTATTAAATTCAGGATTTAGTAAATTTTGCTAAATTTAAAAAATTGGATAAATCTTCTTAAATCTCAAATTTAGTAAATCTTGCTGAAAAGTATAATTTATAGGATTTAGAGAAACTAGGAGAGAGAGAGAGAGATGCGAGAGAGAGAGAGAGAGAGAGAGAGAGAGAGAGAGAGAGAGAGAGAGAGAGAGACGCGAGAGAGAGAGAGACAAAGAGAGAGAGAGGTGAGCGAGAGAGAGAGACAATTTCAGTTTTTTAAAAAATTTATGTATATAACACATAAATTTTATGTATTTATATATCTAATATCTAAAATTTAATATTTATAAATATAATATATTTTCTATACTTCAAAAGTTAAGTTTTATTTTAAACAAATTAAGAAAAGGAATACTTTTATTGTAATAATAAAAAATTTTAAGTGTTATATATATAAATATTTATATTTAAGTGTTATATATATAAATATAGAAGAATTGTGTGCTATGTATATGTAAATGCTATTTTTCTTTAATCTTTTAAAAAATCTTAATTTTAAATAATTCATTTAATTACAATTTTTCTTAATTAAAATATTATGATAAAATTAATTTTAATTTAATATTATTAACTATTTATTAATATGTAATTATAAATTAATTATAAATATTAATTAGATTTAAGTAATTTTAGTTAATATAATAGTTGATAGTTTTTAAATTAATTTAACTTTGTTTAAACTAATTTAATAAAATATTATTTAAGATTAACTTATAAGTTATTAAAATTAAATTATAATTTAGTAAATATAATTATAATTATTATAAATTTGATAGTTAATTAATTAAAAATTTGAAAAAATTCGTATGATTTTATCTCTTCATATGTCTTAGTATAATTTTATTCTTAAGATATTAATCTACTAATAGAATTTAATAGCTATAAATTTTAATTAATTAATAGTTAATATTAATACATAGTATTTTAAATTAATATTGATACTATTAATTGATTAATTAATATATATTTAAGTTAATTTTAATTGTGTATTAATGACTTATTAATTAAAAAATTTTAAAATCCTAACTTAAATCTTCTTGAATAACTTACCAAACATCTTTCGATTTGGATTTAACTAATCAGTTATCAAACATTTTGATTTTAGCATTTCGGTTACTAAATCCAAATGTCTTGATTTATTAAATCTACTTGAAATAAATCAAATCGTTACCAAACACCCCATAGTTTTACGTCGGACTCCAATCACGGCTGCGTGTCCGGTAGTTTTTTTCCCGTTTAGCACTAGCGTAATAGCTGGTCAACCGCGTTTATCCTCGACCCGACGGCCTCGTTCAACTGGGAGAAAAGCATCGTTGGAATGGCGGAGGAATTTAAAAGAAATATATATATATATATATATATATATATATATATATATATATATATATATATATATATATATATATATCTAGATTTAGGGTTTAGGGTGTATTTTTTCTTACAAATCGAGCTCGAGAGAGAAAGATTTTTCTCATTTCCTTTTATGAAAGAATCCATGAAGATGGAGAGCGAAGGCTTTGAGAAAATAGGAGGATGTATTAAATAAAATTCATCGGTAATTTTCTCAACCGTTGTATACGTACAATTTTTTTACGATTTGGTAGTGTTATTCCTTGAAATTCTTTTATTTAGTTTATATTTCCTATACTGTTTGGAGTTCTTTGCAAGAGAACTTTGCTTATTTTGAGGGATTTTTGCATCTGTACTTTATGTACTTTCATGAGAGTACAGATGATTTTCTAAATATTTTTATAGTTTATTTTTCCTGGATGAAGAGAATATGGTCATTTCCATTAGTAATTTTGTGGTTGTTTTAATCTTTATGTGAGATTTCCATCTTTTCTATACTCTCTATACTCTCAAGATAATTTAATTTTTCACTTTGTGTGGTATGTTTGGAGAAAATATATTTATTACAATCCATCACAAATAATTTGGAGGCTGTTTGGTGGTTTTTTAGTGTTATTTTACTTCTATACTCTCTTGAGAGTACATATAATTTTTGTCATTTTTTTCGAGTTTCATTGGTCTGGTTGTTCAGATTATGTTTATTATATACAGAAGCAATTTTGAGGGATATTTGGATGGTTTCTGGAGGATTTCTGCATCTGTACTATCTGTACTCTCTGTACTCTCCTGAGAGTATAGATCATTTTGGGTTATTTTTTTTAGTTATATGAGGAACAATTTAGAGGCTATTTGGTTATTTTTTTTTAGTGTTATTTTGCATCTGTAGAGTACAGATGATTTTTGATCATTTTCTCCAGTTTCTTGGCGGTTGTTGAGATTATTTTTATTACATCTATACTATTTCTCTCTATACTCTGTACTCTCTGTACTCTGCTCTACTCTCGAGGTCAGAGCTATCTTTTTTTGTCTATTTTTTTGGCCTGTTTGGATATGTTCATTAGGCACAATTTGGAGGCTGTTTGGTTGATTTGTTAGTATTTTCTTGCATCTACTCTTTACTCTCATAAGAGTACATATGATTTTTGGTCATGTTGTCCAGTTTCTTTGGCTTTGGTTGTTGAAGGCATTGTTGGAAGCAATTTGGCATTTGTTTGGATGGTTTCTAGGAGATTTTTTTGCATCACATTTTCGACTCTTTATTAATGAAGTCATTGATATTTTCTGAGGCATCATCAATTCATGAGACTCCAAAATTCAAGACTCATAGTCATGACCTCAATCGTCTTGTTGGGACATAGAAGCAAGCTTTCTTCACGGGTGGGCGGTGCATTCCTTTCACCCCAGATTCTGCGATGGTGTAGGGATCAAGCAGAGGGAGAAGGTTTTATGGAATAGAGGTAATGTCTATCTGTGAGGTCGACACTTCCGGTGAAACCCTTAAGAGCATCTTGAAGGTAAAAACACAAAACAAAAGAAGCCTTCTAGAAAAAAGAAGCCTTAAAGAGCATCACCCAGATGAAGTTCGGTGATAATAGGGATGCCAAGCAGGGAGGTCTTATGGCATAGAGGGAATGTGCTATCTGAGGTTAGCACTTCCGAGAAAACCCTTAAAGAGCATATTGAAGGTAAAAATATAAAGCAAAGAAGCTTTCTTGAGCAAGCGCCCCCCCTCTGTACTCTCTGTACTCTCTACTCTGTACTCTCTGTACTCTGTACTCTCTGTACTCATGGGTAACTTGTTATAATACTATTTATGTTTCTATGATGATTTCTTTACTTATGTGGAGGCTGTTTGGTTCATTTAGTAGTGTTATTTTGTATCTGTCCTCTCTGTACTCTCTTAAGATTACAGATAATTTTGTGGATATTTTTTCTAATTTCTTTGGCCTGGTTGTTCAGATTATGTTCATTACATTACATTAGAAGCAATTTGGTGGGATGTTTGGATGATTTTTGCATATGTACTCTTTATATTTAGCTCAATTTTTTCTCATTTTTTCCCCTTTCTTTGTCCTGTTTCGAGGGAATGTGTTTATTTGTGGAGCTATTTTACATGTCACATTTATGGGAGCTGTCTTGGCAGGTGAATGCAATCAATGAGCAGTGCGATGATGAAGTCGTGATGTCTAATGAACCAAATTTGGGAAACTCTACTTGTTGAGAATGAAACAGTGGTATGCAACATCTTGTGATTACGCACATCAAACCGGCTTCAGTTGAAAATACCATACTAGTTATTGGCCAAACTCAAGAAATTGAAATCAAAAGATTTTTATGTGCAAAAGTAGTCGAAGAAATCTGTCGGTCAAATGGCTTAGCAATTCCATAAAAGCGATATAAGGATGGCTTGTCCACCATGATTAGATTCTCTGTTGACTTGGGAGCGGATGGTTAAAAAATATATAGAAAGTCATAATCATTTGTGGCAAAGCCTCGACCTACATCTTCTCAGATCACGATACATTAGTGATGAAAAGGCTTCCATGTTGAAGATAATGGGTAGGAATTAGAGCAAGCATGCATTACTATCTAAGTGAGGAGGTTGGCGGTGTAGAATATTGGATTCACAAAAGAGATATGCTTTCAATTTTATTGAAGAGAAAAGATCGAGGATTACGAATGGTGGATGTGCATTAATATAATTTGTTAAAGGAAAGCGGTGTGGGATGTTTGCATGGGATGTACAAGTTGATGAGTCAGTTACTTAGTAAATTTTTTTTATGGTATTAATAAATATAATCTTGTTTGTGCTCTTGTTGAGTGAATCATCTTAAAATATGTTATTTGGAGTAGCCTTTTTATTAGAAGAGATGATTGAGTCATTCTCATGGCTATTCCAGACATTTCTTCATTTGATGAGTGAGACATCCTACAATATTCAGCGATCAAGATCTATGCGGCTATCAAATTATTACTTCATACTCATCATAGATTGTGCTAGCATATTTGAAGAAAGCTCCTTCCAAGGTTCCTTGCTTTAATAGTAATAAGAGGAACAAGGGTTATTTTATATATGCATGAGCAAATGTGACTCGGAGGAAGAGTTTGAAGAAGCTTGGTCATGCTAGAAGAAGGCAATTTGCATGATCATCGTTGGAACTTTATAAAATTAAATCCAAGTGGTCCATTCAAGACTCATTACGCATGGGCATCTTGTCAATAACGTAGTGAGTCAATGAATAACGTATGTCATAGAATCTCTAAACAAGTCTCCAGATTATTTCTTGGGGTTGGAAGGTTATGGTGACATGGCACGAATGAACACGACGAAGACTTTAAGTGTAGCTAGTCATCGATTGTTCACGTTAAGACAGTAATTCTAAAACAAGCTGCTATATTTTATACAAGAAAGTTATATACTATGTTTGAGAAAGAATATTTGCATGGAGTTGGAAGCCTATCAATAGCTGTGTCAGATGACAGCCCCATGAAGTATTTGGTGAGAAACTTAGGGAATAAAAATTCATCCAAAATATGGACTGTCCATTTCGATGGGACTACCCTAGATGTAACTTGTACTTGTAAGAAATTTGAAATGATGGGATTACTTTGTGCCCATTGTATCAGAGTTCTTAGTCAGGAAGATGTAGTGTGCATTCCGGATAAGTATCTTCTCATGCGATGGTCTACTAGAGCAAAGAGGATATTTACATTGATAGTGCATATAGAAAATTAAGAGATGTCGAAGGCACATATGGAAATGCTACTGCATTATTTTTGAACCGTTAATCGATATGCATATCAAATAAGTGTCGACGCAGGTAATAATAGAGAGGACTATATGCTTCAATCCTTAAAAAATTATACGATGATGTCGACTCTATATTAAGTGGAAATTCTCTTCTAGCTGATAGAGCAGCTAAGAAGAAGAAGTCAGCTACAACAAACAAGGGAAAAGACATCTTGAAGGATCCAGTAAAACAACGTCTAAAGGGTGTTTTCAACACAAGGTTTAAGGGATATTGGGAGAGATCCAAAAAAGTCAAGAGTAATTCTCTATTTGCCTCTTAATTTATATTATTTAAAACATTGCTGCTAATCTTCAAACCATCATATTTTTGTTATTACAGAAACCAAAATTCAAACTGATAGTGTCACAGAATGTGTTTTGTCACCTCTTGCAACACCTTTCTCTATTATGCTAAAGTATTTTTCAGAGGTACGCACAGAATAGCACACATCGATGATGTTAAAAGAATCATTAACTAATACGATGTTCTACCTCAAGAATTCAACTCGAGCTCAACAATCAGTCATTTAGCTGACGGGTACACTAAGTTGATGATGGATATTATTACAGGAAAATATTTCAATGCTTGATATCATTTATTTATGTGTTCTTTGACTGTGCAATCATTTCTACAAAGCTTTAGAGTCTCCAAGATGACTTTCTTTTTTACTTAACACACCGGTCTCAGATTCGGTTAGGAAGGCGCCCAAAGTTCGGCATTAGGACAACCTTCTCATGCTCCAGACTGTGCAATCATTTCTTTGTCAAGATGACTTTCTTCTTTTGAGCAGTTTTATTCTGAAATGTACTATATTGTAATACTTAGACTGTGGAAACTAAATCTCTCATATTTTATCAAATTATAGTATTTGATTGATGAGTCTACCTTGCTTACGAGAATGAGCTGATTTCCATTGGAGGCATTACATAGTTTGATATATGTACTCTATAAAGTACTCTACATTTTATGAAGAAGAAAAAAAATTTGTAAAGAAATCATCATAGAAACATAAATAGTATTATAATAAGTTACACATGAGTACAGAGAGTACAGAGAGCATAAACATGCAAAACTGCTCAGAAAACTCATAAAAAGGCAACCAAATAGCATCCAACTTGCTTTAAGGTTATAGTGAACAATTCATCTTCGTCCTACAAAGCAAAATAGAATTGGGAAATAAAAGATAGTACAGATAGCATAAACAGCACAGAGAGTATAGACGAATAATAAAAGATCCAAACTACTGCACAGATAATATTGAAAAAAAATATTTCCTACTTATCAACCAACTTCGTGTTCTCTGATAATATTGAAAAAAAATGAAATACCCTGTATAATTATTTCTTACTTATCAAACTTTAAATGTATAGTTCTTAGCTTGGTCTTTTCATTCCCAAACAAAAGATAGCGTAAGCAAACTCGGCCTTAAAGCAATTCATCTTCTTAGGCCAATCTTAGTGGTCAGCCCAATTAAGTGGGGATTTCCTAATTGCTGCATCCATGTACTTGCAAATAAACATCCCGCAGTCAACATTATTATCTTAGACTGGCAACCCACTCACCATTTTGATTGGCCATTTTGTGAGATTGCTCACAAAAGACTGGCCAACATCTTCAACAAGTAATTTGATCTGAAAAACAAGAAGTATAGTCGATAAAGGTTAAAAAAAAAAGTTCTGAAACCAAATTGAAAATAATTCTTACAATCTCGAAGAATGGCCTTATGGGTTGGTTTTGGTAATGAGTCATAAAAATACAGGCCCAGCTTAATATGCCCAACCGAGTGTCCAGGTCGATTATCTATAATGGAAGTAAGAGTAGCTCAGCTCTTAACACACTGTCTGCAGTGACATGTTGGATGAACATTTTGCTTTCCTTGTGTAGGCCATATTTTGCATAGCTTTGTAAAAAAAGAATAGAATGTTTATAAATTGTAATTTCCATCTATACAAATAATGACTGAATTGTAATACCCTACATATTTGTGGGGTAACTTACCAACATGAGATGTACAAATAGGGGACATACTGACGGTGAAGCAGTACTCTTAGCCAATAAGAAGCGAAGGCATCAATGTGCATCGAGAGATATTGATCTGGAACTCATCGATCGCCATCATGCAATAATGATATTCTCGGTAGTGAATCTTGTATCACCCTGAGTGATAAATATTTTAAAGTGATCTTAATTAAATGAATAGGTTATTTTATGTATGAAGGAGCTGATTGAATATTGACTTACTTGTCCTCTAATCGGGAGCATGACGTGTCAATAAGATGGAGCATCGGCTTAGGAAAAATAGCTCTGGATGAGAACTCAACAAAAATGATGTGCCTCTACTGGCTGCAACGAAAATACTGACGACAAAAGTTATTGATGAAAAGCTAGATTCACTATGAATTAAGGATCGATCTACTGAGATGATTCATACCTCGGCGATGCTCCTTCACCACAACGATATAGCGTCGTGGGTGTCGACCTTCTTCTCATCTTTGCGACTATAAAAAATTTAGTGAAATCTTTCTATTCTCTCAAATTTAAAAGAAAGTAATTTAATACCTCGCTTCTCATCTTGAGTGGAGGCCACCACATATCATTTATTCTTGCTCGTGACTTCACTAGTATGTGTGAAGGGGAACATCTTTCCTCTTCTTATCTCTGGCTTTCACGCCACACAATCTTTGCCGATTAAAGGTTTGAGCATCTTCATGTGCATTGGAGGCCTCCTGATAGCTTCCCCTATGGTAGACTCAGGGCTTCCCCCAGTGAAGGCTACCTCGGGGCTTCCCAAGTGGAAGTATCCAGGGGCGATGGATAGTTGCCTCCACGGGGATGGTAGGACCCCCCTAGCAAGAACCTCCTCCTCGATAGGCGTATCCAAATCAATTCCATCCATTCTCTCACATTGTTGCTTAAAGAAGATAATATATCTTTCAAGTCCTAAAACACTGCAAGTATCTCTCCACCACAAAGCCTTACGTGGGGTAGCAGAGAGGCGGGATAGATACACTGGATGGGGAGAATATCGAGGAGAGACATATGGAGATTCAATTGAACTCAGTGGACTTAGAATGGGACTTGCTCGTGGTGTACATGTTGGCGGGAAAATGATTCAAGGAGCCGTCTCCTCTTCTGATATATCCTCGAATGAAAGGCCGACCTGTGTTAAACCGATAAGAAAATGTGATGATTATAATATAAATAAATACATAATTATAAGAACTAAGTGATATTATTATATGTCACCTGGTGTCCTCCTAAACTAGTGAAGGCTTCATTTGAAAACTTTATTTTTGGCCATCGTAACATACGTGACTTTACAAATGGAGATGATGGCCTCATGATGCTTATGTGCTCAGCGGCCCAGATCTACAATAAATATTTATGTAAGTTAACTTCAATGCATCAAATAATACATAACCGAAGATATAAAACATACCATATGAAGAGTGATAAATCCACTCATGTACGGTGTCCTCGGGTATGAATCTTTGATGTAATATCATCAAATTATAGGAAAGCAGGATGGCCTCTGTCGGTTATTGACAAATTTATTTATGTCATCGGCGGCAATCAATTTGACCACCATAGTTGTGATATACAAAAAAAGATTTGATAGCATAAAAGCGTATGTACAACTATACCTGGCGTACGAAGCTATCCACATGCTCAAGCATAGTCTTATAGTCCACTGAACTGAACTGGGATGGAGATTTCTGTCATAAGACCTTCACCCCTCTGTTTGGCATCCCTACAATTACTGTAACTTCATCGGGGGTGAAAGGAATGCCCACCCGAAGAAAGCTTGCTTCTATCTCCCAGCAGGATTGAGGTAATGGTAGTCTTTTTTTCATGGAGTCTAATGAATTGATCGAGATGAAGCCACTTTAAAATGTCACTTCATTTCGTCTTTGCAATATTATCGAACATCGTTCTAACGGTGGTAGGCCTGCATCTCGAAGTTATCCTTTTCCAAGGCATTGTAAACTTCAAAATGAAATGTCAGGTAATAAACATAATCTGAACAACTAGGCCAAAGAAACAGGAAAAAATATCTACAAAATTATCTATACTCTCAAGAGAGTCTGAATGCAAAATAACACTACTAAACCATCCAACATCCCACCAAATTGCTTTCAATGTAATGTAATGAACAAAATCACACAAAGAAGAAATTGGAAAAAAGTTCCAAAATTATCAGACTCTCAAGAGAGTGCAGAGATATAAAATAACACTACTAAATCAAGCAAACAGCCACTCAATTGCTTCCACTGGAATGTAATGAACATAATCTGAACAACCAGGCCAAAAAAATAGGAAAAAATATCCACAAAATTATTTGTACTCTCAAGAGAGTACATATGCAAAATAACACTACTAAACCATCCAACATTCCACCAAATTACTTCCAATGTAATGTAATGAACATAATCTGAGCAACTAGGATAAAGAAACTGGAAAAAATGTCCACAAAATCATTTATACTCTCAAGAAAGTATAAAGAGTATAGATGCAAAATAACACTACTAAACCAACTAAAGCGACCACCAAATTACCTAATGTAATGTAATGAATATCTGACGAGGCCAAAGAAATTGGAAAAATGTTCAAAATTATCATACTCTCAAGAGTACAGAGTCTGATACAAAATAACACTCCTAAACCATCCAACCCACCAAATGGATTCCAATGTAATGTAATGAACATAATCAACAACCGGGAAAGCGAAAAAATATCCACAAAATTATTTGTACTCTCGAAGAAGTATATATATAGTACGATGCAAAAATCTCACTACTAAACCAACCAAACAACCACAAATAAATGGCTTAGAATGTAATAAACATAATCTGAACAACCAGGCCAAAGAAACTAGAAAAAAATGTCCACAAAATCATTTGTATACTCAAACGAGAGTGATGCAAAATAACACTTCTAAACCAACAAAGCGACCAAATTGCTTTGGATTTAATGAACATAATCGAACAACCGGGCCAAAGCGGGAAAAAATGTTCCACAAAATCATATGTACTCTCAAGAGAGTACTATGTCAAATAACCATAAACCAAAACTACTAAATTGCTTCCAATGTAATGTAATGAACATAATCGAATAAAAGCGGAAAGAAATGAAAATATCCAAATTATCATACTCTCAAGAGAGTACAGATATAAAATAACACTACTAAACCAACCAAACAACCACCCAATTGCTTCCACTAGAATGTAATGAACATAATCTAAACAACAAAGAAAGCAGAAAAAATATCCACAAATCATCATACTCTCAGAGTCGGATGCAAAATAACACTACTAAACCATCCAACATCCCACCAAATTGCTTCCAATGTAATGTAATGAACATAATCAACAACTAGGCCAAAGAAAAGAAAATATCCACAAAATCATTATTTTTTACTCTCGAGAGAATGAGTACAAATGCAAAATAACACTACTAAACCAATCGGCCATTAAATTGCTTCCAATGTAATATAATGAACATAATCAACAAGAAACTAAAAAAATGTCACAAAATTATCATATTCTCAAGAGAGTAGAGAGAATGCAGCAAAATAACACTACTACACCAACCAAATTGCCACCAAATTACTTCACGGAATGTAATGAATATAATCTGAACAACAAAGAAACTAAAAAATGTCAAAAATCAGTACTCTCAGAGAGTACAGAATGAGATGCAAAATAATACTAAAAATCAAAAAATGACCTCCAAATTGTTCCTAATGGATTGCAATGAACAAATTTCCTCTAAACAGGCCAAAGAAACATGAAAGAAATGACCAAAATGTTTTGTACTCTCATGAGACTACGAGAGTCATAGCCACAATTTTAATTCCATCGACTAACATACTATCATCCCTAATCATGCCACAATTCATCTTGAAACATGACCAAACATTCTGTGATATACTAAACATTTCACTAATCGGTTCAAAATTTGAAAATAACTACCATCTTGGATCTGTGAGGTACACATGCAAAACATCTCTAAAACTACTAAAATACATCCCGTTCATTTAAAGAACTCAAATGTTCTAAAATATTTAAATCTTGGTGAGAAGAATAGAAAACCCTAAATTCATTAAAGTTTGGAAACACATGTAAATACCTCATGTTTCTGATACCTCGATGGAAGTTATTCAGACTCGTTCAACCAGCGGCGTAGGACGTTAAGGAAGCTGAGAGAAATCTAAAGCGTATCATCGGAAGGAATGTCGACGCGCCTTTTTTTTCTTCTCCGTTTGAACAAGGCGGGTTAGGCCGGGTCGAGACTGGATAAAGCGTGGTGGTCGTCCATCCAGTCTAGCCGTTAAATAAAATGAAAAAAAAAAAAAACATTGGACACGCGTCGGGGATTGAGTCCGCGTAAAGCTACGTGGGCGGACTAATATTTTCTCCATCGGTACACTCTTCTTCTTAGTGGAAGATTGGGGTTGTTTGGCTTCAAGTAGGATTTAATTAAAATAAGATTTAATAAATTCTATAAATTTGAATTTAATATATAATAAAGCTGTAAATATTTATTTTTTATTTTTTATTTTTTTTAACTTTTGAGCTAATTTAATGATAAATTAACATACATGATATATATAAGTTTTAAATTCATGAACTATTGATTAATAATATAAACTCTTAATTATCAGTCTAGTACAAATTATTAAAATTTAAAATTATTTGATATGATAAAAATTAAATTTAGTTATAATTTGAGTACTTATTTGACTACTTGTTTTATATTAAAATCAGTTAGGCTAAATAAGATTTTAATAATAATTATATATGTAATACATTAAGCATAATAGTTAAGAGTTTAAACTTTCAATCAAATGAAAATTCTTGCGCAAAAGTTACGTATATGAGCTTGCAATTAAATTTATTTTAACGTCCAAAATTAATATTAACTATTATATTATACTATAACTATTTAGTGTATTTGAATCTTAATTAGACTAATCAAATCATATATAATATAATATTCTAATTATCATTTGATTTAAGTCATATTTCATTTTTTTTTCAAAATAATTAATGTTAAAAATTGCATAGTAATGCATTTATTTCATGTATTGTAGAGGTAAATGTATAGATAAAAATCTATTATGTATATTTTAAAAATATATTAGATGATTAAAATGCACCTTTGAGTAGGAACGTCGATAAATATATCATGAAAAAAAAGTCTATTTATTGCATAATAAGTTGTAAAATAATTGGAGTAATTATTTTCTTTTGCTAAGAGTCGATGTTTCTTCAAAGGGGATGAAATTCTTCCTCAAAAGTATGCATGCATATATAAATTTTAAGGAGATTTATACAGCATATAGTTCTTATGCATTTATCTAAATTTTGATATTTATAAATATAACATTTTTCATAAACATGTGAAGATGCATTTCACTTCCAAAAATTAATGTTGATGCTATTTTTAGATGTATCATTAAAGATTTGAGAATTATTTAAATAAATATAAAAAATTAGATGTCAGATATATAAATAAATAATAATTATATGCTATGTATATAAATGTTATTAAATTTTCTAACTTATCATCATGTTCATCATATCGCATGAGTTTATTGAACAAATCCATATAAGATTCTAAGCAATAATAACAAATAAAAACAATCCATTAGAAGTTGGCACATAAATTGTCTTTTCCACACTGATATTTCTCAAATTGGTTAGCTTTCACTTTGGTCTTCAAAGATAATTGGTATTGTGTTGTCTATTTATCTTCTCTATTTCATAAATATATTATCTATCTTATTATTGTATATATTAATTAGCTACATTTAAGAGGTTTTTTTCATATTAATTAAATTTAATTCATATTTATAATAGTAGTATTATTATATTAGCAAAACAATAATGAGTTTAATGTCGAAGATAAATGAAGATATTAGTCTTTGAGATATTATCATATATGAATACTTGTTAATAATAGAGTGAAGAAGGAACTCTTTATAGCTATTTTAATATGCTTGAATTGAGAATATATAATTTTACTTCGCTGATAGATGCATATGAACATATAAGAAGTTTTGAATGATTATAAATTTATGTAATTGTATTTGAATTATAAAATGTATTAAGATTTATACCCTATTTTATTAATTAATTTCGTATAACTAATTTACTTTTAATCATATAAGAGTTACAATTTGGTAATGTAAATTATAAATGAATTATTTCAAACTTATTTTGCTACAAGAATTTGCATAATTAGATGTGAGTAATATTTTAGCAATTTATGTTGGGAAGTTTAATATCTAA
Source organism: Cymbidium sinense (assembly GCA_021442155.1). NCBI lineage: Eukaryota > Viridiplantae > Streptophyta > Magnoliopsida > Asparagales > Orchidaceae > Cymbidium > Cymbidium sinense. The sequence goes on from CM038221.1 coordinate 5,227,835, forward strand.
ATATCATGTAGTGTTGATGCTTGATTTTTATAAATAATTCATTATAAGCACATATAACTTTGTTGCCTAATTTTGAAACTATATAGCATGATTATCACAATCAATATTTAGTTTCAAAATTTTGACTACTTAAATTTTCTAAATTCCAAAAAAAAAAAACAATAGAAATACATTCGATTCACTGCTTTCTTTTCAAAATTAGAAGTGCAAAATAGCATTTATCATTCTTACACCAGCTCAATAAATTATCTTCTTCTTTCCTAAGCTACTCTATTGTTGATACAAATTTCTTTTATCTTCTATACTATCACTTCTCTGACTACAATTTTATCAACAATTTACATTTTGCTTCCACTCTTAACCAACTAAACTCCATTTTAAGAGAAATTATTGTGTACATCGTCATAATAATCTCTATTTTAATACATACAAGCAAATAAAAACTAATTTCCAAATAGATGCCATTCTTTCAGGTTCTTTGGATGTTTTCAATCAAGTTAAACAACTCCTCCCCTATACCAAATCCAAGCATTCTGGCCATGTCGCTTGTCTTCAGCTTAGGTTTTGGGATGTTTTGCTGCTTCAACCAGGAATGCACGATAAATACTTTGTTCATCACAAATAGCTCCAGGGCTTCTGGATTAAACACAACACCTTTTGTCATGCTCATCTGCCATAAATTTCTCCGATTATAAGAAAACTAGCAACCAAGCAAGGAAAGAAAGTCACAAATAAAAAAAAGTACAAATTTCAGAGCATTAAATCATTTAATTTTGGGAGTATTACTTTTCGTGAGTTCAAATTCAGGTTAACTTATGCGTAGTCAAACTCGAGCTTGTACTTCTAAGAAAATAATACTAAAAAATAAGTTACTATGTGTCAAACTCTACCATCTCTTCTCTCTCTCTCTCTCTCTCTCTCTCTCTCTCTCTCTCTCTCTCTCTCTCTCTCTCTCTCTCTCTCTCATTTAACAAAATTTTGGTAGAAGTTATAAATTATTTTGCTAATGCAAATATTCATTTGCATGAGATATCTATAAAGATTCTGACAATTTTTGTTGAGGAAAATAATTAAAATATTTCTTTGACATACCAAGGCTTGTGTAAGATGATGTAAAATCACCAATCTAAAAATATTGCTTGATCTTTAATGGCAATGATCTTATTGTAAATTTGATTAGGATTTAGAAACCTTCAAAGTTGCAATCAAATCAAAACAATCTAAATAAAGAGGAAAAAAAGTAACTCATGCTTCATTCTATTATATGCTTTTACTACCTGATGAGGAACCAACATTTCCGCATACCTAGCAAGCTCCCCTGCTCTCCAGTCCAATACTACAGGAAACCAAGGATACAAAGCATCAAGCCTCATAAACCAAAGCCTAATATCAGGAAATTCGATAGTTCATGAAGGTCATATGGGTCTTCCTTTCATAATTGATGGTGAAAGCTTCTTCTTCACAATGTTGGATTAGCTGCCAATCTATCTACATGCAAGCAGGGAAATTTATAATGTTTATTTGGAATAAAAAGGAAAAAAAATAAGTAAGAACAGGCACCTATATTATTTACCAAAATGGGCTTATTAATGAAAGTTATACCTCCATTGATTGCAAAAATAGGGGATAAATTAAGTTGTCGAATGGTGTCATTATTGATAACAATTTCAATGCGACCCTCAGTTGGAGGCAATGGAGGTGCAATACTATGGCATCTATTTGATGAAACAAGGTAGATTTCCATCAATGAGGTTATAGAAATTAAGATACAAATTAGAAAATAAAACTAAATTCAAACCAACTCCATAGCTCTTGGCAATAATAAATGACAAATGATTGGTGATTAAAGATGCACATGGAATGCTAATGAGGATTTGTAGCTAGAATAAGGTTAGTGGTGGTAATAATATGACTCATCATCATGTGATCAAAATGATGGATTTAAGCATGCTTTATTATAATGATCAAGCGAAGAAAAATACTAAAGGCTTTGAGATCAATTTTATTTTGTGTTTTTTGTTTTTTTTGTTTTTATCTGTTTTAAAAATATGTTTGTTTAGTATAATTTTTTAAAAACCTCATGTCATAAATTTTGTTTGAAGAATATTTGCACAAACTTTAACTAAGAAACACCAGCAAGACCAAAGGGCTATTGAAACAACTCAAGCCTTGTGATGACGAAACAGAAACATGTATGAAGCTTCCAAAATCATACAAATATTTGAAAAAAAAAAACAGAGATTTGGAGAAATCACGGTAGAAAATGATACATCATGGTAGTATTATACATTACTATCAAACAAGTCTTCCGATGGTAAAAATAAGATTTTGAAGTCAAAATATCATTTAACAATTTAACTAACACATTTAAGCTCCATCTGATATCATTTTCACATGTAAAGATACATGTGCATCTAACAACCACTTCACACTTAATTACCCTATCTAAATGAAAAGAAAGTTGCTTGCTTGGTTCGCTGACATCTATTATGTGATGTTATGTTAACAATTTATTGTTTGATTTAATAACGTGTTTAAATAGCAATTACATAAAGACATCGTTCAAATCACAAAATCAAGATATATGGCTATTTGATTTTTTATGTCAATGACAACAAAAATATTAAAAACTTTGGATCATTCTCGATAAGATAATAATATCGATATATAATCTTGTTATATAAATAGCATTGTTATCTAGATAACACTGCCTTTTAAATAACTTTCAAATATTAGAGTAATATTCTTCTCGTTGATCTGACCCGCACAAAGCTTCAAACTCTTACTAAAATCTAATCTTCAAAAACAAATTGTTTCAAATGAACAACATCAATTACAAAAGGAATTTCCATTAATCATCGAAAAAGAGAAAGAAGAAAGAACATGTTAAGGTTTTTAGGAAGAACAAAGAAAGAACTTCATTACCCTAATCAGCGTCAGTTAGTGAAAGATCAAAATTTCCCGAAGGATTGAAGGCGACGGAGAGCGAAACATCAAGCTTAGCACGATATTTTGACGAAGATACGAGTTGGAATTGAAGCAAAGGTTTGAAGCTGAAAATAGGGTTTCTCACACTTACAGAGGGGAGAAGAAAGGAGTTACCAAGCAACGACGGTTGGGATGTTGGTCGCAGGATTTGAGGAGGATTTAACTTACTGCCAAACAGAAAATGACACCTTCAAATCCTGAATCTTAAAACCATTCTTCATCCCTTTGCGTAAATGTTAGTAATCAGATCGCGAGAGGCAAAATTTTTAAATTAGACTTAATACTAATCCTAATTATCAATTTAGGCACCAAAAAAAAATCAAAGAAAATAGGTCTAATCATAACTAACGACTCGCACCTTATTTGAAAACCCGGAGAGAGAGACTTCGCTTTTTTTTCCTCCCAAGCTCGCTTCCGCAATCACCAAAGGAGGTCACGCCATGGACCGCCACGCCGGCCAAGGAGTGCGCCACCATCAGAGACCGCTTATTTCTTCATTCGTTCGTCGATTAAGATCATTTTTTTCCTAAATGCTTAATTTGTGAGAAATCTCGTTATATATTACTTTGTGTTGTACGATTTGTTTATTTCTTTGTATTATTTGCTAGATTTGTATGTTTACAGTTTGAGAAAGCTAACCTAATATGCATTATATATATTTTCCGAATGGCTGTTAAAATGTTACCACTTGAGGAGTTTTGGTTGTAAATGTAAATAAATGGCTCTGTTTTGTCTTATAATTGTATTTAATTGTGCTTTATTTATAAATTTTGTTGTTTCACTATTCTTATTCTCCACTTAAACTGTATTTTGTTGTTGATGTACCTATCATGATTATTATATGTGGTCATTGTCTTCATGTCTTGTAGCTTCTTCTGAACTAAAAAATAAAAAAAATAAAAAAATAAAAAAAAAAAAAAAAAAAATAAAAAAATAAAAAAAATAATAATAAATAAAAAAAAATTGTCTTCATGTCTTGCAAGTTCCATTAGTTTCTTGTATTAAAAATATTCTATTAAAACGAGAAAGTGTGAGGATTCACTGGCATCTCAACTCTAGAATTCTAAGCATACATGTATTTCTACACACACTCAAATATATATATATATATATATATATATATATATACTCACACAGCTACAACAACACAACTTTAGGTCATCTCAATTGTTTGGTGCTTTAACTTTGTTGTTCATGTGTGTGTAAATGTATTATATATAGTAATAATTATTATATAATACAATAATAATCGTGATTATTTTTTAATCCAATTGTCATTATCTACTTATAATTTTTTTCCATTTTTTTATAAAATGGCTCCACTCGTTAAACGTGACCTAAAGCTAAGCTCACATTGATTTGAGCATGCATATGATTCTTGAACCGTATGTAGCAAGCCTAAGGTTCCGTTTTAGGAACCATAAATTACTTGCTTGAATGTATGCATACACATTCTATTGGATTGAATTTAAGATCTAAATTGATTCAGGTTTAACTAACAAATGTATGTATAGTCTTATACAATTACTTGTATAGTTAGGTCAGTTATTTCCTTGTGTTGTTTGGATAGATTTGTATATTTTGTATATTTTGTAAATTTTAATGTGAAGTTAGACTAGATTTGTATATGTCCATCGGAGACTGCTCAATTTTTTTTGCTTTGTTATTGTGATTATTGTTGCTGTTGGTAGTGGTGGTGGTGTTGGTGGTGGTGTTTTGCCAAAGATTATTGTTATTGGTGGTGGTGTTTTTGATATGTCATATGCTTCAAGGTTTTGAGTTCGCGAAATACCTCCAACTGAAACATAAATTTGTATTATATCTTCAATTGTTTTTTTTCTATGACCAGGGGAGAGAAATGATTCTTACTGGTTAGAGTTGTTGTTAGTTAAAAATGACTTCAGAAACTGTCTGCATAGTTCTTTATTATGACGGCGAATTAAATGTTAGTGATGATTTCTTTCCCACCTACAGGTGGAAAAATCAATTCAGATGATCTCAGGATTAACTTTACAAAGCGAATCATGAGGTCATTGAAGTTAGACCAAGCAAAGTCATGTGTTAATCTTATAGGTTATTTTTCTATTGGTGGTCGATTTATCGCTACTCATATTATTGATGACGAAGTGTGTGAATCTGTACTCAACGCAGCTTTCGTGCAGCCTGTAGTAATTTATGTTGAAGTTGAGGAATTACATTGCGAGAAAAGAGATGTTGATAGTACTGAGAAGTATCAGAGAGCTCCAATCAATATTGAATACATCACACTTGATTTGCAACTAACTGCCTAGCAGGAAGCATACGGGTCTGTACCAACAAAAGCTAGTAATGTAGCTGGGACAAGTTCTGATTTTGTGGGTGGTGCTGAAGGTGATGATGGTGATGGGTATGAAACTATGTCTTATACAACAAGTACCGATGATGATGAGGGGGATGATAGTTATGCAGAGGAGCCTTCTTTAAGGGGCAAAGATCCATCTAATAGGGTCAGAGAGCTTATTAGGAACTACTCAGTTAGAACAAGCCAAACAAAGGAGCACTTACGGTCTAACAATGAGTATATGTCTCATGCTCAAACAGCTAGAGAATGGAATGAAGAGCTTACATTTGATGGTAGGGATGTAAACGAGCCGAATATGAATGAGCTGAGGCTCTTTCGTTTGTCGGTTCGATTTGTTGGAGAATGTTCTGTTCGGTTTGAATAAGGCTCGCTTATTTTTTGCTTCGAATCGATTTCACTGCGGAAGAAGCTCGAAATAGGCTCGAATTTATCAAATTAAGTACTAAAACTAACTTTTTTAAAAAAAATTTGAATTATTATAACAAAAAAATTTTACATACAATTTTACAAATAAGAAAAAACACAAATCAATATACAAATTTTATTAATATATTTTTTAAAATTTATAATATACATTCCACATAAAATTTTTCTAATGAAAGACATGCAAATATAATAATGCAATCATACAAAAATATTAAAAAAAATGTTTTATTAAACTAGAGAAAGAAATATAAAGTCCTTATAGGGGATAAGGCTCAAATATCTAATGCTCTAGGAGCTACAAGAAGATTAAAGAGTTTAATCTCCATCTAAATACAAAAAAATAGAAAATAAGAAAAGCTAAAATTGAAAGAAAAAAAAAAAACAGCAGGCGATGAAGAAAGCTTCAAAAAGATCAGCAGACAGCAGTCAATAGAATTCACGGATCAACACCAACACCTTCAAACTTACAAAGAGTAGAGAAAATGATCTGCAAAAAAAAATACTTTAGAAAATAGTTAATGAAGAGAAAAAATATATATATGAGTATTATCTACAAGAGAAGGCATAGATGGCTCAGGCTCAGAGTAAAAAAATATTCATTTTAATTCTTAGCATAAGGGTTAACAAATTAGTGAGCATCCAACTTCCAAGAAGGGTTACAATCACAAAAGATGCTACTAGCCAAAAAAAAGAATTTTAAGATCATCATAGCCATCATAGCCAATTAGCCACCATAAACAACAAAAGAAATAACATCGCAGAGGTAACTTACCTCTGTGATGATATTTCTTTTATTGTTTATGGTGGCCGTAGGGCTATCAAAATAGGTAAGGAGACTATGAAAAAGGCACCATGGTCCATGGGTAGGGCTGTCAAAATAGTTTACAATACAAGTAGCTGCACAGGTTGAACATCTAATGAGTCAATCAATCCCATGATCCTCATAGAATGATAGAAATAATAAAAAAGTAAGCAACCATCAAAGTTCAAAGTTTAAAGTAACTTAGGCTTCAAAAGCAACAAGCCTACAACAAGTAGGCAAGTAGTCAACAACCTAAAAAAATAACAACAATACAAGTATCAAAGTGAAAACATGTACAACCAACCAAATTACCAAAGTACCAAACTTAAAACTCGAAAGAATCAAAGAAAAGCAATCATCAATGGCGTGATAGAAATGAAATAAAACACAATAATAAGTCAAAATCCTCGATGCCATATGCCCATAGCAAATACTCAATCACATGATTCACTTCTAACAACCAAGTTATATATTATAAGAAGTTGTTGACTTGTAGTCTTGCATATTTAAAATAGCAAAAAAAAGTTGAATGAAAACAAAGAAAACAACCAAACATCATAGAATGATAAAAGGCGCGGCAATGGCAAGGTGTAGTGGATAATCTAGTGGCAATGGACACTACAAATGGAATATTTGAATGAAAAGATAGAGTTTTTTGAAGCTAATTGTAAGCTCGCAACTAGTAATGCCTAAAAGCATGCTTAATATCATCGAATGCCGAAAGCAAGAAAAGGATCATAGAAAAGAGGAAGTAGCCAATAATTCCAGGGGAAAAAAAATAATACAAGTATACTGTATACAATAACACCATTCACCAAAATGTAGAATAGCCCACTGGAAGTTAGGAGGATGCAAAAAAAGCACTTAATAAGTCTAATTAATCAATTAAAAAATAAGTACTAATCAAAGCAAAGAGGCATAAGCTTGCCAAAAAAAAGGAACCATTTTAGGTCCACAGAAGTGAGAACGAATAAACCAACCAAGTTACCAAAGTACCAAAATTGAAACTCTGTCTGAGAATCAACAAAAGCAACCATCAATGGCTGGATAGAAATGAAACGAAACACAATAATAAACCAAAATCTTCTGATGTCATATGCTCATAGATATAGCAAATACTCAATCACATGATTCATACTGAATCACATCTAATAACCGGTTATTCATTATAACTTATAAGAAGTTGTAGACTTGTAGTCAAATTAAAACAAGAAAATAGCAATGAAAACAAAGAAAAAAATTGAATGAAAACAGCAAAACAAATATAACAACATAAAATGATAGAACTAGGCGAGTCCAAAGGGAGTGGTGAGCTGAATTGAATGAAAATATGGAGTTTTGAAACTAGAGGCTCGATTTAATTACAGCACATATGTAATATGACAATGGCATAACCCTGTACACTCTATATGGTTGCACATTTTACTTTAACATGTCATTCCAAATATAGAGAGACAAATGTTGGAACATAAAAGTATTTGATGCTCATTAATCATCATCTTAAAATCCCATATAAGGTTGACAAATTGCATGCATCTAAACCATAGAGGATCAATTAAAAAGTATCTGTTCAAATTTGCACATTTTACCATAAATATAATCCTCTATAGAGTTGTATGCAATAATGACAAACCAAAATAAAGGCAACAAGCAACTAAAACAAAGATTTACCTATTTGAGCATTTTAAATCATCATAGCCTCTCCTATAATTCTTCCGCCAAAAAATAATTAAAACAAAATAATATTAAGCCATTCATAAATTTAAATCAACCCAAAGCCAAACAATCCATCAACTATCATCAACATAAGTGTATAACCAAATATATAAAATAAAAACACATGAAAAGTATTTCAATTAAATGTATATGAAATATTAGAAGTAATGAAGCACCCAATGGAACACAATCTTCTTGCTCATGAATCACCCAATGGAACACTCAAATTTTTCTTCTCCAACATTTCTTGCTGTGAAAAAAATTAAAAATATTAGATCAAAATAAATATAATGAAATAATAATATTAAATTGCATGGTACTGTATTGAAGCAATGAAGCACTTATCAATGGTGTTTTAGCATTTAGTTGGGATGATCTGATCCAATTAGATGCACAAACTAATGCATTAACTGTCTTGGAAGATAAATAACTTCTATAATCATCAAGCACCCTTCCACCAACACTAAATGCAGATTCAGAAGCAACAATTGTTATTGAAATTGATAAAATATCACGAATCATTCTAGACAAACATGGATATTTCAATGTGTTCATTTTCCACTATTCTAAAATATCAAATTGTTCAATATTGCAAACAAATAATCCTTCCTCAAGATACACCTGCAAGTCATACTTAGCAGGCTGAATGGAACCAGATGACATAACAAAATCTTTAAAATCCAACATACAATCAAATTGAGATGTGCCAAGAGGATCTATAACAGACTTTGAAGAAGAAAATCCCACATTGATAGATTCATTCATTGCGAATAGAAGAACTCAAGCATATATTGCATGTATTTCCCAAAGGGCATTCTCAACATATGTACTTTGAGAATCAAGTTCATGTAATTCATAGATCTTAGAAATGTAAACAAAATGAATTTTAACTTTAAACGAGGATCAAGAAGTAAGAATAAAGACAGTATGTTACACTCCCCCCAATATTTATCAAATTTTATTTTCATAACTTCAGCCATTTTTCTAATATACTTATCTTCAGATTTAGATTCTTCCCAGAGAAGCTTCTTAACATGTATTACAGTTGGCAAAAAAATATTTGATGTTGGATAAGATGTGTCAGAAATTATTTGAGTGACATTATAAAATTTATAAGAACTTTCTAATTTTTCATACCAATCGTAATCTAGTGATACCCACTTGTAATTTGAATCTCTAACTGCATAATGAGTTAAGACAGTACGATAAATAAAAGCAGACTCAAGCATCATATAAGTTGAATTCCAACGTGTTGGCACATCAATACAAAGAGACCGTGACGTAGGAACACCTAACTGTTTTGTAATCTCAACAAATTTGTGTAGCCTTGCATGAGATTTTTTGAGATATTTAACTGACTCCCTTATATTACAAATTATATCATGCACTTCTTTCAGACCATTCTGCACCATTATATTCAATATATGTGCACAACACCTGATATGAAAAAAATGACCATGTAAATGCAATTTTCCTCTTAAATCAAAGTTATTTCTATGGTAAGAAGCTGCAACATCATTATTACTAGCATTATCAAGAATAATTGAGGAGACTTTATCTTGAAGATTTCATTCTAACAAACAGTCACATATAACATCACAGATGAAAATCCCAGTATGAGGAGGGTCAAGTTCAATAAAATTAATAATCCTTTTTTGGATCTTCCATGACAAATCAATGAAATGAATAGTCAAACATATATACCTATTATTTGATTAGATGTCCAACAATCTGATGTTAATGAAACTCTCTGCACACCACTAAGATAAGTCTTAAGTTTTTCTTTCTCAACATCATAAATTTGCATGCAATCATTTTTTATGGTGTTTCTGGACACACTATCATAGTTAGGATTCAAATATTTCAATAAGATATTAAACCAAGTGCGCTCTACCATCGTAAAAGGATATTCATGGACAATAATCATCCTTGTAATAATTTCTCTGACCTGTCTTTGATCATAATTTTTAGGATCATGAAAAATAGAAATGCCAAATTCACTAGCAACATCAATTGGGGAGAAATTCAGTCACTTTTGTCTTTTATCTGACAAATCAATAACTTGTTTATATTTTGATTTAATTTTATCACAATCTTTGATATATCTGAGAAGTTATGAAGTTGTTATTGTTTCTGATTTTTGGAACTTAACTCCACAATACATACATTGCATGCAAGGAATCTTAACACCCTTAGACATAGTTTTAACCTCTACAAAGTACTCCCAGATAGTAGACTTTCTCTTTCTAGCTTTTTTAGCCAGCCCCTTTGGTATAGTGCTAGTACTCTCAACAATTTGTTGAGATGCTTGATTATGAATGTCTTCCAAATGTTCCATATTTACTGGTGGTAACTCACCGTTGATGATCAGAATGCTCAAATGAAGACATATGTTGTATGTAAACTATGAATAATTCCAAACATCATGTGTTAAATGACAAATATGTTATAAAATAATGCATTCATAGATATAACAAAAGTTTAGAATATGCAAAATACATTACAACTAAGCTTTGCATAATCAAAATTGTAAGGATGAATATCATCTATAATAGAAAGAGAGTGAGCTTCATTATAATGGAAATAAGAAGATTATTAGAAAATTAGTTAACTGGCTAATGGCTATTTAAATCACCTTTTTTTTAAATAATTTGGTAAAAGTAGAAACAAGTCAAACAAAAAATAATCATCAAAGTAAAAGCATATGAATATATGAACCTTTTTCTTCCTCGACATTCGATAATATTAAGCATGCTTCGGGCATTATTGCAGAGCTTACAATTAGTTATAAAAAGCTCTTATCTTTTCATTCAAATATACAACTGCTGTCCACTGCCACTAGGCACTAGACTATTATCTACTACACACTGCCCATTGCCACTGCCCACTTTCTATCATTCTATGATGTTTGGTTATTTTGTTGTTTTCATTCAACTATTATTTTGTTGTTTTAAATATGCAAGACTACAAGTCAACAACTTCTTATAATAGATAGCCCGTTGGTTGTTAGATGTGAATCATGTGATTTGAGTATTTATTATACTATGGGCATATGGCATCAGAGGATTTTGACTTATTATTGTGTTTCGTTTCATTTCTATCCAGCCATTGATGGTTGCTTTTTGATTCTGCATTAGTCGTGTTTGGTACTTTTGGTAACTTGGTTGGTCGATATTCTCACTTCTGTGGACCTAAAATAGTTTCTTTTATTTTTATTTTGCCTTTGCTTTGATTAGAACTATTTTTTCTCGATTGGTTAATTAGACTTATTAAATTTTTGCATCATCCTATCTTTCAGTTGGTTGTTTTACATTTTGGTGAATGGTGCTGTTGTATACAGTATACTTGTATTATTATTTTTTTCCTGAAATTATCAGCTACTTGCCTACTTGGCTATTGTTGTTGCTTTGAGTGACATTAACAATAAACTCATTGCTTCATTATTACATAGTTTTCAAAGATGTCATCACTAAACTCCAAATTCTCAATGAACAAAATATCTCTATAACATTACGCTAATTTTATTTAGCAAGTATAAATGGTACTTACCAAGTTCTTATGGGTAACTTATGAAACAATAAAATCAATCAAGTGGCAAGAAAAGTCGATGGGTAAAAGAATGGACAGCAAAGAATACCAAGCAAAGTTACTCTAAACTTTGAAGAAACTAGAAGCCAGAAGGATCAAGGAACGAACAACACAAATCGAAATACAAACACATTGAAACTAAACACTAACAAGAAAACAACATCACGCCTCATGATTCACAAGAATCATAACCAACAGTCAACAGAGGCTCCCATAGACCCATACGACCATACAAAGAGGAGTCATGCTCCTAAAATTACGCAACACATTATCACAATGAAACTAAACACTAACAGTAAACAGTAAACAACATCACAGTCTCACAGATTCATAAGAATCACAACCAACAGAGGCTTCCATAAACCCATACAGCCATACAACAGAGGAGTCATGCTCCTAAAAAAATCACATAATTGCAATAACCATAGATTGGTGAAAGGCCACAAAGATCTGTGACGTGCATGCTGAATGAATGGGTGAAGCAGTAAAGGAAATTACAGAGAAGAGTCGATAACCACGACTCAAAAAAAGCAAGAACGAGAGAGAGGATAGAGTCACAAAGCCATAGAGGATCAGATTCACATATAAGACTCTCCACTTGCTTGATACGCCAAACACCACGGCCAAGCAATGACGCAAGAACAAAAGAAATCCGAGAGGCAGGACTCGGGAGGAAGGGATTGTGGATTGTTGACTGGAGTGCTTACTGCACTACTGCTCATGCTCTAATGCTCGAAGCCGAGAAACAACTCAAATGAGGAGAAGTGAAGATTGGAGAACTCAGAGGTAAAGAGACTCAGAGGTAGAAGAGAAGAACTAGGGCACGAACGAACGCTCGAAACGCAGGCCATTGAAAGCCGGAAAGACTTAAGAAAAGTAGAAAACAGCTAAATTCGAATCACTCGGAGAAGCCGAATAGGCTAAAACCCTAAAATAAATAACGAAATAAGTTACACAGTTATATAATCATGGAATTGCACCACGCACGCAGCCTCACCACCCGCTGCTTTATCGAAGTTTTATCGAGCAAACAAGCTCGCTATTCGTGTTCGCCATTCGCTTTCAAACATAATTTTATTTATGTTCGTCGTTTAACGAATGAGTCAACACATTATTCAAACAACGAGCTATTTTAATACGATCTACCGATGAAGCCAACTTTGAACTTGAAAGTTGCATTCTAGATGAACCGCTATAAGGTATGTGCTTTCGTGATAAGAAATAGTCATGTTTCGCTTAAGGTTGGTCCATCATCAACAATGTCAAATATGTGATCTATGCTTCAAACAAAGTCAGTGTGCACTCAACATAACCAAGCTACGCCTTGCATGTGGCGCTTACATGCAAGTTCAAGTAAGAGATTGGGAGGTGCATGGAGAATTGGCAATATAGGCTCACCACATACATGTAGTCATTCAATCCTTAGTGCCGGACATAGGCAATGTACAACACAGTTTATCAGTTATTTCATTCAAATTAATTAGGCGTCAACTGGATCTAAAGCCCAGAGAGATTATAGGCCATATTGAGTCCAAATTTAACATAATGAAAGTGTCCTACATGAAAGCGGATACGCGTAAGGCACTAAAGGTTATTTTCAATAGTTGGAGGAATCTTACCAATCGCTGGAGAGATTCATGTCTATTATATGCTCAAGAATGCTAGATCTTCTGAGTGCGCCGCCGTGAGTCATACGATTTCAATGATTATTCGATCCTTGAGCCTTCAATTACCGGTTGGCAATACTATCGCCCGCTTATGTCGGATGAGACTTTCCTCCTAGGTATAGGAGATTGTACGGCGCTTGGAATTTATGCCAATAACGATTTATTTCCACTGGCCTTCGCAGTAGTAGAATCAGATAGTATTGAGTCATGGTGTTGATTTCTACGGACACTCCAAGACTTAATTCCATTTATTTGTACTAGAGGTGATTTGTGCATCATTTCTAACAGGCATGCGGGGTTGGTACGGGGCTGCAAGAAAATATTATCGTGGGTTGCACATCACTTTTGCCTAAGACATCTGAGGGAGAACTTTAAAAAAGCAGTTAGACAACTTGGAGTCAGAGACTCTGAGTTCATATGCCAAAAATATATATTGAATGTAATACTGATGATATCCGCATTTTTAAAAGGTATATGACTGATATCAAGAATATCAAACAGAAGGCATACGATTGGCTCGTATCAAAGGATGTACATCAGTGGTCTCTTACCCATGATGATGGGTACAGATATGGCACTAACACAAATGCAGCTGAATGCTTCAACAGTGTACTTAAGTGGGCACGTGGCTTGCCAATTCGGGCACTGGTCTCTGCAATATATTATAATATAGTCGCTACATTCATGAAATGCCTGGACTCAATAACATCATAACCAAGATGACTCCATGTTCTCTCCCTGCCAAGGCAACTTTGGTAAGTGAACATGAGGCAAGGAGATTTCCGAGCCAAGATGAATTAACGAATGAGTACCAAGTTTTCAATGCCAGTAGCAGAACATACAAGGTAGAGCTGTATGAAAACTATATTTGTAGATGTACATGCACAACCACAAGCTTATCACATATCATATCCTCACATCATTTTGTGTTAAGGCAAACATATAAGCCACATTCGACGATCGCCTACTACACTTTGGACTACTACAAAACCTACCGGGAGCGTTTCATGTCATCTTTGATCATGATGAGTGGCCAGAACACATAACTGCTAGGAACTTCCTAGAGTACAACCCACCAAATATCAAGAGGAAGTCGCCAATTAATGCTCAAATAGATTCAAATACTATGGATGAAAATACTACAAGAAGTAAGATTTATCGTATGCAAAAATATTGGTCATAATAGAACAACGTGCCCACAAGCTCGGCGTAGTGTGAGCTAATCATGCAGCACCTTGATTTTGACTCTTAGTGGTTAGTATTGTAAGTTGTCTGTTTGGCCATTGTGTTGGGTTTACAAGGGTAGGGCTTCATCTATACAATAATATAACCACTGAGAAATGAGTGCTCCAATCACTCTCCTTGTTTGTTTGGCTTTAAGAAGTTTTTTTTAGGGAATCTATGGTTTCAAAACCAATATGTGGCCTATTAATTATTTTTCTAATAATAGAACTACTTAGCTTTTTCTTCTCATTTACAAAGTCAGATATGCATGTTTTCTGACCAATTGGGAAATTGTGTGTCATAAGAGTTGTTCAATGGTTTTTCAAGTGCATTGTAGTTTAGGATTTTAAAATAGGAAATGGAATGTATTTATGTTTCTTTTTATCTTATATTTGTTCAATGATAAAATGTTTATTTTTATCTTCTTTTGTGGCTTTCTCCTTTGTGTTCATCATAACGGCTTCAAGATCAAGATTGACTACTCTGTTCAAGAACAGAATCCTGGTCCTCAATCATTTCGTGTATGATTTTTGGATATTTATCATATTTCCTTGTAGTACATCTGATATTATGATTGAAATGCTATGGAAATCCAAGTGCAAAGGCAAGAATGTTGTTGCATGGGTCGTTAGTATAGTGGAATAAATATTGTGCTTTATTTTTCTTGTGTTTAGGGTATTAGAAATGCTACATCAAGATGAATCAAAAATTTTGACCAAGTGAAAGTTGTAGAAGATTTTGTTACGATTCTAACGATATGAATTTTGCTCAATTCACACCGCATGCAATTCGATACACTATTATGATCATTGCACGACTTTCGAATAATGATGCACATGCAAAATCTGCTACGCTTCGGGTCACAGTCACTGATTTTGACCAACAGAAAAGTCGTAGAAATTTTGTTACAATCCAACGATATAAATTTCACATAATTCCGACATCGTTTGACTCCGATGCACGCCAAATACAATTTTTACTATAAAATTAGGGTTCAATGAGAATCTGATATTTTTAAAGTAGTCTTCTAAATGAGAATCTGGTATTACCCATAAAGAAATGAGAATCTGGTTCTGAGTGTGTGTTAATTTAAAATTTTAGATTTTGATATTTAGTAATATTAGATTCTCTATTGGTTAGCTTCTTTTGTCATTTACAATGATTTTCATTTGTGCTTATCCATTAAACCTATAATGCCATTAATCTTGTGCAGGATTTTAGCAAAGATTCAAGCGGGTTTGCCTGGTTTAATTTGGAGTAATTTGATTCTTATGTATAAGATATGTGATGTATATATGTAAAAGTTTTGGTTTAAAGATACTTTCTATTCTCACTCATGATTAGATGTTGATTCCTTCAAGTGCAATGTAAACACATCCTCTTATTTTGAGAATACTTATTTCTTCGAAAGTGTGAAGCATGATTTTTTTATGCTTGTGTTTTTTATGTTCTTTTCATCTACATTACTTGTGAATGATTTTATGAATATGATTGATTTTAATCAAATCTTTAATAAGTGAGCGATGAATTCCAATTGAATTGTATGCTTTGTCGGCTTTCAAACACTTACTGAATTTTTCTAATTTGGATGATTATGAAATTATCATTGGAGTTGATTTCTCATATTTGGTTTACATCTAAAGAAAATTAGTCTTGTTTGAATTGGCGCTTTTTGAATCTATGAATTTTGAGTAAGTATCTGCATTTTTTATGTTCTCTAATGCTTTCAGATGCTTACATAACAGTTCAAAATATTCTCTTATGAATAGTTAATTGTTGTCTCCTAAGTTGTGATTAAAAAACAAGACTTTCCTTTCTCTTCAGTTGGTTCATCTCTAGATTGGTCCTTGAGAATGAAAGTTGATAGATTGAAAGATTTAGATGTTGTATAAGCTTCTCCTCTACTGTATCTCTTTTATAAATTATATATTTATATTTAACATGTTGAATTCAATTGCTTTGCCTTTGTTGTAGGTAGGATGTCTGCCGAAGAAGGTGCTCTCCCGGCATGCAGGAGGCAAAGATGTGCAGAGGAGACTGTAGTGGACTACGACCCTCCGCCGGCTGAAGTTCACCCTAGTATAGATGCACTACGTGGTCGACGTAGAGCAGCACATCCTGATTTGGTAAGTTTTTTAAGTCAAACTATGTATATGGATTGTCCTTATAGTTTTGTCTGCTAAACTTAATTCCATCAGATAGGTTTCGCTCGGATGTCGCATCTCATGTACTTATATTTAAAGATTGGCCAAGAACTCTCTAGATTAATGGTCGCTTTTTTAGTAGTCGATTGGATTGTGTGTCTCAGATGCAGTACATTCAGTTAGATCACCATAATGTAATGAACATAATCTGAACAACCAGGCCAAAGAAACTGAAAAAAAATATCCACAAAATTATTTGTACTCTCAAGAAAGTATAGATAGTACAAATGCAAAAATCCCACTACTAAACCAACCAAACAACCACCAAATGGCTTCCACTAGAATGTAATAAACATAATCTGAACAACCAGGCCAAAGAAACTAGAAAAAATGTCCACAAAATCATTTGTATTCTCAAGAGAGTACAGAGAGTACAGATGCAAAATAACACTTCTAAACCAACAAAACAGCCACCAAATTGCTTCCACTGGAATTTAATGAACATAATCTGAACAACCAGGCCAAAGAAACAGGAAAAAATGTCCACAAAATCATATGTACTCTCAAGAGAGTACAGAGAGTACAGATACAAAATAACACTACTAAACCAACCAAACAGCCACTAAATTGCTTCCAATGTAATGTAATGAACATAATCTGAATAACCAGGCCAAAGAAATAGAAAAAAATATCCACAAAATTATCTGTACTCTCAAGAGAGTACAAATACAAAATAACACTACTAAACCAATCAAACAACCACCCAATTGCTTCCACTAGAATGTAATGAACATAATCTGAACAACCAGGCCAAAGAAACAAAAAAAAATATCCACAAAATTATCTATACTCTCAAGAGAGTACAGATGCAAAATAACACTACTAAACCATCCAACATCCCACCAAATTACTTCCAATGTAATGTAATGAACATAATCTGAACAACTAGGCCAAAGAAACTGGAAAAATATCCACAAAATCATTTGTACTCTCAAGAGAGTACAGAGAGTACAAATGCAAAATAACACTACTAAACCAATCAAACGGCCATTAAATTGCTTCCAATGTAATATAATGAACATAATCTGAACAACCAGGCCAAAGAAACTAGAAAAAATGTCCACAAAATTATCTGTATTCTCAAGAGAGTACAGAGAGTACAGATGCAAAATAACACTACTACACCAACCAAATTGCCACCAAATTACTTCCACTGGAATGTAATGAATATAATCTGAACAACCAGACCAAAGAAACTCAAAAAAATGTCCACAAAAGCATCTGTACTCTCAAGAGAGTACAGAGAGTACAGATGCAAAATAACACTAAAAAATCAACCAAACAGCCTCCAAATTGTTCCTAATGGATTGCAATGAACAAATTTCCTCTAAACAGGCCAAAGAAACATGAAAGAAATGACCAAAATGTTTTGTACTCTCATGAGACTACAGAAAGTCCAGATGCAGAAATTAGGCCACAGAATTTTAATTCCATCGACTAAACATACTATCATCCCTAATCATGCCACAGAATTCATCTTGAAACATGACCAAACATTCTACCATGTGATATACTAAACATTTCACAAGGCTAATCAGTTCAAAAATTTGAAAATAACGGCGTGTACCATCTTGACAGTACAGAGAGTACACATGCAAAACATCTCTAAAACTACTAAAATACATCCCGTTCATTTAAAGAACTCAAATATTCTAAAATGTTCAAATACTGGACGGTGAGAAGAATAGAGAAAACCCTAAATTCATTAAAGTTCGGAAACACATGTGTAAATACCTCATGTAGTCGTCTACAATACCTCAATGAAAGTTATTCACAAGACTCGTTCAAACCAGAAACTAGGACGTTCACGATCGAGCGGAGTCGAGCGAGAAATCCCTAAAGCCATAATGGAAGGAATGTCGAACGACGCCCGTCTCGTTTTTCTTCTCCCGCTGTTTGAACAAGGCGGGTTGGGCCGGGTCGGGCCTGGATAAACGGCGTGGTCGTCGTCCATCCAGTTACAGCGCCGTTAAGCGCTAAAATGGGAAAAAAAAAACTATTGGACACGCGTCGGGCCAGGATTGGAGTCCGCACGTAAAGCTACGTGCGGACTCCGGACGTAATATTTTCTCCATCGGTACACTCTTCTTCCTTAGTGGAAGATTGGGGTTGTTTGGCTTCGAGTAGGATTTAATTAAAATAAGATTTAATAAATTCTATAAATTTGAATTTCATATATAATAAAGCTGTAAATATTTATTTTATTTATTTTATTTTTTTTAACTTTTGAGCTAATTTAATGATAAATTAACATACATGATATATATAAGTTTTAAATTCATGAACTATTGATTAATAATATAAACTCTTAATTATCAGTCTAGTACAAATTATTAAAATTTAAAAATTATTTGATATGATAAAAATTAAATTTAGTTATAATTTGAGTACTTATTTGACTACTTGTTTTATATTAAAATCAGTTAGGCTAAATAAGATTTTAATAATAATTATATAATACATTAAGCATAATAGTTAAGAGTTTAAACTTTCAATCAAATGAAAATTCTTGCGCAAAAGTTACGTATATGAGCTTGCAATTAAATTTATTTTAACGTCCAAAATTAATATTAACTATTATATTATACTATAACTATTTAGTGTATTTGAATCTTAATTAGACTAATCAAATCATATATAATATAATATTCTAATTATCATTTGATTTAAGTCATATTTCATTTTTTTTCAAAATAATTAATGTTAAAATTGCATAGTAATGCATTTATTTCATGTATTGTAGAGGTAAATGTATAGATAAAATCTATTATGTATATTTTAAAATATATTAGATGATTAAAATGCACCTTTGAGTAGGAACGTCGATAAATATATCATGAAAAAAAAGTCTATTTATTGCATAATAAGTTGTAAAATAATTGGAGTAATTATTTTTTTTGCTAAGAGTCGATGTTTCTTCAAAGGGGATGAAATTCTTCCTCAAAAAAGTATGCATGCATATATAAATTTTAAGGAGATTTATACAGCATATAGTTCTTATGCATTTATCTAAATTTTGATATTTATAAATATAACATTTTTCATAAACATGTGAAGATGCATTTCACTTCCAAAAATTAATGTTGATGCTATTTTTAGATGTATCATTAAAGATTTGAGAATTATTTAAATAAATATAAAAAATTAGATGTCAGATATATAAATAAATAATAATTATGTCATATGTATATAAATGTTATTAAATTTTCTAACTTATCATCATGTTCATCATATCGCATGAGTTTATTGAACAAATCCATATAAGATTCTAAGCAATAATAACAAATAAAAAACAATCCATTAGAAGTTGGCACATAAATTGTCTTTTCCCACACTGATATTTCTCAAATTGGTTAGCTTTCACTTTGGTCTTCAAAGATAATTGGTATTGTGTTGTCTATTTATCTTCTCTATTTCATAAATATATTATCTGTCTTATTATTGTATATATTAATTAGCTACATTTAAGAGGTTTTTTTCATATTAATTAAATTTAATTCATATTTATAATAGTAGTATTATTATATTAGCAAAACAATGAGTTTAATGTCGAAGATAAATGAAGATATTAGTCTTTGAGATATTATCATATATGAATACTTGTTAATAATAGAGTGAAGAAGGAACTCTTTATAGCTATTTTAATATGCTTGAATTGAGAATATATAATTTTACTTATGATAGATGCATATGAACATATAAGAAGTTTTGAATGATTATAAATTTATGTAATTGTATTTGAATTATAAAATGTATTAAGATTTATACCCTATTTTATTAATTAATTTCGTATAACTAATTTACTTTTAATCATATAAGAGTTACTATTTGGTAATGTAAATTATAATGAATTATTTCAAACTTATTTTGCTACAAGAATTTGCACAATTAGATGTGAGTAATATTTTAGCAATTTATGTTGGGAAGTTTAATATCTAAATATCATGTAGTGTTGACGCTTGATTTTTATAAATAATTCATTATAAGCACATATAACTTTGTTGCCTAATTTTGAAACTATATAGCATGATTATCACAATCAATATTTAGTTTCAAAATTTTGACTACTTAAATTTTCTAAATTCCAAAAAAAAAAAAACAATAGAAATACATTCGATTCACTGCTTTCTTTTCAAAATTAGAAGTGCAAAATAGCATTTATCTCAATAAATTATCTTTTTCTTTCCTAAGCTACTCTGCTATTGTTGATACAAATTTCTTTTATCTTCTATACTATCACTTCTACGGACTACAATTTTATCAACAATTTACATTTTGCTTCCACTCTTAACCAACTAAACTCCATTTTTAAGAGAAATTATTGTGTACATCGCAGGCATCTAAATTCTACACATAATAATCTCTCCTATTTTAATACATACAAGCAAATAAAAAACACTAATTTCCAAATAGATGCCATTATTTGAGGAACTATGACTTGGATGTTTTCAATCAAGTTAAACAACTCCTCCCTATACCAAATCCAAGCATTCGGCCATGTATTGTCTTTATTTAGGTTTTGGGATGTTTTCTTTGCTTCAACCAGAATGCACGATAAATACTTTGTTCATCACAAATAGCTCAGCTTACGGGTTAAACACAACACCTTTTGTCATGCTCTCTCATAAATTTCTCGATTATAAGAAAACTAGCAACCAAGCAAGGAAAGAAAGTCACAAATAAAAAAAAGTACAAATTTGAGCATTAAATCATTTAATTTTGGGAGTATTACTTTTAGTGAGTTCAAATTCAGGTTAACTTATGCGAGTGCAAACTCGACTTGTACTTCTAAGAAAATAATACTAAAAAAATAAGTTACTATGTGTCAAACTCTACCATCTCTTCTCTCTCTCTCTCTCTCTCTCTCTCTCTCTCTCTCTCTCTCTCGTACTCATTTCTTCCCTCAACAAAATTTTTGGTAGAAGTTATAAATATTTTGCTAATGCAAGCCATTCATTTGCATGAGATATCTATAAAGATTCTGACAATTTTTGTTGAGGAAAATAATAAAATATTTCTTTGACATACCAAGGCTTGTGTAAGATGATGTAAAATCACCAATCTAAAAATATTGCTTGATCTTTAATGGCAATGATCTTATTGTAAATTTGATTAGGATTTAGAAACCTTCAAAGTTGCAATCAAATCAAAGCAATCTAAATAAAGAGGAAAAAAAAAGTAACTCATGCTTCATTCTATTATATGCTTTTACTACCTGATGAGGAACCAACATTGCCGCATACCTAGCAAGCTCCCCTGCTCTCCAGTCCAATACTACAGGAAACCAAGGATACAAAGCATCAAGCCTCACAAACCAAAGCCTAATATCAGGAAATTCTGATAGTTCATGAAGGTCATATGGGTCTTCCTTTTCATAATTGATGGTGAAGCCAACTGTCTTCTTCAACAGCAATGTTGGATTAGCTGCCAATCTATCTACATGCAAGCAGGGAAATTTATAATGTTTATTTGGTAAAAAAAGGAAAAAAATTAAGTAAGAACAGGCACCTATATTATTTACCAAAATGGGCTTATTAATGAAAGCTGTACCTCCATTGATTGCAAAAATAGGGGATAAATTAAGTTGTCGAATGGTGTCATTATTGATAACAATTTCAATGCGACCCTCAGTTGGAGGCAACGGAGGTGCAATACTATGGCATCTATTTGATGAAACAAGGTAGATTTCCATCAATGAGGTTATAGAAATTAAGATACAAATTAGAAAATAAAACTAAATTCAAACCAACTCCATAGCTCTTGGCAATAATAAATGACAAATGATTGGTGATTAAAGATGCACATGGAATGCTAATGAGGATTTGTAGCTAGAATAAGGTTAGTGGTGGTAATAATATGACTCATCATCATGTGATCAAAATGATGGATTTAAGCATGCTTTATTATAATGATCAAACGAAGAAAAATACTAAAGGCCTGTTTGAGATCAATTTTATTTTGTGTTTTTTGTTTTTTGTTTTTATGCTGTTTTTAAAAATATGTTTGTTTAGTATAATTTTTTAAAAACCTCAGATCATATATTTTGTTTGAAAGAATATTTGCACAAACTTTAACTAAGAAACACCAGCAAGATCAAAGGGCTATTGAAACAACTCAAGCCTTGTGATGATGAAATAGAAACATGTATGAAGCTTCCAAAACCATACAAATATTTGAAAAAAAAAAAAAAGTACAAACAGAGATTTGGAGAAATCACAGTAGAAAATGATACATCATGGCTGAGTATTATACGTACTATCAAACAAGTCTTCCGATGCTGTAAAAATAAGATTTTGAAGTCAAAAATATCATTTAACAATTTAACTAACACATTTAAGCTCCATCTGATATCATTTTCACATGTAAAGATACATGTGCATCTAACAACCACTTCACACTTAATTACCCTATCTAAATGAAAAGAAAGTTGCTTGCTTGGTTCTGACATCTATTATGTGATGTTATGTTAACAATTTATTGTTTGATTTAATAACGTGTTTAAATAGCAATTACATAAAGACATCGTTCAAATCTGTCAAAATCAAGATATGGCTATTTGATTTTTATGTCAATGACAACAAAAAATATTAAAAACTTTGGATCATTCTCGATAAGATAATAATATCTGATATATAATACTGTTATATAAATAGCATTGTTATCTAGATAACACTGCCTTTTAAATAACTTTCAAATATTAGAGTAATATTCTTCTCGTTTGATCTGACCCGCACAAAGCTTCAAACTCTTACTAAAATCTAATCTTCAAAAACAAATTGTTTCAAATGAACAACATCAATTACAAAAGGAATTTCCATTAATCATCGAAAAAGAGAAAGAAGAAAGAACATGTTAAGGTTTTAGGAAGAACAAAGAAAGAACTTCATTACCCTCATGTCGGTTAGTGAAAGATCAAAATTTCCGAAGGATTGAAGAGACGGAGGCAAACATCAAGCTTAGCACGATATTTTGACGAAGATACGAGTTGGAATTGAAGCAAAGGTTTGAAGCTGAAAATAGGGTTTCTCACACTTACAGAGGGGAGAAGAAAGGAGTTACCAGCGGCAGGCGCGAGCAACATCGACGTTTGGGATGTTGGTCGCAGGATTTGAGGAGGATTTAACTTAAATCCTGCCAAACAGCAAAAATGACACCTTCAAATCCTACAGAATCTTAAAACCATTCTTCATCCCCTTTGCCGTAAATGTTAGTAATCAGATCGCGAGAGGCAAAATTTTTAAATTAGACTTAATACTAATCCTAATTATCAATTTAGGCAAAAAATCAGCAAAATAGTCTAATGGTCAGATGCGAGAGCGGCTCGTCCTTATTTGGTGAAAACCCGGAGGGGGAGACTTCGCATATCTATTTTTTTCCTCCCAAGCTCGTGGTTCCACCGCCAAGAACGCCGCCAAGGGAGGTCGCCGGCCAAGGGGCTTCACCGCGCCAGTCTATCGAGAGCGCTTATTTCTTCATTCGTTCGTCGATTAAGATCATTTTTTTCCTAAATGCTTAATTTGTGATAAATCTCGTTATATATTACTTTGTGTTGTACGATTTGTTTATTTCTTTGTGTTATTTGGCTAGATTTGTATGTTTTACAGTTTGAGAAAGCTAACCTGTAATAGGCATTATATATATTTTTCCTGAATGGTTGTTAAAAATGTTACCACTTGAGGAGTTTTGGTTGTGGCTAAATGTAAATAAATGGCTCTGTTTTGTCTTATAATTGTATTTAATTGTGCTTTATTTATAAATTTTGTTGTTTCACTATTCTTATTCTCCACTTAAACTGTATTTTGAAGTTTTGTTGTTGATGTACCTATCATGATTATTATATGTGGTCATTGTCTTCATGTCTTGTAGTTCCATTAGTTTCTTGTATTAAAAATATTCTATTAAAGCGAGAAATGTGGGGATTCACTGTCATCTCAACTCTAGAATTCTAAGCATACATGTATTTCTACACACACTCAAAATATATATATATATATATATATATATATATATATATATATATATATATATATATATATACTAACACAACTTTAGGTCATCTCAATTGTTTGGTGCTTTAACTTTGTTGTTCATGTGTGTGTAAATGTATTATATATAGTAATAATAATTATTATATAATACAATAATAATCTTGATTATTTTTAATCCAATTGTCATTATCTACTTATAATTTTTTCCATTTTTTTTATAAAATGGCTCCACTCGTTAGCGTGACCTAAAGCTAAGCTCACATTGATTTGAGCATGCATATGATTCTTGAACCATATGTAGCAAGCCTAAGGTTCCAGTTTTAGGAACCATAAATTACTTGTATTGAATGTATGCATACACATTCTATTGGATTGAATTTAAGATCTAAATTTATTCAGGTTTAACTAACAAATGTATGTATAGTCTTATACAATTACTTGTATAGTTAGGTCAGTTATTTTCTTGTGTTGTTTGACTAGATTTGTATGTTTTGTATATTTTGTAAATTTTAATGTGAAGTTAGACTAGATTTATATATGTCCGTCGGAGATCGCTCAATTTTTTTGCTTTGTTATTGTGATTATTATTGTTGTTGATAGTGGTGGTGGTGTTAGTG
The DNA here is from genome assembly GCA_021442155.1 of Cymbidium sinense. Classification (NCBI taxonomy): domain Eukaryota; kingdom Viridiplantae; phylum Streptophyta; class Magnoliopsida; order Asparagales; family Orchidaceae; genus Cymbidium; species Cymbidium sinense. The sequence goes on from CM038221.1 coordinate 5,253,396, forward strand.
GTGGTATTTTGCCAAAGATTATTGTTATTGGTGGTGGTGTTTTCGATATGTCATATGCTTCAAGGTTTTGAGTTCGCGAAATACCTCCAACGTAAATTTGTATTATATCTTCAATTGTTTTTTTTCTATGACCAGGGGAGAGAAATGATTCTTACTGGTTAGAGTTGTTGTTAGTTAAAAATGACTTCAGAAACTGTCTGCATAGTTCTTTATTATGACGGCGAATTAAATGTTAGTGATGATTTCTTTCCGACCTACATTGGTGGAAAAAATCGACCAATTCAGATCTCACGAAGGATTAACCTGATGGGGTTACAAAAGCGAATCATGAGGTCATTGAAGTTAGACCAAGCAAAGTCATGTGTTAATCTTATAGGTTATTTTTCTATTGGTGGTCGATTTATCGCTACTCATATTATTGATGAGAATGTGAATCCTCAACTTGCGTGCCTAGTAATTTATGTTGAAGTTGAGGAATTACATTGCGAGAAAGAGATGTTGATAATCTTGAGAAGTACGAGAGCTCAATCATTGAATACATCACATTTGATTTTTGCTGCGAGGAAGCATCTGATGCAATACAAAAGCTAGTAATGTAGCTGGGACAAGTTCTGATTTTGTGGGTGGTGCTGAAGGTGATGATGGTGATGGGTATGAAACTATGTCTTATACAACAAGTACCGATGATGATGAGGGGGATGATAGTTATGCAGAGGAGCCTTCTTTAAGGGGCAGATCCATCCAATAGTCGAGAGCTTATTAGGAACTACTCAGTTAGAACAAGCCAAACAAAGGAGCACTTACGGTCTAACAATGAGTATATGTCTCATGCTCAAACAGCTAGAGAATGGAATGAAGAGCTTACATTTGATGGTAGGGATGTAAACGAGGCGAATATGAATGAGCTGAGGCTCTTTTTCTGTGTTTATTTAAGCTTGTTATGAGAATGTTAGGTGTTCTGAATAAGGCTCGTTTATTTTTTGCTCGAATATTTCGATTTATTCATGAAGAAGCTCGAAATAGGCTCGAATTTATCAAATTAAGTACTAAAACTAACTTTTTTTAAAAAAAATTGAATTATTATAACAAAAAATTTTACATACAATTTTACAAATAAGAAAAAAACACAAATCAATATACAAATTTTATTAATATTTAATATTTTTTTTTATAATATACATTCCACATAAAATTTTTCTAATGAAAGACATGCAAATATAATAATGCAATCATACAAAAATATTAAAAAAATGTTTTATTAAACTAGAGAAAGAAATATAAAGTTCTTATAGGGGATAAGGCTCAAATATCTAATGCTCTAGGAGCTACAAGAAGATTAAAGAGTTTAATCTCCATCTAAATACAAAAAAATAGAAAATAAGAAAAGCTAAAATTGAAAAAAAAAAAACAGCAGCGGATGAAGAAAGCTTCAAAAGATCGACGGCGTCATAGAATTCATGGATCAACACCAACACCTTCAAACTTACAAAGAGTAGAGAAAATGATCTGCAAAAAAAAAAAATACTTTAGAAGATAGTTAATGAAGAGAAAATATATATATATGAGTATTATTTACAAGAGAAGGCATAGATGGCTCAGGCTCAGAGTAAAAAAATATTCATTTTAATTCTTAGCATAAGGGGTAACAAATTAGTGAGCATCCAACTTCCAAGAAGGGTTACAATCACAAAAGATGCTACTAGCCAAAAAAAAGAATTTTAAGATCATCATAGCCCATCAATTAGCCATAAACAACAAAGAAACATCGCGGTAACTTACCTCGATGATATTTCTTTGTTGTTTATCTAAATATCAAAATAAGGAGACTATGAAAAAGGCACCATGGTCCATGGGTAGGTCAAAATAGTTTACAATACAAGTAGCTGCACAGGTTGAACATCTAATGAGTCAATCAATCCCATGATCCTCATAGAATGATAGAAATAATAAAAAGCAAGTAAGCAACCATCAAAGTTCAAAGTTTAAAGTAACTTAGGCTTTGCAGTCAAAGCAACAAGCCTACAACAGCCAAGTAGGCAAGTAGTCAACAATTCCAGAAAAAAATAACAACAATACAAGTATACTGAAAGTGAAAACATGCTGAACAGTCAACCAAATTACCAAAGTACCAAACTTAAAACTTTGAAAGAATCAGCAAAAGCAATCATCAATGGCAGGATAGAAATGAAACGAAACACAATAATAAGTCAAAATCCTCTGATGCCATATGCCCATAGCATAGCAAATACTCAATCACATGATTCACATCTAACAACCAACAGGTTATATATTATAAGAAGTTGTTGACTTGTAGTCTTGCATATTTAAAATAGCAAAACAGCAGTTGAATGAAAACAGCAAAACAACCAAACATCATAGAATGATAGAACTAGGCAGTGGGCAGTGGCAATGGGCAGTGTGTAGTGGACAGTAATCTAGTGGCAATGGACACTACAACAGTTGAATATTTGAATGAAAAGATAGGAGTTTTTTGTAGCTAATTGTAAGCTCTGCAACTAGTAATGCCTAAAGCATGCTTAATATCATCATCTTGAAGAAAAGGATCATAGAAAAGAGGAAGTAGCCAATAATTCCAGGGGAAAAAAAATAATACAAGTATACTGTATACAATAACACCATTCACCAAAATGTAGAATAGCCCACTGGAAGTTAGGAGGATGCAAAAAAAGCACTTAATAAGTCTAATTAATCAATCCAGAAAAATAGTACTAATCAAAGCAAAGAGGCTGCAAGCTTGCCAAAAAAAAGGAACCATTTTAGGTCCACCGAGAAGTGAGAACAGGCTGAACAACCAACCAAGTTACCAAAGTACCAAAATTGAAACTCTGTCTGGAGGAATCAACAAAAGCAACCATCAATGGCTGGATAGAAATGAAACGAAACACAATAATAAACCAAAATCTTCTAATGTCATATGCTCATAGCATAGCAAATACTCAATCACATGATTCATACGAATCACATCTAACAGCCAACTGGTTATTCATTATAACTTATAAGAAGTTGTAGACTTGTAGTCTTGCAAATTAAAACAAGAAAATAAATGAAAACGAAAGAAAATAGCAAACAACATAACAACATAAAATGATAGAACTAGGCGTGTCAGTGGAGTCGATGGACGGTTGAATGAAAATATAGGAGTTTTGAAACTAGATTTAATTACGACATATGTAATATGACAATGGCATAACCACTACCTATATGGTTGCACATTTTACTTTAACATGTCATTCCAAATATAGAGACAAATGTTGGAACATAAAAGTATTTGATGCTCATTAATCATCATCTTAAAATCCCATATAAGGTTGACAAATTGCATGCATCTAAACCATAGAGGATCAATTAAAAAGTATCTGTTCAAATTTGCATATTTTACCATAAATATAATCCTCTATAGAGTTGTATGCAATAATGACAAACTAAAATAAAGGCAACAAGCAACGAAACAGCATTTACCTATTTGAGCATTTTAAATCATCATAGCCTCACTCCTATAATTCTTCTGCCAAAAAAATAATTAAAACAAAATAATATTAAGCAGTCATTCATAAATTTAAATCAACCCAAAGCCAAACAATCCATCAACTATCATCAACATAAGTGTATAACCAAATATATAAAATAAAAACATGAAAAGTATTTCAATTAAATGTATATGAAATATTAGAAGCAATGAAGCACCCAATGGAACACAATCCGCTTCTTGCTCATGAATCACCCAATGGAACACTCAAATTTTCCTTCTCCAACATTTCTTGCTGTGAAAAAAAATTAAAAAATATTAGGATCAAAATAAATATAATGAAATAATAATATTAAATTGCATGGTACTGTATTGAAGCAATGAAGCACTTATCAATGGTGTTTTAGCATTTAGTTGGGATGATCTGATCCAATTAGATGCACAAACTAATGCATTGTCTTGGAAGATAAATAACTTCTATAATCATCAAGCACCCTTCCACCAACACTAAATGCAGATTCAGAAGCAACAATTGTTATTGAAATTGATAAAATATCACGAATCATTCTAGACAAACATGGATATTTCAATGTGTTCATTTTCCACTATTCTAAAATATCAAATTGTTCAATATTGCAAACAAATAATCCTTCCTCAAGATACACGCAAGTCATACTTAGCAGTGAATGGAACCGATGACATAACAAAATCTTTAAAACAACATACAATCAAATTGAGATGTGCCAAGAGGATCTATAACAGACTTTGAAGAAGAAAATCCCACATTGATAGATTCATTCATTGCAGCAATAGAAGAACTCTCAGAAGCATATATTGCATGTATTTCCCAAAGGGCATTCTCAACATATGTACTTTGAGAATCAAGTTCATGTAATTCATAGATCTTAGGAAATATAAACAAAATGAATTTTAACTTTAAACGAGGATCAAGAACTGTAGCAACAGACATTAGTATGTTACACTCCCCCCAATATTTATCAAATTTTATTTTCATAACTTAATTTTTAATATACTTATCTTGATCTAGATTCTTCCCAGAGAAGCTTCTTAACATGTATTACAGTTGGCAAAAAAATATTTGATGTTGGATAAGATGTGTCAGAAATTATTTGAGTGACATTATAAAAATTTATAAGAACTTTCTAATTTTTTCATACCTCAGCCAATCAGAATCTAGTGATACCCACTTGTAATTTGAATCTCTAACTGCATAATGAGTTAAGACAGTACGATAAATAAAAGCAGACTCAAGCATCATATAAGTTGAATTCCAACGTGTTGGCACATCAATACAAAGAGACCGTGACATAGGAACACCTAACTGTTTTGTAATCTCAACAAATTTGTGTAGCCTTGCATGAGATTTTTTGAGATATTTAACTGACTCCCTTATATTACAATTTATATCATGCACTTCTTTCACCATTCACCATTATATTCAATATATGTGCACAACACGATATGAAAAAAATGACCATGTAAATGCAATTTTCCTCTTAAATCAAAGTTATTTCTATGGTAAGAACATCATTATTACATTATCAAGAATAATTGAGGAGACTTTATCTTGAAGATTTCATTCTAACAAACAGTCACATATAACATCACAGATGAAAATCCCAGTATGAGGAGGGTCAAGTTCAATAAAAATTAATAATCCTTTTTTGGATCTTCCATGACAAATTAATGAAATGAATAGTCAAATACATATACCCTATTATTTGATTAGATGTCCAACAATCTGATGTTAATGAAACTCTCTGCACACCACTAAGATAAGTCTTAAGTTTTTCTTTCTCAACATCATAAATTTGCATGCAATCATTTTTTATGGTGTTTACGGACACTATCATAGTTAGGATTCAAATATTTCAATAAGATATTAAACCAAGTGCTCTACTACATCGTAAAAGGATATTCATGGACAATAATCATCCTTGCAATAATTTCTCGACTCTTTGATCATAATTTTTAGGATCATGAAAATAGAAATGCCAAATTCACAGCATCAATGGGGAGAAATTGTCACTTTTGTCTTTTATCGACAAATCAATAACTTGTTTATATTTTGATTTAATTTTATCACAATCTTTGATATATCTGAGAAGTTATGAAGTTGTTATTATTTCTGATTTTTGGAACTTAACTCCACAAGACATACATTGCATGCAAGGAATCTCAACACCCTTAGACATAGTTTTAACCTCTACAAAGTACTCCTAGATAGTAGACTTTCTCTTTCTAGCTTTTTTAGCCAGCCCCTCTGGTATAGTGCTAGTACTATCAACAATTTGTTGAGATGCTTGATTATGAATGTCTTCCAAATGTTCCATATCTTTGGTGGTAACTCACCGATTGATCTGGAGAATGCTCAAATGAAGACATATGTTGTATGTAAACTATGAATAATTCCAAACATCATGTGTTAAATGACAAATATGTTATAAAATAATGCATTCATAGATATAACAAAGTTTAGAATATGCAAAATACATTACAACTAAGCTTTGCATAATCAAAATTGTAAGGATGAATATCATCTATAAAAGAAAGAGAGTGAGCTTCATTACAATGGAAATAAGAAGATTATTAGAAAATTAGTTAACTGGCTAATGGCTATTTAAATCACCTTTTTTTTAAATAATTTGGTAAAAGTAGAAACAAGTCAAACAAAAAATAATCATCAAATATCAAAGTAAAAGCATATGAATATATGAACCTTTTTCTTCCTCGACATTCAGGATAATATTAAGCATGCTTCAGGCATTATTAGTTGCAGAGCTTACAATTAGTTATAAAAAGCTCTTATCTTTTCATTCAAATATACAACTGCTGTCCACTGCCACTAGGCACTAGACTATTATCCACTACACACTGCCCATTTCCACTGCCCACTGCCCAGTTCTATCATTCTATGATGTTTGGTTATTTTGTTGTTTTCATTCAACTATTATTTTGTTGTTTTAAATATGCAAGACTACAAGTCAACAACTTCTTATAATAGATAGCCGTTGGCTGTTAGATGTGAATCATGTGATTTGAGTATTTATTATACTATGGGCATATGGCATCAGAGGATTTTGACTTATTATTGTGTTTCGTTTCATTTCTATCCAGCCATTGATGGTTGCTTTTGTTGATTCTTTCAGACAGAGTTTCAGGTTTGGTACTTTTGGTAACTTGGTTGGCTGTTCAGCATATTCTCACTTCTCGGTGGACCTAAAATGGTTTCTTTTATTTTTGGCAAGCTTGCAGCCTCTTTGCTTTGATTAGAACTATTTTTTCTCGATTGGTTAATTAGACTTATTAAGTACTTTTTTGCATCATCCTATCTTTCAGTTGGTTGTTTTACATTTTGGTGAATGATGCTGTTGTATACAGTATACTTGTATTATTATTTTTTTCCTGAAATTATCAGCTACTTGCCTACTTGGCTATTGTTGTTGCTTTGAGTGACATTAGCAATAAACTCATTGCTTCCTTATTACATGGTTTTATCAAAGATGTCATCACTAAACTCCAAATTCTCAATGAACAAAATATCTCTATAACATTACTGGCTAATTCTTTTATTTAGCCTGTTAAGTAAATTGGTACTTACCAAGTTCTTATGGGTAACTTATGAAACAATAAAATCAACGGTGGCAGCAAAAGTCGATGGGTAAAAGAATGGACAGCAAAGAATACCAAGCAAAGTTACTCTAAACTTTGAAGAAACTAGAAGCCAGAAGGATCAAGGAACGAACAACACAAATACTGAAATACGCAACACATTGAAACTAAACACTAATAGTAAACAACATCACAGTCTCACAGATTCATAAGAATCATAACCAACAGTCAACAGAGGCTCCCATAGACCCATACGACCATACAAAGAGGAGTCATGCTCCTAAAATTACGCAACACATTATCACAATGAAACTAAACACTAACAGTAAACAGTAAACAACATCACAGTCTCACAGATTCATAAGAATCACAACCAACAGAGGCTTCCATAAACCCATACAGCCATACAACAGAGGAGTCATGCTCCTAAAAAAATCACATAATTGCAATAACCATAGATTGGTGAAAGGCCACAAAGATCTGTGAGACTGTGACATGCATGAATGGAAGCAGTTGAAAAGTAAAGGAAATTACAGAGAAGAGTCAGAGCACCAGACGACTCAAAAAAAGCAAGAACGAGAGAGAGGGATAGAGTCACAAAGCCATAGAGGATCAGATTCACATATAAGACTCTCCACTTGCTTGATACGCCAAATGCCACGGCCAAGCAATGACGCAAGAACAAAAGAAATCCGAGAGGCAGGACTCGGGTGGAAGGGATTGTGGATTGTGGACTGGAGTGCTTACTGCACTACTGCTCATGCTCTAATGCTCAAGCGAAACAACTCAAATGAGGAGAAGTGAAGATTGGAGAACTGAGGTAGAGAGACTGAGGCGAAGAGAAGAACTAGGCACAACGAACGCCAAACGCAGCCATTGAAAGCCGGAAAGACTTAAGAAAAGTATAAAACAGCTAAATTCGAATCACTCGGAGAAGCCGAATAGGCTAAAACCCTAAAATAAATAACGAAATAAGTTACACAATTATATAATCATGGAATTGCACCACAGACCCGCAGCCCTCAGCCCACCCGCGCCTTATCGAGCCTTATCGAGCCGAACACGAGCAAACAGTTCTGCTATTCGTGTTCGGCTCATTCTGCTTTCAAACATAATTTTTTTATTTATGTTCGGCTCGTTAGTTTAACGAATGAGCGAACACAAGCTATTCGCAAACAACGAGCTATTTTAACAGCCCTATTTGATCGGCCTTCAGATGAGCCAACTTTTGAACTTGAAAGTTGCATTCTAGATGAACCGCTATAAGGTATGTGCTTTCGTGATAAGAAATAGCTGTTGTTTGTTGTTTAAGGTTGGTCCATCATCAACAATGTCAAATATGTGATCTATGCTTCAAACAAAGTCAGGTTTATCATATTGTGCACTCAACATAACCAAGCTACGCCTTGCATGTGGCGCTTACATGCAAGTTCAAGTAAGAGATTGGGAGGTGCATAGAGAATTGGCAGTATAGGCTCACCACATACATGTAGTCATTCAATCCTCAGTGCCGAACATAGGCAATGTACAACACAGTTTATCGATTATTCAGCCAATTAGCCAACCGGATCTAAAGCCCAGAGAGATTATAGGCCATATTGAGTCCAAATTTAACATACGAGTGTCCTACATGAAAGCCCGGGATACGCGTCGTAAGGCACTAAAGGTTATTTTCAATAGTTAGGAGGAATCTTACCAATCGTTGGAGAGATTCATGTCTATTATATGCTCAGCAATGCCAGGATCGGTCTACAGAGTGCAGTCGTCAGAGTCATACAGATTTCAATGATTATTCTGATCCTTCGAGCCTTCAATTACTGGTTGGCAATACTATCACCCAGTTTTATGTCTGGATGAGACTTTCCTCCTAGGTAAGTATAGGGAGATTGTACTCAGTGCAGTTGGAATTTATGCCAATAACGGTTTATTTCCACTGGCCTTCGCAGTAGTAGAATCAGATAGTATTGAGTCATGGTGTTGATTTCTACAGACACTCCAAGACTTAATTCCATTTATTTGTATTAGAGGTGATTTGTGCATCATTTCTAACAAGCACGCGGGGTTGGTACGGGGCTACAAGAAAATATTATCGTGGGTTGCACATCGCTTTTGCCTAAGACATCTGAGGGAGAACTTTAAAAAAGCAGTTAGACAACTTGGAGTCAGAGACTCTGAGTTCATATGCCAAAATATATATTGAATGTACCGATGATATCCGCATTTTTAAAAGGTATATGACGATATCAAGAATATCAAATGTAAGGCATACTGATTGGCTCGTATCGGATGTACATCGTGGTCTCTACCCATGATGATGGGTACAGGTATGGCACTACCACAAATGCAGCTGAATGCTTCAACAGTGTACTTAAGTGGGCACGTGGCTTGCCAATTCGGGCACTGGTCTCTGCAATATATTATAATATAGTCGCTACATTCATGAAATGCCTGGACTCAATAACATCAGCAGCGAACCAGCATGACTCCATGTTCTCTCCCCGGGCTAAGGCAACTTTGCAGGGTAGTGAACATGAGGCAAGGAGATTTTCTGAGCCAGTATGAATTAACAGTAATGAGTACCAAGTTTTCAATGCCAGCAGCAGAACATACAAGGTAGAGTTGTATGAAAACTATATTTGTAGATGTACATGCAGACAACCACAAGCTTATCACATATCATATCCTCACATCATTTTTGTGTTAAGGCAGCGACATATAAGCCACATTCAGTACGTATCGGCCTACTATACTTTGGACTACTACTACAAAACCTACCAGGGAGCGTTTCATGTCATCTTGATCATGATGAGTGGCCAGAACACATAACTGCTAGGAACTTCCTAGAGTACAACCCACCAAATATCAAGAGGAAGTCAGGTCGACCACGTTCAAATAGATTCAGAAATACTATGGATGAAAATACTACAAGAAGTAACAAGAATTATCGTGTATGTAAAAATATTGGTCATAATAGAACAACGTGCCCGCAAGCTCGGCGTAGTGTGAGCTAATCATGCAGCACCTAGATTTTGACTTTTAGTGGTTAGTATTGTAAGTTGTCTGTTTGGCCATTGTGTTGGGATTACAAGGGTAGGGCTTCATCTATACAATAATATAACCACTGAGAAATGAGTGCTCCAATCACTCTCCTTGTTTGTTTGGCTTTTTTTTAGGGAATCTGGTTTCAAAACCAATATGTGGCCTATTAATAGAACTACTTAGCTTTTTCTTCTCATTTACAAAGTCAGATCTGCATGTTTTCCGACCAATTAGGAAATTGTGTGCCATAAGAGTTGTTCAATGGTTTTTCAAATGCATTGTAGTTTAGGATTTTAAAATAGGAAATGGAATGTATTTATGTTTCTTTTTATCTTATATTTATGATAAAATGTTTATTTTTATCTTCTTTTGTGGCTTTCTCCTTTGTGTTCATCATAACGGCTTCAAGATCAAGATTGACTACTGCTCAAGAATAACGGTCCTCAATCATTTCTGTATGATTTTGGATATTTATCATATTTCCTTGTAGTACATCCGATATTATGATTGAAATGCTATGGAAATCCAAGTGCGGTGAATGTCTGCATGATTAGTATAGGGAATAAATATTGTCGGTTTATTTTGTTTGTGTTTAGGGTATAAAAGTAGAAACTGTTGCGCATCAAGACTGAATTAAAAATTTTTGACCAACAGGAAAGTTGTAGAAGATTTTGTTACGATTCCAACGATATGAATTTTGCTCAATTACACCGTGCATTCACACACAAATTACGATTATCATTGCGACTTTCAAGATGTCAATAGTTTTTGCTTAAAAATCTTGCTTCCGTCACAACACCGATTTTGACCAACAAGAAAGTCGTAGAAATTTTGTTACAATCCAACGATATAAATTTCGCATAATTCTGACACCGTTTGACTCCGATGCACGCCAAATATGATTTTTACTATAAAATTGGGGTTCAATGAGAATCTGATATTTTTAAAGTAGTCTTCTAAATGAGAATCTGGTATTACCCATAAAGAAATGAGAATCTGGTTCTGAGTGTGTGTTAGTTTAAAATTTTATATTTTGATATTTAGTAATATTAGATTCTCTATTGGTTAGCTTCTTTTGTCATTTACAATGATTTTCATTTGTGCTTATCCATTAAACCTATAATGCCATTAATCTTGTGTGGATTTTAGCAAAGATTCAAGCGGTTTACTGGTTTAATTTGGAGTAATTTGATTCTTATGTATAAGATATGTGATGTATATATGTAAAAAGTTTTTGGTTTAAAGATACTTTCTATTCTGCTCATGATTAGATGTTGATTCCTTCAAGTGCAATGTAAACACATCCTCTTATTTTGAGAATACTTATTTCTTCGCAAAGTGTGAAGCATGATTTTTTTATGCTTGGGTGTTTTTTATGTTCTTTTCATCTACATTACTTGTGAATGATTTTATGAATATGATTGATTTTAATCAAATCTTTAATAAGTGAGCAGCATGAATTCCAATTGAATTGTGGCTTTCGGCTTTCAAACACTTAGAATTTTTCTAATTTGGATGATTATGAAATTATCATTGGAGTTGATTTCTTTTTGGTTTACATCAAAAGAAAATTAGTCTTGTTTGAATTGGTGCTTTTGAATCTATGAATTTTGAGTAAGTATCTGCATTTTTTATGTTCTCTAATGCTTTCAGATGCTTACATAACAGTTCAAAATATTTTCTTATGAATAGTTAATTGTTGTCTCCTAAGTTGTGATTAAAAAACAAGACTTTCCTTTCTCTTCAGTTGGTTCATCTCTAGATTGGTCCTTGAGAATGAAAGTTGATAGATTGAAAGATTTAGATGTTGTATAAGCTTCTCCTCTACTGTATCTCTTTTATAAATTATATATTTATATTTAACATGTTGAATTCAATTGCTTTGCCTTTGTTGTAGGTAGGATGTCTGCCGAAGAAGGTGCTCTCCCCGCATGCAGGAGGCAAAGATGTGCAGAGGAGACTGTACTAGACCCTCCTGAAGTTCACCCTAGATGAATTCACGCGTGGTCGACGTAAAAGACATCCCGACGGTAAGTTTTTTTTAAGTCAAACTATGTATATGGATTGTCCTTATAGTTTTGTCCGCTAAACTTAATTCCATATTGTGTAGGTTTCTATTCTGGATGCTGCATCTCATGTACTTATATTTAAAGATTGGCGAAGTCTACAGATTAATGGTTTTATGTGATGGATTGGATTGTGTGTCTCAGATGCAGTACATTCAGTTAGATCACCACCTTCTCACAACAATCGTGGAACGTTGGTCTTGCAGATGAATTCATTCCATTTTCCTATTGGGGAGATAATGATCACATTGCAGGATGTTGATATGATCATGGGTGTTCATATAGATGGCCCGCCTATTATTGGGCAGAATGTTGTTGGTGGGGGCAGACGGTAGACATCTTGGCTAGATTGTTGTGATGAGTTGATAGGAGCACATCCAGAGCAGCACACAATCTACCACGATCCGATCCAGCCTCATATCACAGGGGAGTTCAGAATGGGGCAAGCACATGCACAAACCTGTTTGCCCTTACTTAGATCTATCAGAGCTTCAATTTAGTATGCATGTCAGAGCTTACATATTATTTATTATTGGTTGTTTCCTTTTGCCAGACACATCTTCTTCAGAGATTCACCTGCAGTATCTGCCCCCACTGGAGGATCTTGACACATTTGGGGAGTTCTCATTAGGATCAACTGTGCTTGCTCATTTGTATAGAGAGCTCCATGAGACAACTCAGCGCCTAATATGGCTTGCTCTACGATTCGCAGGTATGGGTGTGGGAGCATGTTAATGTTGGCAGACCAACATTGCATATTCCATACCTGACAGACATAGATGGGCTGAGTGTGGGTTGTCACTAGAATGAAGGGTATGTCCGAGAGATGACGCTAGCCCATATCAGAGTTTACAGAGATGAGCTAGATAGCCTACTGCAGAGTTAGATACATTGTGTTGTTTATTTTTTTTGGCCCATTATTGTATGTAGATAGCATAGCTAATATTCATTTCAAACAATACAGATGATCTGGGAGCCATACGGAGTTAGATCCGCGTGTGAGATATACTTACATGTGACATATGGGCTAGAGTACCCTTGATTAGCTGGAAATGAGTTGAGTGGCACGCCGCGGTGCTCGTGCGGTTTGGCCTTCCACATGACGAGGTTGCACCATTAGATGCGATGAGTGGATGGTTTGGGAAAGCGATTTGATTACCACCAGTCATATATTGCGTAGTGGGAGAGCAGACGAGATTTAGTTGTGGTGGTAGACTCTTCCTAGTAGGGTGGGGGCACAGCCATTAATCGATACATGATATGGTATCGATCTTGGGCTTCACTATATATGCTGAAGGAACCTACAATACCCCCAGACACTTATTACTCTCGAGTTCCTGGAGACCGACTCATGGTAAGCTCGCATTTCATCACTGTGATAATAATTTTTTTTAATAATTTCATCATAATTAGAGTTCTGTCAACGCAGCGTGAGCATATATTGAATACCGAGGATATTTTCTAGTGCTATTTTGGGAGGGATGAGAACACAAATTTTCGAATCACCAACGAGTATGAGGTTGTGGAGTCACAACATGCATATTTATGATAGCCGGTACGGGGACACTAGCATTCCAGGTACTTCATCGTCAGTGCAACCGGATGGGCCTACGATGGATATTGGTTCATCATCTCCACCAGTGGTCGAACCATCTGCATATACATACACACAGTCATCATAGTATTCATACCAGGAAGCTATGTGGTCAGATGCACCGGATAGCAATCGGGCCCCTCATGCATATCCGCCATTCCATATGACACCCCGTAGATCGTATCATGGTTTCTCCTTCCTATAGTCGCCGATGTATATAGTGTTACACACTGGTTACTCGAACAACCCTCCGGCGGTTGAAGAGGAGGACCAACATCAACATCATCTACGAGGCCGACCCAAACGCCCCATTACATGCCCAGTAGAGTTGCGATACCACATCGCAGACATCGTCGGAGATAGTCGTCTGTACTATTATCTTCTGTCCATACAGGATTACATTTTATTATATCTGTACTTATCTTTTTGTATTCTGTCTCGCAGACATAGTTAGGAACTATTTTATTTTTTTCGTTACCTTAATTTATAAAAATTCATATATTTTTTGTCCTGTTATATTTATACCGCTTTATCTATTTAGAAGAACTAGCACTCAAGTTGTACAATGATGTATGTTTTTCAGTTTGTGTTCTAAACTTAGTTTGAGTTAGCTTCTTATCATTGTTCATTTCTCAAAATATGCTATGCATTGGGCCGCAATCAAAAAATTTGACCAACATGAAAGTTGTAGAAAATTTTGTTATGATTCCAACGATATAAACTTTACTCAATTCTGACACCGTATGACTCTATAAGCATAAAATACGACAGCTGCTCCAAATTTTCAGCTCGACGCCATAGTTTTTGCGTGCATTTGCAAAGTCTTCAACGTATCGGGCCACAATCGAATTTCAACCAATATAAAAGTTGTAGGAAATTTTGTTAAAATTCTAACGATACAAAGTTTGCTCAATTCCTCCACCCTATGACTCCTATACACGTAAAATACGACAACTGCTCCGAATTTTCAGCCGAGCTTTTGTACACATCGCATAAAATCGCTATGTATCGTCGATCGAATTTTGACCAACATGAAAGTTGTAGAAAATTTTGTTATGATTCCAATGATACAAAGTTCTCAATTCCAATATCGTATGACTCTGATACGCGTAAAATATGATAGCTAATTTTCAGATTACGTAGCTTTTTACATTACGCAAAATCTCAAACGGCAAGAATCATAAATTTCAACTATGAAAGTTGTAGAAAATTTTGTCAGATTTCAACGATACAAAGTTGCTCAATTCAAACAGCATTTACCCAATAATATAAAAATAATAAGCCGCCATATTTTTAAAAAATTAAATTAAATTACAACCATTCGTCCGTTCAACGAGTGACTGGTTGAAAAGCGTTCGTTCGACGGACGATTGCATGTGACATCCATGTTTGCGTCTTCACAATGATTAGACTTATTTTGTTGATTTTTTTTTGTGTCTAAATTGATAATTAAGATTAAGATTAAATCTAATTTAAAAATTTTACGGATCCCAAGAAGGGGTGTAAGGGAAGCGAGAGTTACCTTTCGTCGTGCACGTCCCTGATCCCAATAATTTACATAGAAGCGAATGACAGGCGAGCAGATTTTTATTTTTTTTTTTATATATATATATATATATATATATATATATATATATATATATATATATATATATATATATATATATATTTTTCTTTACTTTATAAATTTTAATTATTTTGAATTTGCTGATTTTAGTATTAATTCTGAATAAGTGAATAGATTTAATATTTATTTAATTTTAATAATTAGAATTTGTTGATATTAATCAGTATTAATGCTGAAGAGATGAATAAAATTAATATTTAATTAATTTTAATAATTTGTATTAAATTATTAAAATGATAATTTATAGTATTTATGGTTAAATTTATTTAAATTAAATTATTAAATTTAATAATCTATTGTCTTAAATTAGCTCAATAATTATTAAATTAATATATTTTAATTTTATTATCAATAATATTCTTCAAATTATCCGTCGGAATCGCAAGGGAACAATTAATTCTAGGGACGAACAAAAAAGCCTAAAAAGCTGGTTTGTATAAAACAATAACATTTTATTTTATTTTATTTTTATAAAAAAATAATTTCAAAATTTACAAGTAAAATAAAAGTTTATCTTATTAATAAAAATAGCAAATTCTAACCTGAGATCATATTTCTATAAAGCCCTAATATTATTATTAAAATTTATTATAAATTTTGGTAAAATACTATATTAAATTTTTAATAAAATTTGGCCAACATATTAGTATTAGTATTAAACATTTACGAAAAGAAGCCCTAGTATTAAATCAATATTAATTATTTCGATACATCCCTAAAATTAATCGATCACACGAATCTCAAGGCATTTTAAATGCTTCGATCTAATCACGATTTCAAAGAAACTTACAATAAACCGACCGTCAATGAGATCTAACATAAGAACATCAAGCATACCGATCCAAAGCTCAATCGACTCGATCAAGCTATCGGAGCATGAAAATAGATCCGATCCGCTAAATGGTCACCAAACCGACATATTTATACGATCGGCGCTCGTCAAGACGAATCCAACGAATCCAAGATCACCCAATTCACATCATTAAGGCACATCATCAAAATACACCGTCGATCGGTGGGATCGACTCCCATGGGAGTGGAGTTTTCCACGAATTTACAAGGCGCCACTCCCAAAATCTATAAATAGAGCTTCATTCTCACCTTAGGGACTAATCGATTTGAAGACCGTAGAGCTCGAGAACCACGACCTCGACCGACGATCTATCACCACTGCTACCACCAAGTCAAGATCGGTTTCTGAGATCGCCTCTGAGGACTAGAAAAGACCGCCGCTTTTCTCCTCAAGATCAAGAGGTTGCTC
This sequence comes from Cymbidium sinense, assembly GCA_021442155.1. Lineage (NCBI taxonomy): Eukaryota > Viridiplantae > Streptophyta > Magnoliopsida > Asparagales > Orchidaceae > Cymbidium > Cymbidium sinense. The sequence goes on from CM038221.1 coordinate 5,270,103, forward strand.
CTGTAAGATCGCCTCGCTATTTGGGAAACTTCTCCTTGTTGGAGTTGACCATATTGTATTTTTCTACACTCTAATATTGTTTCCCAGAACACCTTCTTCTCCAACTAACGAGAAGCAAGGACCCAGATATCTTTGAACACATAGAAAGTTCTACAGACGGGCGGCCGCGTGGTTTTTCCTTAACGGGTTTTCCACGATAACCCCCGTGTTCATATCTCCGCCAGTGTGTTGATAATTTTGACGAAGATCTCGTGATCTACCGGAATAAAATTCTCAAGACGCAAGTCATGCGCCTGTGGATAAATAATTCCCCATTGCTATATCTCCAATATGGTTGGTAACGGGTTTTCCCAACGCCCTCATTCTCGTGGATCAAGGACGCCAAGTCTCCAACACTTCTACATAATGCATTGCTCCGAGGGTCCGCCAGCCCCTTTGGAAGATCGCTGTGGATGGAGGATTCCCGAACGAAATTCTCGCGAGAGGACCGCAAATGTTCCAACACGCCTGAAGAGCCACGTGTTCCGCGACGCCTCAAAGATAATCCATTTTCTTCGAGAATGATTACCCGAATGCCGGATCAACAAGTAGAGAACCCTCGGCACCACATCCAGATGGAACTGATACCGCCAGCTCTACTCACCCCACACGAATGGCTCACCATCGGTGAAACTCCACGTCACACCTTATACGCGATGAACTACGACGGTGCAGAAGAGTTCGAAACAATCAATGATCCATTCTCCGCCGCTTCTTCCAAAACTTCGCCGCCGAGATCATCTCGCAATACCCGATTCGACGAGATTCAAGCTTCCCAAAGATGGACCCTTACGATGGCACAACCGATCCGAGCATATCGATCACTTTCAACGATCATGCACATTCGCGTAAATGACTTTTGTGTCGTATTCCCGACTCTCAAAGGACTGCATTGCTCTATTCGCCTAGGGGTCCGTCCAATCATTTGGAGAGCTCGCCGATTTTTTAGAACAGCTTCGGCGAACAAGAGAATCATCGTGGATTCATCATCTCTCCAATCGTAACAATGGAGAGTCCTCAAAGAATACTTCCAGGTTCTCCTCAAGCCCGGCATACCGTGAGTAGATCCGAACTTTGAGGGCGTGCTTCTGAGGACTCCCAGATACTTATTCATCATTAATGCGAGACATTCCTATGTCGACCACCTCAATAGAGGCACAAATCTCACTAAGCTATCGCTTATCAACAAGCTCCACCAAGCAAAGAAGAAAGAAGGTTCCCAAAGGTGATGTTCAAACATCTCAGAAAAAGAAGAGAGGCAGCTACCTCCCCCCAAAACCTCCTCAGCAGCGACCTCAAATGACTCAATCAGAGAGGAAATATACGGCTCTCAACACGTCATGCGCGAACATCCTACCGCTATTCAGAAGAGGATAGCAAGTGGTACCACCTTTAAAGCCTGGAATTGGAAATCAAGAGAAATTCGCCACTTTCATCGTGAGGCACACCAATCAAGAGTGCCACCAACCAAGGAGGAGATTGAAAGACTAATACGCCGTGGGTATCTAGGCCGCTTTTATACAAAACCAACCCGCTGCCCAAAGAAATCCAACCTGAGGAACCGCCAAGGCCGGAGAGATAGAAACAATTGCGGAGGGCCGTTATCTAGTCCAAATATTCATTGCCCTTCAAGAGCCGTGAGTCAAGAAGTCTGACCATTCTATCACCTTTGATGATTTAGATCTAGAGGGCTTTGATCCCACATCAAGATCCTCATTCATCGCGGTGGGTCTGATCCATGCTTCAATATTAAAAGGATAATCGACAATGGGAGTTCGGTTGATGTTCTTTTACCCACTTTCCTTAGCATGGGTATAGAAAGAGAGAAGCTTCAACCCGCCGGCCCAATCAGTATGGATTTGATAATCGACCCAGATAGTGGAAGGGACAATCGCCTTCCGTAACTCTTGGAGAATTTCGACACGCAACCCACTTGATACAATTTATTGTAGTCAAGTCCAGTCCATACAATGCAATATTTGGGAGACCTCTCCAGTTATATTCTACGCAATACATGTGCTCACCTCAAGATGAAATTCCACACCATGATGTGGTAAGTGGAATCAACAGATAAAGACAAGCGCTATATCAAGCAAGCCCATTTACGCCAAGAACCCTCAACATCGAGAACTTCGACCTAAGATGAGGATGCCTCAAAGGGCTTCTCAGTTGAAGATGTAATTTGTCTTCCTATCTCGAAGTTGATCCATCAAAAGGTGAAGGTGGGATCGTTGTCGCTACCGATCGAAATCGTAATCACGAGATTTTCTCAAAAATCAAGATATCTTTGCCCGGAGCGATCCGATATTCTCGGCATTAAGTCATTACGCACTCCCTCAAAGTTGACTCAACCTACAAGTGATACGTAAAGAAAAGAACCTTCGCTTCAAACGATTGCGTCATAACAAGAAATCACCAAACTTCTGGAAGTCAAGTTCATTCGAGAAGTCTACTACCCCACCTGGTTGGCTAACGTAGTGTTAGTCAAGAAGGCCAACGGTTCTTGGAGAATGTGCATCGACTACACTAACCTTAATCGTGCATGCCCAAAAGATAGCTTCCCCTTCCTCGTAACGACCAACTAGTTGATGCGACATCGTGACATCGATGCCGAAGCTTCATGGATGCCTATTCGCTACAATCAAATCAGATGAACAAAACATGAGAAAGCAACATCCTTCCAAACATATGGGACTATACGCTATCGTTATGCCATTCGACTAAAAATTGCCGGAGCAACATATCAACGCTTATGAATAAGATCTTCAAAGATCTTATAGGCACAATATGGAGGTGTATGTTGATGATATGAGAAGAGCTTGGAAATATCACAAAGATATTGACCGCAATGCTTTTGACATTCTTCGACACTACAAGATGCGCTCAACCCAAGCAAGTGCATTTTGAGTTTCCTCTGGAAATTCCTAGCTTCATGGTCACCGGATGAGGCCAACCCCGAAGATAAAAGCACTCAAGGATACATGTCACCTCCAAGAACGATCAAGGAAGTCCAACGCTTGACCGGAAGGATTGCGCTTTATCACGATTCTTGGCCCACCGGAGATAAGTATCTACCATTCTTCAAAATCTTAAGGTAGGAAATGGATTCGGACGATGAATGTCGACCGCTTTTGAGCAACTAGTCTATTTAGCTTCCCCTCTATTATCAAAGCCTATCCAAGGAGAGAAGTTGTACATCTATCTTGCTGTTTCTTCTCATATCGTAAGCTCCGTGCCGATACGTGAGGAGAATTCATTGCAACGACTCATTTACTATGTCGAAAATCCTTTCGATACCGGGGACGCTATCCACTAGATAAGACATATATTAGTGCATTGCATCTAAAATTGTGATCATTCGTGCCCACACCATCAACGCCTACACTCATCTTCCATTAAGAACTATTCTCGCAAAAGCGATGTATCGGAAGGTTGATGAAGTGGTCGAGCTTGGAGAGTTTGACATCCATTTTCTTCCACGCCCCGATATAAAGTCACAAGTGCCGACTTGTAGAATGTACCATCCCATCACCACAGATCATTCATCACTCCATGACAAATCAATGGACATTATATGTTGATGGAGCGTACTTCCGCAGGGAGCAGAATTTTGCTTATCTCCCAAGTAAAATAACTTTAGAGTACCTGGACTGACTAAAGTTCCGGCCACCAATAATGTCGCCGAGTACCAGGCCCTCGTAGACTAAGACTCGCCATTGAGTGAGGTCCGAACTTAGCCATCAACAGACTCACTTGTGGCCTCAGTTGAAGGAGACTTCGATTCGCCATCCGCAGCTTCCGCATCGCCTTTTGGCAAAGTCACTTCTTGCCGTAATCGAGACCCATCGATAACTCATATTCTAAGGGAGCGAACACGTGAGCGATGCCCTCTCCAAGTTAGCCACAACAACGACAGAGATCTTTTCAAGAGAAAATACATAGGACATCCACTTTCCCTATTTAAGGCCCTTGATACAATATCCGGAGGACCCAAAAGAATCTTCATGGATTGACCCGATCATGTCCTTTCTTCAAAGCGGCCTTGCCAATGACCCCACCGATGCTATCCTCTCACGTAGAGCAATGAACTTCACCATAATCGATGACGAACTCTACAAGCTGTCCTTCTTAGGGCCCTACTTAAAGTGTCTACCACCTTCTGAGGCTAACTATGCAATGCGAGGTTCATTCGTGAATTTGTGGTGAACATTTGGGAGGAAAAGCCCTCAAAAAATCATGAGGCAAGATTTTACGCCTACAATGAAGAAGGACGCATTGGAGTTTGTAAAGAAGTGTAACAAGTGTCGCTACATTCCAATCTCACTCATACATCATCTCGTAGAACTCACCACAATCAGCCCGTGGCCTTTGCTCAATGGGGATCGATATAATGTGACCCTTTCCCATTGCCACGGGCAACGAAAATTCATAATCTTGGCCCGATTACTTCAAGTGGGTGGAAGGAACGGCCAAAATCACCAAACAAATGCCAAACAATTTGCGGAAAAATATTATTTGTCGTTTGCATTCCAAAGAAAATCATCACCATAATGGGACGCAGTCACGTAAAAATACATTCACATCTTTCGCCTGAGTCGATATCCGTTAATCCACACAAATGTATCCCATCCACGTAAATGGGCGGACAAGTCACCAATAGGACAATACTAAAAGGCTAAAGACACATCAACCAGGGGCAATTCAAGAACTATCCAATGTTCTTTGGGCTTACCGCACTACATCAAGGACCCTACCGGAGAAACGCCGATAATCGTGGAACGAGGTCGTTATTCCGCGACATCGGGTCCCGAGCCCTAGAACCCATAACTTTGATGTCGACAGCAACGACGATAAGCTTGATTCCATCCGATCTCCGCAAGAGACATGACATGTCAAGAAATGGCTTCTATCGAAAGGATGGCTCGAGGTTTCAACCGGGGGTAAAGCCACGACCAATATCTGGGGACCTCCCTCGAAGTCTCGACCAAGAGAAAAGGCCCACAACGTAACAAACTCTCACCGCTTTGATGTGGTGGTGTCTAAAATCAAGCCCGCACGCTCAAGCTTAAGGATAGTATGGGAAGACTCTCCCACGCACTGAATGCTACAAACCTCCGTAAGTACTACCGGATGTATCGCCTTTTTTATTCTAGTGAATGCGGAAAACATTATCATCGTATATTTGTATTGCAATTGTTGTTATAATTAAACATTTATCGATTGCTTGTCGTACTATTGTCCAACCTTGGCATCAAGATGTTTGGATTTATGTTTCTATCTATGTTAAAGTTCTCATACTTAGACTTTTTCTTGCTTATGCTTGCATTTTAAAACACCCGACTCAAGAGATACAACTATGGTTGTATCTCATTGGTAAGATCGATCCCGTGGAATTCAATGATCTTCCTAAAGTTAACATCGCCGAGTAACGCCTCGATAAACAACCTTGATAAGTTGGCAATCCTATAGACGCCTACAACTTTCTCCATAGTTAACATCATCGAGTAAACGCCCGATACACAACCTAGATAGATCGAGAGGTTCGAGAGAACCTCTATAAATATATTCGTGCAAGTTTGTCATCGTAACGCCTGTAATGATCTTAGAATAGATCAATTATCCTAAAGGGATTCAGATGATCTCTTCTACGAATCTTTATCATCGAGTACACTTTGACACACAACCCAAATATTCACAAACAATTTTTGTGGATTGTTAATATTTCACGTAACATACAAGTACAATCAACCGTAAATAATATACAACACAATGCAACATAAAGGAACTACAACTACACAGTTTGATGGTCTCATCAAGATGATGAAGAACTATCGAGTCATCCGCCGCTAGAAGGGTCGGGAAGTTGGGGAGAAAGGACCTCAACACCGCCTCCTAGCATGATACGCCAAGCGTGTCCCTTCAAGAAACCTCGGATGAAGCCTTCATCAACACACATACCTATCGCATTTGCGCATCGCCTTCCAGCTTATAATATTGGTTATGAAGATCTGTTCTCAAAATGCTATATTGATGGAATTTCATTGAAGAATTTGTAATTTTCAAGTATTTGACATATATTTTTGGATGATTGAGATAATGTCACCCAAAAGAACCGATACATCCTCGAAAATTAATGATCAAGACGAATCTCGGCATTTTGAAATGCTTCATCTAACCACCGATTTGAACTTACAAATAAACCGTCCACGATGAGACGAACATAGAATATCAAGCATAGTCCGATCAAGCTCGAATCGACTCGATCAAGCTATCGAGCATAAAATGAATCCGATCGCCAAATGGTCACCAAAATCGATATTTATAGATCGAATTTCCACAAGACGAATCCAAGATCACCCAGACATCATTAAGGCACGGATCATCAAAATACACCGTGACGAGGATCGATCGCGTCATGGGAGTGGTTGGAGTTTTCACGAATTCTAAGGCGCCACTCCCAAAATCTATAAATAGAGCTTCATTCTCACCTAGGGAGACCGGAATCGATTTGAAGACGGAGCTCGAGAACCACCGGTCGACCTCACGCCGACGATCTATCACCACCGTGGCTACCACCGAGTTCAAGATCGGAGCTCGCCTCTGAGATCGCCTGGAGGACTAGAAAAGACCGCTTGCCGCCTTTCTCCTAAAGATCATTTGCTCAAGAGGAAACTTCCTTGGGGAGTTGATCGATATTATATTTTCTACACCTAATATTCCAGAAACATCTTCTTCTCAACTAACGAAGGAAGGACCTCAGATCTTTGAACACATAAATAAAGTTCTACAGAGCAAGGCCCCGTGGTTTTTTCTCTTAACGGGTTTTCCACGATAACCCCTATGTTCATATCTCACAGTGTGTTGGATAATTTTACAATTTAAGATCTCGACCTCAATAAAATTCTCTAGCACACAACAATTCTATTCTTTTTAAAAGTTAAAAATTACTATTCTTTTAGTATTACTTAATCATAGACTAATAGTTGGATGCATTGACTCCAATCATAAAATTTTGAATAGAAGGATTAACTTATATGACAATCATGACTGCAAGTGTTTAAAATTATTAATGATCCACAAAACAAACCAAAAGAATTAACTAATTTTAACATAAATATGATTCTCCAAAATTAATGCTTGTTAGAACCAAGCAAAACAATCTATAATGTTAACTTGAAATTGTTAGAACCAAGCAAAATATTTCATGTATAACAGGTGCGTCAAATCATTTTTAGAAAGATTATTTAAAAATTATGATTAAATTATGTACCGCATGCATCTCGAAGAAAGATTTGAATTAACATAGATGCACATCTATAGTATATATATAACAATAATAAAAAGTTCTAACTCATAATTTTAAAATTCGTGGATGGTTGTGAAAATTTAGGTCAACATCTACTACTGCGAGGTTGATGAAACAAAGGTTCGAAGATGATAATAGGGTTTCCTCCGCTTACAGAGAGGAGAAGAAAGAACTTATCGGGGGTAGCCGCCGGCGACGTCGACGGAGGAAGATGTTGTTAACATGATTTGAGGAGGATTTAAGCAGGATTTAACATAAATCCTGCCGAACATCAAAAATGAATTGTAAATCCCACAGAATCTTAAATCCAATTTCTCCTCGTCGGATTTAAGCAAATTTATGGGATCTAGGTTAATTGAAAGCGAGAAGGGGTGGAGGGAGAGAGAACTCATCAGTGATCACTGTTATTTAGGTAGAAGCGATGTACATGCGCGCATATTTCGGTATTTTTCCTAGGAACGAGAGAGAGGATGATGTTTTCATTTGAATTTGATTTTATAAATTTTAGTAATTTTAAATTTATTGATATTGATCAGTATTAATTCAGAAAAGAAGAATATATTTTTATAATTAATTACTTTTAAATTTAAAATTAAATTATTTAAAATAATAATTCAAATAAATATATGTTATTTATAACTTAATCTAACTATATAAAATTATTATATTTAATTATTTTTTTTGAAAAACTATATTTAATAAATTTTAAAATTATAATTAATAATTAGTTTATATATTATCTACACTGGATATGATTAAAGAAGAGTAATATTTTCTATGCAATTTTAATTTATAGTATTCATGATTAAATTTGATTATATTAAAGTTATTAAATTTAATAATATATTGTACTTAATTAGTTTAATAACTTGCTAATTAAATTATTTTAAATTTATTATCGATCATTAATATTAAAATTCTAATTGAGTAAACTAATTTAAATCTTAAAATAAATAGACAAACAATTTATCAAAATTTAATATGGTTTAATTACTGTTATGCCAAACATTTGATTTAACTTACGATTTAATAAACTCAGATTCATAAGATATATTAAATCGTCCTTGCAACTAAACAGGCCGTAATGGTAGTCCAAATTTCTTTAAATTATGCTAACCAATTAACCATTGTTCTCTCCTTGGAATTGCAGGAGAAAATTAATTATAGGGACCAAGAAAAAAAAAACTCAAAAAGCTTGTTTTTATAAATTATAAGTAATTTAAAAAATAATAATTTCAAATTTTTACAACTGAAATCAAAAACTTGAACTTATAAATAAAAATAGAAAATTCTAACCTGACATTAGGTTTAAAAAAAAACCATTGTATTTTAGAAAGCCCTAATATTATTATTAAAATTTATTAAAATTTTGGTAAAATAATATATTAAAATTTTAATAAAATTTAACAATTTTATAAAAAAAATTAACAAAACATTAGTATTAGTATCAAAGATTTAAAAATGCCAAGTATTAAATCAATATTAATCATTCTTATTAAAATAATTTATTTGAAATTTAAAGATTATTATTCTTTCTAGTAAATCTTAATTGTTGAGTTTTATGTAAAACATACAAAAAAAAATCCCATTAAAAGGTTGTTTGTTTTAAATACTTTAGAGTATAAAGTAATATAAATGTAAGGGATTTTAAATATTATATATTTGGCAAGATATAAAGTAAAATTTTAAAGTAATGTAATGTATTTAGAATTACTTAGAAAAAAAACTCAAAAAGCTTGTTTTTATAAATTACAAGTAATTTAAAAAATAATAATTTCAAATTTTTACAAGTGAAATCAAAAAGTTGAACTTATAAATAAAAATAGAAAATTCTAACCTAACATTAGATTTTTAAAAAAATCAATGTATTTTAGAAAGCCCTAATTTTATTATTAAAATTTATTAAAAATTTGGTAAAATAATATATTAAAATTTTAATAAAATTTAACAATTTTATAAAAAATTTAACAAAACATTAGTATTAGTATCAAAGATTTAAAAATGCCAAGTATTAAATCAATATTAATCATTCTTATTAAAAGAATTTATTTGAAATTTAAAGATTATTATTCTTTTTAGTAAATCTTAATTGTTGAGTTTTATGTAAAACATACAAAAAAAAATCCCATTAAAGGGTTGTTTGTTTTAAATACTTTAGAGTATAAAGTAATATAAATGTAAGTGATTTTAAATTTTATATATTTGGCAAGATATAAAGTAAAATTTTAAAGTAATATAATGTATTTAGAATTACTTAGATAAATTTTGGTATTTGGAATTAACCCAGATGTGGGCAAATTCTAAATACACTACTTAGATTGGTGAAGTAGCCATATCTCACCATCGCTTCCAATCCTGCTCCACCTCTCCGCCAACCTCAAATACTTTACATTACATTTATTTTACCAAAAAAAAGTACAAACTCATGTATTTGAAAAGTTTTTAACCAAACAACCTAAAATAATTCAAATACACTGCATTCCTTTTATACTGTATTCTTTTTTAGGCAATCAAACAACCTCTAAAATAAAAAAAGAGTATGCTCATCTTAGGGTGGTCTATCTCCAATCATAAAATTTTGGATACAAAATTGTGCATGAGTGGATGTATTTATAATTATTAATGATCAACAAAAGCACGCCAAAAGCATTGACTACTAAAGCTCATTAGCTAATTTTAACATAAATATGATGCTCTAACTTTAGTGCTTATTAGAAATTTATATTTTACTTGAAATTGACCATATGTGATCATTCAATTTTTATTTGTTATCATAACAAAAAATATATTTCATGTATGTAAAGTGGTTCAAATCATTTTTCTAAATTTTTTAAAATTTATTATTGAATTATTTATTGCGTGCATTAGAAGAAATATATAAATTAAATTATGTGCACATTTATTGTATGAATAACAATAATAAAAAGTCCTAACTCATAATTTTAAAATCATGTGATGGTGGTCGTCTTAGTGGAAAACTTGAGGGTGCATTTGGGATACTTTTTTGCCTGCTTTGCTTTTTTGAAAGCAGCCACAATTGAGTTTAGCTAATGGTTTTTTAACTGTTTTTTAGAAAATTTTGTGGTAAAAATTTGATTTGGAAATCAATTATTAGTGTCCTATCTTTTAAAAAACTGTTATTTAATTATTATTTATTTGAAAAATATTTTTAACACTTATAATAGCTTTTGAAAACTATTGTGTGTAACAAAAAAATTTTTTTTTAAATTCAAACAATTTTATGACAGTCATCACACTCTAATAATTCTTATTCTCAAAAGCAACTTTTTACCATAATTTTTTTTAAAAAAAGTAAACAAAAAATTAGTAGTCAAATGCAATTATGATTGCTTTCTGACTACTTTCTGAAAAACAAAACAGCCAAAAAATAATCCCAAACATACCTAAGTCAACACCTATCACTATAAAGTTGATGAAGCATTTGTTGCCAATTCATCATCATTTGTTATTACTGTATGAATGCTTGTTATTATTTGTCATTACTATATGAAGTTGGCTTCTATCGGTTGTAGTTTATTGCTTGATATGCACGTCTAAGTACGTTGCCATAAGTATTGTTATACACATCTAATTTGAGGTTTTATGGAGATTTTGATTGAGTTCATTGACATTTTATATGCATTAGCTATAATAAAATTAGAATAATTTATAAATAAATAAATAACTTTTCATAATCCATTTTCATTTCATATAATATCCAACCATTGTTGGAATCTATCAAATTTAAATGTTTTGTAAAGTATATTTTCTTTTTAGCCTCTATTTGGCTTTTCAAAAATGCTAAAATTTGCTCTATTCCTCAATATGGCAAGAAATATTTAAAAATCAACATTAATAGTAAACTCCATAAACATCTTTAGTTGTAATATTTTATATTCATAAAATGAGGAAACTTGAAATAGTAATTTTATAAATAATGCTTTCTATCAATGAGAAGTGACCAAATACCCCCCTTATAGGACATCAACTCTCTTTAAAGAAGGTTAAAACCTTTTCTAAAGGATATATAGGGTATATATAGATTTGTTTTTTAGAGCTTGGAACAAAGACCAAAGCTAACTCCCTCCATATAATTCCATTTGATACAAGAATATCTATTGTGGCAATTGATGGTTTATTTTCAAATGTTATCAAAAAAAAAAAGTTGTAGCGATTATCACTAAAAAAAATTATCGATTAATTTAGGGGTGATGATTACTCTCAAACTCGTAAATCACTTTATAATTTATTTACTTTAAATCAGTTAAAATTTAAAATTAATTTATTATGACTCAAGAATGAGCTATTTGAAACATTTTCAATTTAAGATGAGATTAATCAATATAGGATTACTACCACTACTCAACACAGATCACTAGATTACCAAGATAAAAACAATAAGACTAAAATAAATTTCTTATAATATATATTCAAACAATAATTTTTTTTTGAGAATAATATTAAATCTTTAGGGCATTTACATATATAGCACATAATTTATATATATTTACATATCCAACACCTAAAATTTTCATATTTAAAAAATTACATTAAAATCCTTATTATTATATCAAAAATAACACCATTATTTTTTTTAAAAAAAAGTGAAATCCATCTTTTTATACATAACAAATGTGCTATTTTGTAAATATTAAACTTTAGGTGTTAAATATATAAATGCATAAAAATTGTGTCCTCAATCACAAAATTTTAAATAGAGCCAACTATGTCACAATTATCACAAAGCTTTATTCATAATTTTTTTATAAATACACCATTATTTTTTCGTCCAAATACATATTATTGCATTACATGAGATGCCAAAACTTGACATCTATCTTCGACTAATAATCTTCTATTATATATGAAATCCATTCTTTTGTTCATTTAATTTAAGAAGAAATTCCTTAAAAAAATGTCAATTATGATGTGTAAAATAACTCAATGGTTAAATATATTTTTAAATTATTGTAATTTAACAATTAGAATATAATATGTATACAAATTGTCTTTAAGTACATAGATACTTATAATTTATCATTAATAGAACTATTGTAGTTTCAATCATTTTAGTGGTGGATTTGAATATTGTTTAACTTGCTTCATGGTTTTTATTTTATATCTTACCTTGTTATATAGTGCACTCATGATAAGAATCATCTTATGAATGTTCTATAAAGGCACACCCTCTTATAACAGTTTCTTTTTTCAGACTAGACATTGAAAAGTATGCAATACATTTCACCTTTATTTATGTGTACAAGTACACATTAATTCTAACCAATATCATAAGAGAGTGAACTCCTTCATTCAACAAGTCAATATAATTATTTACAATATAAATATTTTTATTCTTTCTATAAATTTTTTATATTAGTCATATCATATGCTAATATGATAATTATTTGAGATTCAAAATATGAAAGGTGTTGAGCATCATTCATTTTAATATGATGATTCATAACTAAAAGAGTAAAATATTTTTGCAAAAATTGAAATGTTTCTCAATGCATATAGTAGTCTTAAAAGAAATAAATGCATTTGATTCAAAAGAATTGAAAATAAAAAATAATTACCCATTTATTTTCTAAGGTTGCATTTGGGACAGCAGCACGATGCATTTTGCTAAAACACACTTCACCGCACCTACAATTTGGGAAACTGTGGTTCGGGACACACACACACACACACTTAATAATTTTCTCATATATACTAACCAATACATCAATAAATATAATGAAAATAAATTTCTCCAACCTTTTCCTTCCTATCTACTCTATTGTAGTAGCCATTCCATTCCACACATTCATTTAATATGAACTTCAGCTTTTTTACAACATACTTAAACACACAACTAACATTGGCAACCTCTTTATTGAGAGATAATTATTGCAAAGTTGTCTACTCCAAAACATTCTTCATGTAAAAATTCTACTTGCTAGCTATATCTCACAAAAAGCCTTTTCAATAATTTAACATCATTAAAATCATTTCATCAAATCGTAATGAAAATAAATAAATAAAAGAATAGACAATTAAGAAGAAAATTCTACTACATATTATCTAAAAAAATTGATTGACAAATATTAAAGATTGACATATAATTTAAAGATATGCATATTTTCTTAAAAGGATTATGATATTCAATTAATGAAAGTGATGGTGTAAACCAAATTGAAGGGGGCCAGGTAGGATGTGAACCAGAGTCAGGGAAAAGTTTATCATGAACATCAAAATATCCAGTATCATGATCAGCATCTTCTCGTGACATGTCCTCCCAATCATTCAAGTATATGCAATTTGGTTTAATTCCACGAGACACTATGATGCAATGAAAATGTTTCATTGTAGCCTACGAATAAAGAGCAATCTCCAAAGTCTTTGATAGGCATCCATTGAGTGGAAGAATGAGAAGATGAAGCAACAATATCAGGCATAAATTTAAAAAAAGAGATTTCGCTTGTTTTCCCTGTACATTTCTTTTCGATTTCTATCTCAATAAAGTTGGCTATCCTCTCAATTTTTAGAAGAGTATCTGATAAAAAGATAATATAATTCATGGAATCATAGTGAAGGGCTTTTGAGTCCTGTGTTGCAGGGCAAATTAATTTAACATTTTTTCCATTAAGCTCAAAGGATACCACTATCGAAAAATGTGTGATTGCTTAGAACCTTTGCTCTTAATCATGAAAATATATATCATTAAACTGGTTCGAACACCCAGGGTGATAAGGTGGTATTTGTGGTAAAACCAATATGATCTCTTAGCCTTTAAAAGCCAAAACTTTCATCTCGATATAACAACAAAGACTTCCAGTTATATCGTTGGAGGAGATGACAATCTTATAAAAAATTATACCATGAATGCTATCCTCATCTGTGCTGAAAGAAGATCATATTTTATTTAATAAATAATTCAATGGTAACCCAATGATTTAATTTGTTATGATGAAAAAAAAAAATTTACATACATAGAACACCATTCTTTTGCATTTTCATATCTTACCAAATAGTTAAATTTTGATATTTATAAATAGAATTTTTTTTCTATATTTAAAAATGTTCATAGAAGTTTCCCTATATTTAAAATTATTTTAATATAATATTAAATTTGAGATATCATTTACTTATATATATTAAATTTTAGATATTATATATATAAGTATTTGAATTGTGTGGCATGTATGTGAACCTCCAAAGAATATATATAACTTATCAGCTTTGTCCAGGACGTACTTGGGTCTGCTCTGAACTCGGGTGATGGTGAAGAAGGATGGAAGGGATATTTTAGCCTTTATGACAAAACAGACAAGCCATTCATTCTTAGAGTCGAAGCAGCGACGGCCGAAGATGTGGCTACCGAGGAAGGATAAGCGGTGATAACATCCCTCTTCTTCGAAGGTAAGATCAAGGAAGGTGAGCGACACCTCCCCGCCATCGCTAGGAAGAAGCAGCCATGGGGAGGGAAGGTAGTGAATTTGAAGGAGGGCGTTGTTGACAAGAGCGAAATTCCATGAGGAACAGACGATGGAGAAGCGGAGGAAATCAACAACGGGCAAGTGCGATGAGATGCAACGAAGGAGATCCTCCGGGAGATCGGACCATGCCATATATTATATATCGTATATAGCATTTTTTTTCTTGCGAGGCGACGAGCAACAAAAGAAAAGAGTTGCAATGCCTTCCAAGTTCCAACACATCAATTCTCTTTCTTATATTTATATATGGGATGGCCCAAAGTGCATGCACTTAAAAATTCTAAATTTAGAAGAGAAAACATAATTTCTAAATCTAACTCTAAAACAGGAATCACTAATCGCCGATTCCACTCGTGGCCTGTGTACGAGTCTCCTTTATCAGGAACTATTTTAAAGGGGCTAAATTTTAAATTAAGCCTAATTATAATTTTAATTAACAAATTAGTCACGACAAAATAGGCCAAGTCGTCCGTATCACTAATCAACTTAATTTTTTAAAAAAACTTGGGGCAGCTACAGTATTTTGCCCACATATCAGGCACATTCGATGTCGAAATCGAGAGTGCTTGGTATCTTTGGAATCGTAACAAAACTCTCCATGACTTTCATGTTGATGAAAAATTGCGATTATGGTCCGATGCAGCAGTATTCGCAAAGACTAAGTTGCCTACTTATATAAGAGCAACCCCGTATTTTGCCCATATCGGACTCATCCGATGTCAGAATAGAGTGAACTTTATATCGTTGAAATCTTAACAAAATTCCCAATGACTTTTATGTTGACCGAAAATAAAGATTGTGACTAAATACGTAGCAATTTTGCAAATGCACGCAAAAACTACGGCGCTGGAATGAAATATTGGGCAACCCCCTTGTTTTGATTATATCGACTCATTCGGTGTCAAAATCAAGAGAGCTTGGTATGTTGGAATCATAGAGAAATTTGTTATAACTTTCATGTTGATAAAAAATTATGCTTGTGGGCTGATACACAGCAGTTTTTGCTAATGCAAAAATTGCGTCGCCGACTTGATATATTGAAATAGCCCCCTTTTTTTTCCCCGTATCAGACTCATCTGGTGTCGGAATTGAGCTAGCTTTGTATCATTCGAATCGTAACAAAACTCCCCATGACTTTCATGTTAACCAAAGATTACAATTAAAGTCCGGTATGCAACAGTTTTTGCAAAATGAATAACAAGAAAATTTTGAAATGACTCACACTAAACAAACACTCTTAATGAAGTGCAATTAACAAAATTTTTAAGAGACATGACCTATGAACATGTGATTATATCACATTACTCTTATTGTTTGGAGATAATTATTCAAATCAATTACGTCTACATAAGATAAATCAATATGGTAGTACTAGAATGTAACCATTTTCAAACAAGAATAACTAACTACCGTACGGGTAGATATTATATGCTCTCTCTATATATATATCCATGTATATAGACATGAGTATGTAAGATTTTTATTGATAACTCTATTATATTTCTTTAAGCAAACATTAACTGCTCACAAAGTTAGCTCTTCATTGTATCAGAGCTCTAAAATGGGAACTGACTTCGATGCTTGGCCTTAAAGATGCCCATCCTAGTTCAAATTAAGTTACATGTTAGTCACATTTCATAAAATGGAACAATCTACATCCTCATCCCTATCGGATTCCTTGGCATCTCTTAATATTGGTGGAACTACGATCTCTTCTTCTCTTAAATTATTGATTTCTAGCCTCAATCATATAGTCAATATCCAACAAATAATGATAATTACCCCACGTGGATAGCTTAACTATTTAAGGCAAATGGATTTGAAGGCTTCCTTAATAGATCAATTCCTTGTCTAAATGAGTTAGTTCCTCGATTCCAATGGGCAATCAATTCCCAATCTAGCGTATAAAATATGGATACTCATAGACCAAAATTTGGTAGTTGCAACTTATTCAACACAAACTCTAGCAATTATTCCTTATGTGTTATGTTTGGATTAATTTCAAGCCATTTGGATTGTTTCTCAAGCGACAACTGCAAGCAACAAATAGGTCATGCATAATTCAACTCAAGAATGAGTTACATAACATTTCCATGAAAGGTCAAACAATGCTTCCATATTAACACACATCAAGTAGCTTATGGATAGTATAACTGCTACTGGAGCAACAATCGATACATAAGACATAATAGTTTACATACTAAATAGTCTACCTTTTCAATATCAAGCCTTTAAGACAACCATAAGAACCAATCTTCAACCAGTTAGCCTTGATGTTCTTTATTCTCTCATTTTCAGTAAGAAAATCAATATTACAAATGAAATCAATAAGGAAAGTTCCACACCTATTTCCAATACTACATTACATACATACCATGGCCGTGGTCAAAATAATTCACATCGTGGGAGAGGTCGAAATGCTACAGATCAACTTAAATGAGGTGGACATTTTCTTCAGCTAAATAGGGGAGGATGAAGTAAAATTTCATATATGTCGATATGGAAAAGAAGACATTCAACAATTAATTGTTGGCACGATTAAACACATCATATGCTTCATCATCATCTTCAAACACTACAACGCTTCTGACCTCAACTAAAACAAAATTTGGAAATTTGTATCTTGATTCTGGTTCAACAAATCATCTTAGAGTTGATTTTGATCATCTACAAATGATAACACCATATAAAGAATCAAAATAAATACAAGTCGGCAATGGAACCTCACTTCCTATTGCTTATACTGTTCAAGGAATACTCGCATCACCAGCTAGTAAGTTACTTTTATCAAAACGTCTTCATACCCCAAATCTTTTTCACAATCTTATTTCAATCTCCAATTTGATTAATGACAATAATTGTGTTGTCTCCTTTTATGCACATGGATTTCACATAAAGGACCTCAAGATAAATCAAATCATACTAAAGGGACCTTGTTGTAATGGGTGATACCCACTACTAAGGAATATACACCATACAAGAAGCCAATCATCTCTCCCACCAACTTCCTTACAGTAATCTCCATAGCTACCAAATGACGTTTTCAACTTAGACATCCTAATGACAAAGTACTTTTAGCAATATCCGATCAAAATAAGCAATTATGCATTCCACTAACTTCTTCCCCGTTGCACTTCTTTTAAGGCTGATAAAAGCCATCATTTACCTTTTACATCTTTCTTTGATCGTAATTATGAACTTTTAGACTTAATGCATTCTGATGCATCAGGTCCTTCCCCACATCCTTCAATGTAAGACTACATATATTATCTTCATTTTTTAGATGATTATTCACGTTAAAAATGGATTTTTTATGCTGCAAATAATTTTATCAATTTTAAATTGCCGATTGAAAATCAATTTGATAAAAATATCAAGATTTTATGATCTAATAATGGAGGGGAATATCTCCATCATTCACTACAACAATAACTTCAATCTCATGGCATCCTTCACCAAACCTCTTGCCCCTACATCCCTTAATAAAAAGGGCATTGCAGAGTGTAAACACCATCATATTCGCGATAATGCTCGATCACCTTAGTCATAGCTTCTATTTCACCTAAACAATAACTTGACACTATAACCACAACTGTTGTTTTAATTAATAGACTTCCCTCTCAACATATGGCCTACAAATCACCATATTAGGTCCTCTATAATACCTTACATGACTATTCTTTCTTAAAAATATTTGATTGTGCCTGCTTTCCCTAGTTTTCCCTTACAGCTCATAATAAACTTCAACCTTGCTCCACTATGTGCATATTTCTTGGATATTCTGAATACTCTAAAGGTTACAAATGCTTCAATCCTACAACAAGAAAACTTATTGTTTCTCGTCACTCTTTGATGAAAATATTTTTCCTTATCACTCAATCCCACAACAATATTCCCAAATTCCTACCACAACTACTTCCCCATTCATAAATCCACTAACACTCATTCCTCTCTCTTCTGTTTTTCTCAATTCTTCCAAATCTCACCTGATATCAAAGACTACCACACATACATAAATATCTTATCCTTCTCATTTACATCCTTCTCCTACTCCGAAACCTCTTCATTAACCACCACCAACTCCACCAAATCCACTTGCTTCACTTACTACACAACCTTATCATCATATGATCACTCGGTCTAAAATAAGTTCTTTACGATCAAAACATCTTTACTCTCTCTATTATCAGACATCCACATCTCCTGAACCCAGTAGTTTTTTAGAAACCAACAAACATTTACAATGGAGAACAGCTATGTCGGAGGGTTATAATGCTTTTCAAAGCCAAGACACTTGGCAATTAGTTCCTCCTCCTCTAAACCATACTATTCTTAGTTCCAAATGGATATACAAGATATAATACCATCTTGATGGTAGCATTGCTTGGTACAAAGCCAGATTAGTTGCTGAAGGGTTTATTCAAGAACATGGCATTGACTATAATGAGATTTTTAGTCCAGTTGCCAAGCTCCCAATTATTCATTTTTCTTACGATTGTTATTCATTAACGTTGGCAGATTTTACAATTAGACATTCCTAATGTCTTTCTCCACAATACTTTAGTTGAGCGTGGATATATGAGTCAGCTGCTTGCTTTAAAAGATCCATTATATCCATCACATGTGTACCTTCTCATGAAAATAATTTATTGGCTGAAGCAATCTTCTCGATAGTGGTTTACTTTGCTGATTATTCACCTCCAATAGTTTGAATTTCACTCTAGTCAAGTGGATCCCTCATTGTTATATTTTCACTTTACCACCTTTCAACTATATATTCTTATATATGTTGATGATATGCTCTATAGGAAATCATCAACCCACCATAAATCATTTACTAGTTTATTTATGTCATTGATTTCATATGAAATCACTTGGACATGTTTTCAATTTTCTAGACATACACATGGTTCACACACCTACAGGACTACTGCTTCCCTAGGAAAAATATGCTCTCGATATTCTAAACAAAGTTAAAATGATCGATTGTCGACCTATTTTCACTTTTTTTCCCACCAAGCCATCACACAAAATCATCTCTACCCTTCTCTTTGATAACGCAACTTTTTCTCACACTTTACTCGGCTCCATACAATGTCTCACCATTACTCATCCTAACATAGCTTTTATTATTAACTAATTGTTTCATCATATGCATAAATTAGTTATGACCTATTTTCACCTCCTCAAATGTCTACTACATTATCTCAAAGGCACCTTCACTCTTTCTTTTCCAATTCAATCAGGAGATTTATCATTGCACACTTATGCTGACTTTGATTGGGCTAGTGACTCTATTGGTCGCCCACTACAGATTATTGCTCTTACCTTGCTGATACACTCATTTCATGGTAGGTTAAGAAGAAACCTACCGTTGCTCGATCTTCCACTGAAGCTGAATACAATGCCTCAGGGATTGCTACCACTGATATTATTTAGCTCCAATGGCTAATGCAAGAATTTCAAATACCTCTTAAGGGTCCAACTCTTTTATGTTGTGATAAACTTTTTACAATGGCACTTGTCAATAATCATATTTTTCATACATGCACTAAACATATCAAAATTGACTATCACTTCATACGAGAGTACATTCAATCCAATGAAATTCAAGTTCGACATATTCATTCTAGTGATCAGCTTGCTGACATACTTACTTAGACTCTTCCCACTCAACATTTTCTTCTACTTTATATGAAGCTGATGCTCTGACCTTTGACCGTCAGCTCGAGGGTAGGTGATAGCAGTAATACAGTACACATTGTAACTGCCCATAATTAGTAGCAATAATATCAATGCTCACTCGTTTGGTGCTCCTTCAACTCATTTTTTTACGAAAGTAATTACCTTAGGATTTGCATAAAAATTTGTAGACTTTGTTCGTATGCGTGCAACGGTAATGATAGTGCAATCCATTTTTTCTCTTACTCTTTATGATTTCAAGATCTCTTAGGCAAGTGATACACAAGATCTCTCCATCTTGTATAAGGAGATTTCCTACAGTTGAAAAAGACATCTCTGGAGAAAAAAAAAATTCAAGGGGGGGAAATCATAACAAAATAATTATTATTTAATATTGATTAATACAGACTCAATCATTAATCTCGTGGGAAAACTATCTCCACCTCATAACAAAAAATTATCTTGTCCGCAAACATGCCAAGAGTTACAAGCTGTCTTCCTTAGTATATCTATTGTGGAGATAAGTGTTCTCACGTTTAAAATATATTTCTTATAAAAATTTGATTCATAATATCTCAAAAATATAAAATCTTATATATCTATCTACTCCACTATTTTTCTTTTATTTGAAATCTTTGTACTATTTACTAGTGTTCGAAATTGCTATTAAATTATGATCCATTAAACTATAAATTAAATCTTCAATATGAAGATTTAAATGCATGATATATAATTCTCATGCATTAAAATATCATATATAGTCTCATATTATTTTTATTAATTATTTAATGATAACTCAACTCTTTATCACACTTTACCTGACTCATTACAATATCTCACTATTACTCACCCTGATATAGCCTTTGTTGTTAACTAATTGTCTCATCATATCCATCAACCACTTATGACCCATTGTTACCTCCTCAAATGTGTACTACATTATCTCAAAGGCACCATCACTCTTTCTCTTCCAATTAAATTAAGGGATTTATCACTGCACACTTATGTCGACTGACGCCATTGACTCTATTGGTCGTCGCTCCATTACAGATTATTGCTCCTACCATGATGATACACTCATTTCATGGTAAGTTAAGAAGCAACCTACCATTGCTCGATCTTCCACC
This sequence comes from Cymbidium sinense, assembly GCA_021442155.1. Taxonomy (NCBI): domain Eukaryota; kingdom Viridiplantae; phylum Streptophyta; class Magnoliopsida; order Asparagales; family Orchidaceae; genus Cymbidium; species Cymbidium sinense. Next base: position 5,291,735 of record CM038221.1, read on the forward strand.
GAAGTCGAATATCATGCTTTAGCTACCGTTGCCATTGATATTATCTGGCTCCAACAGCTGATGCAAGAATTTCAAATACCGCTTAATGATGCAACTCCCTTATTTTGTGATAAACTCTCCACAATGGTACTTGCTAATAATCTCATTTTTCATGTATACACTAAACATATCGAAATTGACTATCATTTCATGCGAAAGCACATTTAATCCAATGAAATTTAAATTCGACACATTCATTCCAGTGATCAGCTTGCATACTTACTAAGACTCTTCCCACTCAACGTTTTCTTCTACTTCATAACAAGCTAATGCTCTAACATTTGACCATCAGCTCAAGGGTAAGTGATAGCAGTAATAACAGCACACACTGCAATAGCTCACAATTAGTAGTAGCAATATAAATGCTCACTCGTTTAGTGCTCCTTCATCTCATTTTTATTACGAAAGTAATTACCGCATGATTTGCATAATAATTTGTAGCCTTTGTTCATATGCGTGGAATGGTAATGATTGTGCAATCCATTTTTCCTCTTCCTCTTTATGATTCCAAAGTCTCTTAAGCAAGCGATGCACAAGATCTCTCTATCCTATATAAGGAGATTTCCTGCAGTTGAAGAAGAGATCGCCGGGGAAAACAAAAAAAAACAAAAATTTAAAGAGGAAAAATCATAACAAAATAATTACTATTTAATATTGATTAATACAGACTCAATCATTAATATCATGGAGAAACTCTCTCCACCTCATAACGAAAAATTATTGCATGCCAAGAGTTACAAGCTACCTTCTTTAGTATATCCATTATGTGGATAAGTGTTCTTAATTTACACGTTTGAAATGTTTATCTTTTAAAAATCTTATTCACAATATCTCAAAAGTATAAAATATTATAAATCTATCTGCTCCACTATTTTGCTTTTGTTTAAGATCTTTGTATCATTTTCTAGTGCTTGAAATTGCTATTAAATTATGATCCATTAAACTATAAATTAATTTTTCAATATGAAGATTTAAATGCATGATATATAATTCTCATGCCTCTAAATATCATATATAATTTCATGTTATTTTTATTAGTTATTCAATGATAATCCAACTGTTTATCATACTTTACTCAGCCCCTTACAATATCTTACCATTACTCATCTTGACATAGCATTTATTGTTAACCGATTGTCTCATTATATGCATCAACCACTTATGACCCATTTTCACCTCTCCAAATGTCTACTACATTATCTCAAAGGCACCCTCACTCTTTCTCTTCCAATTCAATCAAGAGATTTATCTCGCATTATGCACTTTGATTGAAGACTTAATTCTATTGGTTGCTCCACTACAGATTATTGCTCCTACCTTGGTGATACACTCATTTCATGATAGGTTAAGAACAACCTACCGTTGCTTGATCTTCCACCGAAGATGAATATCGTGATTTTGCTACCACTGCCACTGATATTATCTACCTCCAATGACTGATGCAATAATTTCAAATACCTCTTAACAGCCCAAATCCCTTATTTTGTGATAAACTTTCTATAATGGCACTTGATAATAATCTAATTTTTCATGCATGCACTAAACATATCAAAATTGACTACCACTTCATACGAGAGCACAGTCAATCCAATGAAATTCAAATTCGACATATTTATTCAAGTGAACAACTTGCTAACATGCTTATTAAGACTCTTCTCACTCATCATTTTCTTCTTCTTTATAAAAGTTGACGCCAACCTTCGACCATCAGCTCGAAGGTAGGTGATAGCAGTAATAACAGTACACATTGTGACTGCTCACACTTAGTAAAAGTAATATCAATGCTCACTCGTTTCGTGTTCCTTCAATTCATTTTCGTTAAGAAAGTAATTACAATAGGGTTTAAATAAAAATTTGTAGCCTTTGTTTGTATGCGTAGAATGATAATGATAGTGCAATCCATTTTTCCTCTTCCTCTTTATGATTCCAATGTCTCTTAGGCAAGCAATGCACAAGATCTCTCCATCCTCTAAAAAAAGATTTTCTGCAGTTGAAGAAGACATCTCCAAGGAAAAAAATAAAATAAAAAATTCAAGGGTGAAAAATCATAACAAAATAATTACTATTTAATATTGATTAATACAGACTCAATCATTAATCTCGTGGGGAAAATCTATCTACCACATAACAAAAAATTATCTTGTCTTGACACATGCCAAGAGTTACAAGCTGTCTTCCTTAGTATATTCATTATGGGGATACGTGTTCTTAATTTACACATTTAAAATATTTTTCTTATAAAAACCTTATTCATAATATCTCAAAAGTATAAAATCTTATATATATCTATCTCCTCTACTATTTTGCTTTTATTTAAGATATTTGTACCATTTGTTAGTGTTCAAAATTGCTATTAAATTATGATCCATTAAACTATAAATTAAATTTTCAATATGAAGATTTAAATGCATGATATATAATTCTCATGCATTTAAAAATTATATATTATTTCATATTACTTTTATTAAATATTTAATGATAACCCAACTCTTTATCACACTTTACTCGGCTCCGTACAATATCTCACCATTACTCGTCCTGACATAGCCTTTGTTGTTAACCAATTGTCTCATCATATGCATCAACCACTTAAACCATTTCCACCTCCTCAAATGTCTACTATGTTATCTCAAAGGCACCCTCACTCTTTTTCTTCTAATTCAATCAGAGGATTTCTCACTGTACACTTATGCTGACTTTGATTGGGCTAGTGACTCTATTGGTCATCACTCCACTACAAATTGTTGATCCTACCTTGGTGATACACTCATTTCATGGTGGGTTAAGAAGCAACCTATTGTTGTTCGATCTTCCACCGTAATCGTTTAGCTACCATACCACCGATATTATTTGGCTCCAACGGCTCATGCAAGAATTTCAAATACTTCTTAAGTGTCCAACTCCCTTATGTTGTGCTAAACTTTCTACAATGGCACTTGCTACTAATCCCATTTTTCATGTGTGCACTAAATATATCAAAATTGACTACCACTTCATACGAGAGCACATTCAATACAATGAAATTGAAATTCGACACATTCATTCTAGTGATCAGCTTTCTGACATACTTACTAAGACTCTTCCCACTCAACGTTTTCTTCTACTTTGTAACAAGCTAACGCTCCGACCTTCGATCGTCAGCTCGAGGGTATGTGATAGCAGTAATAATAGTACACATTGCGACTGCTCATAATTAGTAGCAGCAATATCAATGCTTACTCGTTTGATGTTCCTTCAACTCATTTTTGTTACGAAAGTAATTACCAGAGGGTTTGCATACAAATTTGTAGCATTTGTTCATATGTGTTGAACGATAATGATATTGAAATCTATTTTCCCTCTTCCTCTTTGTGATTCCAAGATCTCTTAGGCAAGCGATACACAAGATCTCTCATACTATATAAAGAGATTTCTTGCAGTTGAAAAAGACATCTCCGGAGAAACCAAAAAAATAAAAAAATAATAATAATAAAAAACAAAAAAACTTCAAGGTGGGGGAAATCATAACAAAATAATTAATATTTAATATTGATTAATATAAACTCATTCATTAATCTAGTGGGAAACTCTCTCCATCTCATAACGAAAAATTATCTTGTCCAGACACATAATGAGTTATAAGCTGCATTCCTTGGTATATCTATTGTGGAGATAAGTGTTCTTAATTTATACGTTTAAAATATTTTTTATAAAAATCTTATTCATAATATCTCAAAAGTATAAAATCTTATATATCTATCTGTTCCACTATTTTACTTTTATTTAAAATATTTGTACAATTTGCTAATGTTCGAACTTGCTATTAAATTATGATCCAATAAACTATAAATTAACTTTTCAATATGAAGATTTAAATGCATGATATAAAATTCTCATTCATTTAAATATCACATATAATTTCATATCATTTTTATCAGTTATTTAATCATAACCCAACTCTTTATCACGCTTTACTCGGCTCCTTAAAATATCTCACCATTACTCCCCCTCACATAGCCTTTGTTGTTAACCAATCGTCTCATCATATATATCAACCACTTATGACCCATTTTCACCTCCTTAAATGTCTACTACGTTATATCAAAGGCACCCTCACTCTTTCTCTTCTAATTCAGTTAGGGGATTTATCACTGCACACTTATGTTGACTTTGATTGGGCTAGTGTTTCTATTGGTCGTCACTCTCCTACAGATTATTGCTCCTACCTTGGTGATACACTTATTTCATGGTAGGTTAAGAAGCAACTTATCGTTGCTCGATCTTCCACTGAAGTCAAATATCATGCTTTATTTACCGCTACCACTGATATTATCTGGCTCCAACGGCTCATGCAAGAATTTCAAATATCTCTTAACCGTCCAACTCCCTTATTTTGTGATAAACTTTCTACAATGGTACTTGATAATAATCTCATTTTTCATGCATGCACTAAACATATTGAAATTGACTATCACTTCTTCAATCCAATAAAATTCAAATTCGACACATTCATTTCAGTGACCAACTTGCTGACATAGTTAGTAAGGCTCTTCCCACTCAACATTTTCTTCTACTTCGTAACAAGTTGACACTCCAACCTTCGACCGTCAACTCGAGGGTAGGTGATAACAGTAATAATAGTACACAATGCGACTACTCACAATTAGTAGCAGCAATATCAATGCTCACTCATATGATGCTCCTTCAACTCATTTTGTTGTTAAAGTAATTACTGCAAGGTTTGCATAAAAATTTGTAGCCTTTGTTCGTATGCGTGGAATGGTAATGATACTGCAATCTATTTTTTCTCTTCCTCTTTATGATTCTAAGGTCTCTTAGGTATGCGGTGCACAAGATCTCTCCATCCTGTATAAGGAGATTTCCTGCAGTTGAAGAAGACATCTCTAGGGAAAAAAATCAAAAATAAATAAATAAATAAAAATTCAAGGGGAGAATATCATAATAAAATAATTAGTATTATTAATAGACTACCATTAATCTCGGTGGAAAAGTCTCTTATCTTATAATAAAAAATTATCTTGTCAGATACATGCCAAGAGCTACAAGTTGTCTTTCTTAGTATATCCATTGTGGGGATAAGTATTCTTAATTTATACGTTTAAAATATTTTTCTTATAAAAAACTTATTTATAATATCTCAAAAGTATAAAATCTTATATATCCATGTGCTCCACTATTTTGCTTTTATATGTACGAGATTTATCATTTATGGGGGCATTGATCGATTTAATTAATTATTTATAGTGGCAACAACATCGTTAGAGAACTTTGAACAATAACCAAAGCTATCTCCCTCCCTATAATTCCATCTAATACAAGAACAAACTATTGTGGCATTTGATGGTTTATTTTCAAATATTATAAAAAAAAAAGAGGTAGAAATTAATAATAAATTAAATCATTGATCACATACATTAGTTTAGGACTAACGATTAGTTAATCTTGAATTTCTAAATCATGAAAAGTGTTTGATATGTAATGGTTAAATCCTAGTAAATCTTGAGAAGATGTTTGTCGAGAATTTAAGTCTCTTAAAATTTTAAAGAATAGTTTTTTAAGAAAATATAAAAACAAGTGAAAGATGAAATAATGCTAAAAAATAATACATAATGGTCATATTTAACTAGATAATTTATATATATAACATATAAATTTATTTGATCAAATAGAACTAAAGTGAGTATAATCTCATTAAATTCAAAACAACTAAATTGTAATTAGTAAATTATAATCAACTAATATAATAATTAATTATAATAACTATAATTAAACTTAGTAAGGTATAATTAAATGAACATAAAATTAAATTTATAATAATTATAATTACAGGTAATAAGTTTTAATTAAATAGCATAGTAATTAACTATTAATATATTCAACTTAATTATTTAAAAATAAGTTAAATGCAATTATAATTTAATAATAACTATTAAATTAGCTAAAATTAATTATCCCTTAAATTCTTTAATATTGCCGTACCAAGTGATCGTCCTTCTCCTTCGTGAGCACTAACAGTCCGGACAGGGAAAGGAGCTACGCAAAAGCTCTTGCGCGAGTCGGCTACGCCCATCGTCGCAGTTTCTCCCTTCGGCCTAAACTCCTACTGATTCCTCGGCTTCGACAGCGGCCACCTCCTCCGACGAGTATGGTCTCCACTGCTTAAGCAAGCTCGTGAGCTTCATCTTCCTTCTTCCGTCGCTGCCCAGCTTTTCTTTCGCGCGCTTCAATTTGTGTAAATCCCGTAAATCCACCTTCCAACGGGATTTTGGGATTTACAGGATTTACGAAATCCGGGATGTACTAAATCTGAAAATGTGTAGGATTTACGGGATTTACATACTTAAATCCCGAGTAAATCCGTTACCAAACTCAAGAATATCCGTCTTTTGCCGCCAGCGAGAATTTCGATTGGCCGATTAGGTTAGCTTTGCTGCGCCATCTTTATTAACATTCTCAATGGAGCGGGTGCTCGGAGGCGAAAGGAAGGTGTTCTTGGCTTAAGAACCTAGCGGAAGGAGTTAGGAAGAAGGTGAGAGATGGAAGTAGAAGAGGTAAAGTAGTTGAGGAGGTAATCTGCGAGACCCGCCAGCACGCCGCAGGGGTTTTTGCTCCAGATTTGTCTCAACAAGAGGTATACCATTTGCTGCATTTTAGTGCAGTTTGAAATATGGTGTTGAAGTACTTATTATTATTATTATTATTTGTCTATTTTTTTGGGAATTCAGGGAAGCAGTACTTCGCGAAGTGGTTTGACGTCTTATCTCTCAATTCAAGGTTTGTGTGTGTGTGTGTGGCCAAGGAACGTAGTGGAATTTATTAGAAATTAGTAGGATAATGAGTTCGATGCGGGTCGACCGCGAGGTGCGAGATTGTTAAGCTTGTATTTGCATTCAAGGTAGGGCAATTTGTGTTTTGTTGTTTTTTATGAAACTATAACCTAGTGCTCTTGAGTCTTCAAATTTAATTTAAGGTTATAGTTTTAAGAGTGCATTCTGTGATTGTTTTCTAATTTGTGAGCAAAGATTTGCATGGCCACAAATTCTATTGGCCAAAATATTTGTTAGTTAACTAATGAGAATATTTATTATACGCAGCATCAAATATTTTGCTCTACCAACAAAACAAACACAGAAAAGAAAAAAAAATGACTTTGATACTTAAATTGTGTGAAAATCTTTAAATGTTCTCTTTGTTTAATTTCATTTTTCTTGTTTTGAAGGTGCAAAACAACTTAAGCAGAAATGGAATGAATATTGGAGACCAAGAAGTTCTAAGAGAAAGATGGCTCTGTTTGTTTCGCCTAATGGTGAGCATGTAGCTGTAACTTTTGGAAATCAGCTTCTTATGCTGCAGAAGGATGATGATTATGTGGAGCCATGTGGTATTTATATTGGTAAGTAATTTTTGATGATTTTTTTTTAAAGTCATAACAGAGGAACAATATAGTAGCATGCAATTTTGATAGTGTACTGTTTGTTTCATGCACTTGTCTACTCTGTTCTTCATTTGACTTTAAATCCTCTCTCCCTCTAATTTTATAGAAAGTGGTAATTTAGCATACTGCTTTTAAACATTTGTATAATGATTTCTTCTCAACAAGTGGATACAAATTTATTGCTTTTTCAACTATAAATATCTTAATTGGTCCAGGTTGCTAGCTTTGATAGCAACAATTGTCATGATCTGTGCCTTCTTTTTAGTTGCTGTAATATTAATTTACTTGTATCTTTGCATTATTTTATTTCATTTATCAATTTGATTCCATTTTTAAAGAAATTTTCTCTTCCATTTTATGGTGGATGCCATTCTTCAATATACCAAGGTTTGCTTTTTCAAATTAAATGCAAAAAATGTTGCTTTTTTTTCTATGGTTTCATTCATGCAAGTTTGATTTGTTCTCTTATGAAATTCAACTTATTAGTAGGACCGTAGGAGGCATGAAATTAATTTTCTTTCAAATATCTGTAACAATGAAAAACTATTTGGTTAGCTAACTGTTATTTTGTAACTGCAGTTTTTGAAACTTGCCAATTTCTAGTGTTGGCAATAGCATTATTTTTTTAGTTAAATATTACAAGAGATTTAAGTAATTTTGAATATCTGCTTGCTGCTATAACCTTGCTCTTTTAACTTTAATTTTTTTTAAGTGGGCATGCCAATAAAATTATTTAAAGAAATGTTATATTTGATGCAAAATTTTAGTTCAAAATTGTTATAGATTTTTGCACATTTTTTGCTTATTCTTCTTCGAAAGGCAATGACGGACTTTCTTTTTTTACTAATGGAGCTTGGATGGAACCTCAAGGCATCCTTGGTGTCATCGATGACATGACACCTTTTATGTAATCAACTCAAATGGAAGGGAAATAATGAGGTCTACTAGGAGTGAGCTAAAATTGATTGTACCCATTATTGACTTGTTTGTGTTGGATGATGCCAACTCCAAAATCTCTTACATGTAAGCAGCAATGTTTTGCATTTTAAGCCTTACATTTTTCATTTCAAGTTGGATTAGGAATCTCATGAGTGTTTGTGTCTATATTCTGCTTATTGCATTTCTCTTTTGACTTATTTTCTTAAAAGATAAATAAGCTCTAACATGAACGTTTTTAGGAGTGGCTTTAGCATTTTTACTGCAGATGGTTTAATTCATTCTTTTGAGGTTTCTAAAGAGCTCAGAACAAGTATTCTTCCCCTTTCCACATTAAATGATCCATTAAATGATGGATTTCCTCGCAATGTATCATGTATTGACTACCATCCAGATCTGTCTCTAATTGTCTTGGTTAATGCTCGTAAAGTCTTAGATGGCCCCCATTCTTTTTCTGGTAAATCAATTAGCCCTTTTGGAATTTTTGTTTTCATGTTGTTGCTTATTTGATTGTATTGTCTTGATTATTCTTTGTAATCTATATGCTTATTGTATGAGGGAAATTTTTTTCTCTTATTTTTACCTTTCAGGATTATATTCTCTTTATTTATTGCGGATGACCACAAATTTAGATTCAAAGATAGTGTTTTGCAGTCCTCAGTTTGAAGGTCTATTTTCTTTTCCGAAAGGTCACTTAGTTTCTTTTACATCACCAAAAGTGTCTATATCACCGCAGGGAAACTATATTACTGCTCTTGATTTGACTGGTTGCATGGATGCTTTCCGTATTGATACTGATACTCTTTTCATGCTATGCTCTGCTGAGAGGCCGCACTCATATTGTTCTGATAATGTGTCGCGCAAGGGACAAAAAATAACCTAAAGGATATTATTGACTTCAGTTGGTGGGCTGATCATGTTCTGATTCTTGTGAACAGTAGTGGCTATATGACCGTTTAAATGATAAGACTGTTCTAAAGGATGGTCTACATTTCTGTATGCCTGTCATTGAAAGGCCTAAGCACATTCAAGGACATGTTTTTGTTTTCCAGGGAAGATCTTGTGAGGGAGGACTATCAGAATCTGAGCAGGTTGGCACCAGAAAAGCAATGAGCGTAAGCCAACTTTATGATTCAAAGGTACACTGGAGCTTGTTGTCAATTTCTGGGAGATCTATCTTAGAAATGTATAGCATTCTCATTTGTAATCAACAATTTGAAATTGCTCTGGAGTTTGCTGATCGTCATGGTCTAAATAAAGATGAAGTATTTAAAACACAATGGTTAAGCTCTTGTTATGGAGTTCAAGAGGTTGATTTGTTTTTATCCAAAATCAGTGATCGGATGTTTGTGCTGTCTGAGTGTGTAGACAAAGTTGGACCTACTGAAGATGCAGTTAAGGCTTTGCTTTTACACGGGATTCATATCACTGAGGATTACTTATTTTCAAACTTTAATAATGAAGAATCATGCTTACTTTCTGATTTTTGGGTTGCTAGACTTCAGTTGTTGCAATACAGAGACAAATTGGATACGTTTAGAGGGATCAACATGGAAAGGTGTGTATCTTTCTTAAAGCTATGATGTTGGAGCTATATGTTTGTTCTAGAAACCACTGGAGTAAATGTATTCGCCTTAGCTGAAATCCATGAATACAGATTTAAAGATGAACAATAAACTCCGCACTTTATGTAAACCTCGGGGAAAATCATGGTCTAGCCCAAGAAAGCTTCCACTATGTTGTTTGAGACAAAGATCTTCGATACGGATTACAGAATCAGATATGAGAAATGCAACAATAAGAAATAACGTGACGACGATTGACGACGATGTTGATGACCAACGATAGTCATGACGACCGGCATTGCACGACGGCGGCGGATCAAGGATGGCCGATGGGCTACGGCGGCGGTTTGACATGTCAGTATGACGATTGCGCTTGAGGATCTTTTCTCTCCTCTTCTTGCTTGCCTCCCTTCTCCTTCATTTGCCTCTCATAGAATGTATTTATACAAGAATGCGTCTCAGAATACAAAAACCCGTACTCACTCCACTTCATCGGACGGCTCAAATGATCCCCTGATCATATGATGATTTTGTGCATTTGAATACTCAAATGAAGTCGAAATTATAGATCTTTATTTGAACTGCCACCGAGACGCCGATTTCATATGTATTAATTCCATATTTGAGAGCATTTTAGAATTTAATATGAAAGTTAATTATATTTTAAGCCTTGATCTCACCGCTTATTTGATTACTGCTGCATCAAGATTCGCGTGGTGTATGAATTTTGTGTCATATCAATGTTAATCATCATTTTTATCAATCTTAAAATGCACACGATTTAATTGAACATTATTTTGCATATCTAACTAATATGCAACTTTGGTTACTGCTTCTCTAGAGCATGAACTTTTTAGCTTGTTAAAGTTTTGTTTCTAGAAGTTAAATATTTATTAGGATATGTTTTACATTTCTTTTCTTTGATAATAGTTTTAAAGATAAAAATAATGTGTAAAATGTGTACTTTCTTATCACTTTTCAGTGTCTTCTATTGAATATAACATGATGCTGTTCTGTCAAGCTAATGAGTCATTTCATAACAATTTATAGTTTTCAAGGAGCTTATGTATCAACTTAAACGTTAAACATTTATTGATGTAAAAAAAATCATTTGTTGTGCGTGGCTGCTTAAACGAGTACAGTGCCTCACTAGAATTTAATCATTGTTTCCTGTTTTAATGATTTTGCTAAAGACACCTAGGCATTTTCTTTCGTTCTCTTTGCTCCACTCAGTTGACTCTTTAAAACTTGGATGACTTATTTTATCTGGATGTATGCATCTTTTGTTGTTTATGCATTGTTTTAAAGCAAGTTCTTGCATGTAAGCCAGCATATGAATTCACTTGGTTGTATCATTTTTTCTGTACAAATGATCTTACTATCTTTATCTTATGGAGTGATTTTTTAAAAAAAATTTGACCACAGGTTTTGGCTGAGGAATAGAGCAATTTTCGTGCAGTTTCAGTCACAAATGCTGCTATTAATCTTGCAGAAAATGGCAAAATTGGTGCTCTTAACTTGCTTTTAAGCGTCAACCTTATTCGCTTTCCCAGGATATTTTGCATGTTTTGTCTGCAATTCCTGAAACTGTCTCGGTTCAGTCATATGTTCAGCTCCTTCCTGGGAAGAGTCCACCAGCCGTTATTGCTTTAAGGGAGAGAGATTGGGTTGAGAGTGAACAAATGATATCCTTTTGATAAAATGCCTGTTGGGTCTGAGAATCTTGTTCAAGTGAGAACTGAAAATATCTTGAAGCTTTCTGTGGGTTTTGTTTGGCCATCAAGTGTTGAACTTGTTGATTGGTATATTAATAGAGCTAAGGATATTGATGTCCAGAGTGGTCAGTTGGAAAACTCTCTTGCCTTAGTGGAATATGCTTATCACAAGGATTTTTTTGAGCTGCAACAGTTCCTTGAGGATATCACATACTTGCATCATCTCATTTATGCTAATAGATGTTCTGAGGATTTTACTATGGGTCTTGTTGAATGGGAACAGTTGCCAGACTATGAGAAGTTTAAAACTCTTCTTAAAGGGGTTACAGTGGATTCTGTGATAGAAACATTGCAAGAAAAGCTATACCATTTATGCAAAAGCGATTTCACCCTAAGCAAGTAAATGTTGTGGAACAAAAAAATGATGTGATTGCTGCTTTGATTATGAACAAGGTGATTCCTTCTCAGTTAAGTGGATGAAGGAAATTTATTATCGATAATTAATATTAAAATTTTGATTGAGTAAACCAATTTAGATCTTAAAATAAATAGACAAACAATTTATCAAAATTTAATATGGTTTAATTACTGTTATGCCAAACATTTGATTTAACTTAGGATTTAATAAACTCAGATTCGTAAGATATATTAAATCGTCCTTGCAACTAAACAGGCCGTAATGGTAGTCGAAATTTCTTTAAATTATGCTAGCCAATTAACCATTGTTCTCTCCTTGGAATCGCAGGAGAAAATTAATTATAGGGACCAAGAAAACTCAAAAAAACTTGTTTTATAAATTATAAGTAATTTAAAAATAATAATTTCAAATTTTACAAGTGAAATAAAAACTTGAACTTATAAATAAAAATAGAAAATTCTAACCTGACATTAGATTTTAAAAAAATCATTGTATTTTAGAAAGCCCTAATATTATTATTAAAATTTTGGTAAAATAATATATTAAAATTTTAATAAAATTTAACAATTTTATAAAAAATTTAACAAAACATTAGTATTAGTATCAAAGATTTAAAAATGCCAAGTATTAAATCAATATTAATCATTCTTATTAAAAGAATTTATTTGAAATTTAAAGATTATTATTCTATCTAGTAAATCTTAATTGTTGAGTTTTATGTAAAACATCCAGAAAAAAAAATTCCATCAAAGGTTGTTTGTTTTAAATAATGTATAGTATATAGTCATATAAATGTAAAGGATTTTAAATTTTATATATTTGGCGAGATATAAAATAAAATTTTAAAGTAACGTAATATATTTAAAATTATTTAGATAAATTTTTGGTATTTGGAATTAACTTAGATGTGATAATTCAAATACACTAATCAACGAAGTAAGTAGTCTGCCACACTGCCTTCACCACGCCTGGCCTCTGGCCGCCCCACACAATCACAAAAATATTTTACATTATATTTATTTTATCAAAAAAAAAGTACAATCTCATGTATTTTAAAAGTTTTCAACCAAATAACCTAAAATAATTTAATTATATTGCATTTTTTTTTATATTGTATTCTTTTTTTAGGCAATCAAACAACCTCTAAAATAAAAAAGAGTAGGCTCATCTTTGGGTGGTGTATCTCCAATCATAAAATTTTGAATACAAGATTGTGCATGAGTGGATGTATTTATAATTATTAATGATCGATAAAAACACGCCAAAAGCATGGACTACTAAAGCTCATTAGCTATTTTTAAGGTAAATATGATGCTCCAACATTAGTGTTTATAATAAATTTATATTTTACTTGAAATTGATTGGCCATATATGTGATCATTCAATTTGTATTTACTTTTATCATAACAAAAAATATATTTCATGTATATAAAGTGGTTCAAATCAATTTTCTAAATTTTTTTAAAAATTATTATTAAATTATTTATTGCGTGCATTAGAAAAAAAATATATGAATTAAATTATGTGCACATGTATTGTATGAATAACAATAAATAAAAAAGTCCTAACTCTTAATTTTAAAATCATTTGATGGTGGTCGCCTTAGTGGAAAACTTGAGGCATTTGGAATAATTTTTGTGAGCTTTTTTGAAAGAAGCCACATTTGAATTTAGCTAATGTCTTTTTGACTGCTTTAGAAAATTTTGTAATAAAAATTTGATTTTGAGAATCAGAATTATTAGTGTTGTACCTTTTAAAAAACTATTATTTAATTATTATTTTTTAAAAAAATATTTCTAACACTTATAATAGATTTTTGAAAAATGATTATGTGCGTAACAAAAAAAAATTATTATTTTTTTTGAAAAATTCAAACAACTTTCTAACAATCATCACACTCTAAAAATTCTGGTTCTTAAAAGCAGCTTTTTACCACAATGTTTTTAGAAAATGTAAACAAAAAATTAGTAGTCAAATACAGTTGTTATTATTTTTTAACTACTTTCTGAAAAACAAAATAACCAAAAAATGAAGCTACAGGTTAGTCACATTTCATAAAATGGAACAATCTACATCCTCATCCCTATCGGATTCCTTGGCATCTCTTAATATTGGTGGAACTACGATCTCTTCTCTTAAATTATTGATTTCTAGTCTCAATCATATAGTCAATATCCAACAAATAATGATAATTACCCCACATGAATAGCTAAACTATTTAAGGCAAATGGATTTGAAGGCTTCCTAATAGATCAATTCATTGTTTAAATGAGTTAGTTCCCGATTCCAATGGGCAATCAATTCCCAATCTAGCATATAAAATATGGATACTCATAGACCAAAATTTGGCAGCTGCAACATATTCAACACTAACTCTAGCAATTATTCATTATGTGTTATGTTTGGATTAATTTCAAGCCATTTGGGTTGTTCTCAAGTGACAACCGCAAGCAAATAGTCATGCATAATTCAACTCAAGAATGAGTTAACATTTCCATGAAAGGCCAAACAATGCTTCAATATTAACACACATCAAGTAGCTTGTGGACAATATAACTGCTACCGGAGCAACATTCGATACATAAGACATAATAGTTTACATACTAAATAGTCTACCTCCTCGATATCAAGCCTTTAAGACAACCATAAGAACCAATCTTCAACTAGTTTGCCTTGTTGATCTTTATTCTCTAATATTTAATAAGAAAAATCAATATTATAAATGAAATCAATAAGGAAAGTTCCACACCTATTTCCAATACTACATTACATACATACAGTGGCCATGGTCAAAATAATTCAAGTCGTGGGAGAGGTCGAAATGCTACAGATCAACTTAAATGAGGTGGACATTTTCTTCAGCTAAATAAGGGAGGACGAAGTAGCAATTCCATTATGTCAGATATGTGAAAAAGAAGACATTCAACAATTAATTGTTGGCACCGATTAAACACATCATATGCTTTATCATCATCTTCAAACACTACAACGCTTCTGACCACAACTGAAACAAAATTTGAAAATTTGTATCTTGATTCTGGTTCAACAAATCATCTTATAGTTGATTTTGATCATCTACAAACAATAACACCATATAAAGAATCAGAACAAATACAAGTCGATAATGAAACCTCACTTCCTATTGCTTATACTATTCAAGGAATACTCACATCGCCAGCTCATAAGTTACTTTTATCAAAATGTCTTCATACCCTAAATCTTTTTCAAAATCTTATTTCAATCTCCAAATTGACTACTAACAATAATTGTGATGTCTCCTTTTATGTACATGGATTTCACATAAATGGCCTCAAGATAAATCAAATCACACTAAAGGGACCTTGTCGTAATGGGTTATATCCACTATTAAGGAATATACACCATACAAGAAGCTAATTATCTCTCCCACCAACTTTCTTAGCAGCAATCTCCATATCTATCAAATGGCATTTTTAACTTAGACATCCTAATGATAAAATAATTTTAGCAATATCCAATCAAAATAAGCAATTATGCATTCCACTAACTTCTTCCTCGTTGCACTTCTTTTAAGGCTGATAAAAGCCATCGTTTTCCTTTTACATCTTCCTTTGATCGTAATTATGAACTGTTAGACTTAATACATTCTGATGCCTGGGGTCCTTCCCCACATCCTTCAATGTAAGGCTACATATATTATCTTCTTTTCATAGATGATTATTCACATTTCAAATGGATTTTTTTTATGTTTCATAAATCTGAAGCTACAAACAATTTTATCAATTTCAAATTGTTGATTGTAAATCAATTCAATAAAAATATCAAGATTTTATGATCTAATAATGGAGGGGAATATCTTCATCATTTACTACAAAAATTTCTTCAAAGATTAAAGCTACACAGTGCTTTTCAATAGATGGATAGTTTGTCTTAGTAGGGATTAGACGACGATTAAGATAGTAAAGTGCATTTTCTATCCCTTTGTCATTGGCTTGGGCCAAGAAAGCGCCAAGGGAGTCATCTAATGCGGCGTTATAGAGGATGAGCAGCTTGCCTAGGATAGGGGCTGCTATAATTGGCGACGTCATCAGGTAGTGGTTGATGTCTTCGAAGGCATGTTGACACTTGTCATCCCACTTGAACTTGGCGTCCTTTTTGACAACTACTGAGAATGACTTGCATTTTCTTGATAGGTTGGAAATGAAGCATCTTAGATGCATCCTTCACCAAATCTCTTGCCACTACACCCCTTAACAAAATGGCATTGTAAAGCATAAACACCATCATATTCTCGATAATGCTCGATCGCCTTAGTCATAGCCTTCTATTTCACCCAAACAATGACTTGACACCATAACCACAGCTGTTGTTATAATTAATAGACTTCTCTCTCAACATATGGCCTACAAATCACCATATTATGTCCTCTATAATACTTTACCTAACTATTCTTTCTTAAAAATACTTGATTGTGCCTGCTTTCCCTAGTTTTTTTCTATAGCTCTCAATAAACTTCAACCCCACTCCACTATGTGCATATTTCTTGGATATTTTGAATACTCTAAAGGTTACAAATGCTTCAATCCTACAACAGAAAAACTTATTGTTTCTCATCATGTTATCTTGGATGAAAATATTTTTCCTTATCACTCAATCCCACAACAATATTCCCAAATTTCTACCACAACTACTTCCCCATTCGAAAATCCACTAACACTCATTCCTCTATATTCTATTTGTTCACCTTTCAACTCTCACATGATATCAAAGACAACCACACCTACACAAACATCTTATCCTTCTCATTTACATTCTTCTCCTACTTCTAAACCTCTTAATTAGCCACCATCAACTCCACCAAATCCACTTGCTCCACTTACTACACAACCTCATCATCATATGATCACTCTATCTAAAATAAGTTCTTTACACCAAAATATCTTTACTCTCTATTATCAGCCATCCACATCTCTTGAATCCAGTAGTTTTTTAGAAGCCAACAAACATTTACAATGGAGAACAGCTATATCAGAGGGTTATAATGCTTTCCAAAGCCAAGGCACTTGGAAATTAGTTTTGCTTCCTCTCAACCATACAATTCTTGGTTCCAAATGAATATACAAGATATAATATCATCTTGATGGTAGCATTGCTCGCATACAAAGCCGATTAGTTGCTCAAGGGTTTAATCAAGAACATGGAATTGACTATAATGAGATTTTAGTCTAGTTGCTATGCTCCCAACTATTCATATTTTTCTGGTTATTGTTCATTGACATTGTGATTTTACAATTAGACGCTCCTAATACCTTTCTCCATGATACTTTAGTTGATGAATATATGAGTCACCGCTTTTTCAAAGATCCATTATATTCATCACATGTGTACCTTCTCATGAAAATAATTTATAAGCAATCTTCTCGATAGTGGTTTACTTTGCTGACTACTCACCTCCAATAGTTCGAATTTCACTCTTGTCAAGTGGATCTCTCATTGTTATATTTCCACTTTACCACCATTCAACTATATATCCTTATATATGTTGATGATATGCTCTTAACAAAAATCATCAACCCACCATATATCATTTACTAGTTTCTTTACACCATTGATTTCATATGAAATCACTTGGACATGTTTCCTATTTTCTGGACATACACATAGTTCACACTCCTACAAGACTACTACTTTCCTAGGAAAAATATGCTCTTGATATTCTAAATAAAGTTAGAATGATCGATTGTCAACTTATTTCTACTTTTTTACCCACCAAGTTATCACACTAAATCATCTCTACCCTTCCCTTTGATAACCCAACTTTTTATCTCACTTTACTTGTCTCCTTATAATATCTCACCATTACTCGCCCTAACATAGCATTTATTGTTAACCAATTGTTTCATCATATACATAAATCGCTATGACCTATTTACACCTCCTTAAATGTCTACTATGTTATCTCAAAGGCACCCTCACTCTTTCTCTTCCAATTCAATCAGGAGATTTATCATTACACACTTATACTAATTTTGATTGGGCTAGTGACTCTATTGATTGTCGCTCCACTATAGATTATTATTTCTACCTTGCTGATACACTCATTTCATAATAGGTTAAGAAGAAACCTACCGTTGCTTGATCTTCCACCGAAGCTGAATACAGTGTCTTAGCTACCGCTGCCACTGATGTTATTTGGCTCCAATGGTTGATGCAAGAATTTCAAATACCTCTTAAGTGTCCAACTCCTTTATGTTGTGATAAACTTTCTACAATGGCACTTGCTAATAATCACATTTTTCATGCATGCACTAAATATATCGAAATTGACTATCATTTCATACGAGAGTATATTCAATCCAATGAAATTCAAATTCGACACATTCATTCTAGTGATCAGCTTGCTGACATACATACTTAAACTCTTCCCACTCAACGTTTTCTTCTACTTTGTATCAAGTTGACGCTCCGACCTTCGACCGTTAGCTTGAGGGTAGGTGATAATAGTAATAATAATACACATTACGACTGCCGATAATTAGTAGCAATAATATCAATGCTCACTCATTTGACGCTCTTTCAACTTATTTTTGTTTCAAAAGTAATTACCTTAGGATTTGCATAAAAATTTGTAGACTTTGTTCGTATACGTGGAACGGTAATGGTAGTACAATCCATTTTTTCTCTTCCTCTTTATGATTCTAAAGTCTCTTAGGCAAGTGATGCATAAGATCTCTCCATCCTATATAAGGAGATTTCCTGCAGTTGAAGAAGACATTTTGGAGAAAACCAAAAAAAATTCAAGGGGGAAAAATCATAACAAAATAATTACTATTTAATATTGATTAATACAGAGTCAATCATTAATCTCATGGAAAAACTCTCTCCATCTCA
The DNA here is from genome assembly GCA_021442155.1 of Cymbidium sinense. Taxonomy (NCBI): domain Eukaryota; kingdom Viridiplantae; phylum Streptophyta; class Magnoliopsida; order Asparagales; family Orchidaceae; genus Cymbidium; species Cymbidium sinense. The sequence continues at coordinate 5,310,713 of CM038221.1, forward strand.
TAATAAAAAATTATCTTGTCCACAAATATGCCAATAATTACAAGTTGTCTTCCTTAGTATATCCATTATGGGATAAGTGTTCTTAATTTACACGTTTAAAATATGTTTCTTATAAAAATCTTATTCATAATATCTCAAAAATATAAAATCTTATGTATCTATCTACTCCACTATTTTACTTTTATTTAAGATCTTTGTACCATTTGCTAGTGTTCAAAATTGCTATTAAATTATGATCCATAAAACTATAATTAAATCTTCAATATGAAGATTTAAATGTATGATATATAATTCTCATGCATTTAAATATCATATATAATTTAATATTATTTTTATTAGTTATTTAATGATAACTCAATTCTTTATCACACTTTACCCAGCTCCTTATAATATCTCTTCATTACTCGCCCTGATATAGCTTTTGTTGTTAACCAATTGTCTCATCATATGCATCAACCACTTATGACCCATTGTCACCTCCTCAAATGTCTACTACATTATCTCAAAGGCATCATCACTCTTTCTCTTCCAATTAAATCAAGGGATTTATCACTGCACACTTATGGTGACTTTGATTGGGCTATTGACTCTATTGGTCGTCGCTCCACTACAGATTATTGCTCCTACCTTGGTGATACACTCATTTTATGGTAAGTTAATAAGCAACCTACCGTTGCTCGATCTTCCACCGAAGCCGAATATCATGCTTTAGCTACCGCTATCACTAATATTATCTAGCTCCAACGATTGATGCAAGAATTTCAAATACCGCTTAATGATGCAACTCCCTTATTTTGTGATAAACTTTCTACAATGGCACTTGCTAACAATCTCATTTTTCATGCATACACTAAACATATCGAAATTGACTACCTCTTCATACGAGAGCACATTTAATCCAATGAAATTTAAATTCGACGCATTCATTTTAGTGATCAGCTTGCTGACATACTTACTAAGACTCTTCTCACTCAACGTTTTCTTCTAGTTCATAACAAGCTGACGCTCTGACATTCGACCATCAGCTCGAGGGTAGGTAATAATAGTACACACTACTACAACTCACAATTAGTAGTAGCAATGTCAATGCTCACTCGTTTGGAGCTCTTTCATCTCATTTTTATTACGAAAGTAATTACTGCAGGATTTGCATAAAAATTTGTAGCCTTTGTTCATATGCGTGGAATGGTAATGATAGTGTAATCTATTTTTCCTCTTCCTCCTTATGATTCCAAAGTCTCTTAGGCAAGTGATGCACAAGATCTCTCCATTATGTATAAGAAGATTTCCTGCAATTGAAGAAGAGATCTTCGGGAAAAATTATAACAAAATAATTACTATTTAATATTGATTAATACAGACTCAGTCATTAATCTTATGGGGAAACTCTCTCCACCTCGTAATGAAAAATTATCTTGTCCAGACACATGCCAAGAGTTATAAGCTACCTTCCTTAATATATCCATTGTCTGGATAAGTGTTCTTAATTTACACGTTTGAAATATTTTTCATTTAAAAATCATATTCATAATATCTCAAAAATATAAAATCTTATATATCTATCAACTCCACTATTTTGCTTTTGTTTAAGATCTTTGTATCATTTTCTAGTGCTTGAAATTGCTATTAAATTATGATCCATTAAACTATAAATTAAATTTTCAATATAAATATTTAAATGCATGATATATAATTCTCATGCATCTAAATATCATATATAATTCTATATTATTTATATTAGTTATTTAATGATAATCCAACTGTTTATCATACTTTACTTGGCCCATTACAATATCTCACCATTACTTGCACTCACATATCATTTGTTGTTAACCAATTGTCTCATTATATGCATCAATCACTTATGACCCATTTTCACCTCCTCAAATGTCTACTATGTTATCTCAAAGGCACCCTCACTCTTTCTCTTCCAATTCAATCAAGAGATTTATCTCTGCACACTTATGCTGACTTTGATTGGGCTAGTGACTTTATTGGTCGTTGCTCCACTACAGATTATTGCTCCTACCTTGGTGATACACTCATTTCATGATAGGTTAATAATAACGTACCGTTGCTCGATCTTCCACCGAAGACGAATACTGTGATTTAGCTACCACTGCCACTGATATTATCTAGCTCCAATGACTGATGCAAGAATTTTAAATACCTCTTAACTGTCCAAATCCCTTATTTTGTGATAAACTTTCTATAATAACACTTGCTAATAATCTCATTTTTCATGCATGCACTAAATATATCGAAATTGACTACCACTTCATACGAGAGCACATTCAATCCAATGAAATTCAAATTCGACACATTTATTCCAATGGTCAGCTTGCTTACATACTTATTAAGACTCTTCCCACTCATCGTTTTCTTCTTGTTTGTAAAAATTGACGCCCAACCTTTCGACCATCAGCTCGAACGTAGGTGATAGTAGTAACAGTACACACTGTGACTGCTCATAATTAGTAAAAGCAATATCAATGCTCACTCCTTTCGTGTTTCTTCAATTCATTTTCGTTACAAAAGTAATTACAGTAGGGTTTGTATAAAAATTTGTAGCCTTTGTTTGTATGCGTGGAACGATAATGATAGTGCAATCCATTTTTCCTTTTCCTCTTTATAATTCCAAAGTCTCTTAGGCAAGCGATGCACAAGATCTCTCCATCCTGTATAAAAAAAATTTCTGCAATTGAAGAAGACATCTCAGAGGAAAAAATAATATAAAAAATTCAAGAAAGAAAAATCATAACAATATAATTACTATTTAATATTGATTAATACAAACTCAATCATTAATCTTGTAGGGAAACTCTCTCTATCTCATAACTAAAAAAATATCTTGTCTTGACACATGCCAAGAGTTACAAGTCGTCTTACTTAGTATATCCATTGCGGGGATAAGTGTTCTTAATTTACACATTTAAAATATTTTCTTATAAAAATCTTATTTATAATATCTCAAAGTATAAAATCTTATATATCTATCTGCTATACTATTTTGCTTTTATTTAAGATATTTGTACTATTTGCTAGTGTTCAAAATTGCTATTAAATTATGATCCATTAGACTATAAATTAAATTTTCAATATGAAGATTTAAATGCATGATATATAATTATAATGCATTTAAATATTATATATAATTTCATATTATTATTTTTAGTTATTTAATGATAACCCAACTCTTTATCACACTTTACTCGGCTCCGTATAATATCTCACCATTACTCGCCCTAACATAGCCTTTGTTGTTAATCAATTGTCTCATCATATACATCAACCACTTAGACCCATTTTCACCTCCTCAAATGTCTACTATGTTATCTCAAAGGCACCCTCACTCTTTCTCCTCTAATTCAATCAGGGGATTTCTCACTGCACACTTATGCTGACTTTGATTGGGCTAGTGACTCTATTGGTCGTCGCTTCATTACATATTATTGATCCTGCTTTGGTGATACACTCATTTCATGGTAGGTTAAGAAGCAACATACTGTTGCTCGATCTTCCACCGAAGCTGAATACCTTGCTTTAGCTACCATTGCTACTAATATTATTTGGCTCCAATGGTTGATGCTAGAATTTCAAATACATCTTAAGTGTCCAACTCCTTTATATTACTTTCTACAAAGACACTTGCTAATAATCCCATTTTTCATGCATGCACTAAACATATCGAAATTGACTACCACTTCATACGAGAGCACATTCAATCCAATGAAATTGAAATTCAACACATTCATTCATTCTAGTGATCGCCTTTCGACATACTTACTAAGACTCTTCCCACTCAACGCTTTTCTAC
>CM038221.1:5314629-5391269 GCA_021442155.1 Cymbidium sinense
AGTTTCTTTTGCCTCTTATAATTGATGAGCATGAAAATTTTAATGATAATTTGAATGAAAATTTGAATAAGGCTAAAAATGGACAAAACTTCGAGTCGACCGTATTTGTGCTCATAATGGTACTACTTCCTCTCTCCCAAATCCCAAGATTGACATTCATCATCTAATCCAACTTTTCAGCTTAATCCTGAAATTGAAGAAGGGGAAGTTGTGATTAGAAATGTTCTGACATATTATGATCCTATTATTAATACCTCTAATCAGTCCCTTTCTGATGGTGATACTTTGGATAAAAATCAAATATTTCAAATTGCTATTTTCAAAAGAATTCTTTCAAAGCAAAAAATGTTTCCACAGAACTCGACCAGATCTACTAGATCTGGTTCTGCCTCTCATAAATAATGGTCTTTTGGCATTAGAGAGGTTGTTCACTTTCTAAACCCTTTATTTTCTTATTTCTCTTTATTTTATTTAATATTTTCCTTATATTTAATTCTCTTATTAGAAATTCTCTCTTATGCTAGTTATAATTTATAGTTGCTTGCAAGTTTCTTTTACAGGTTCTTTGCAGGTTTTGCTTTCTGGATGGGGATTGTGTAACTCTCAAAAGACTTCTCTCTTATATTGCACTTTATTATGTGCTAAAGCTTGATTTTCTCTAGTTGTGATAATTACAATTTCTAGTTGCTTGCAGGTTTCTTTTACAGATTCTTTGTAGGTTTTGCATTCTCGATGTGGATTCTGCAACTCTCAAAAGGCTTCTAACTCTAGTAGTGGGCTTTGGCTGTTCATCATGTTTCCTGTGTTGTTCCTTATTTATTTCTGATCTTTTTCTTCTTTTATTTAGTTTCCTTGCTTTTGTTGTATTACATAGGAGATTTTTCTCTCTAGGCTAAATGTAGCTCTTTGAGCGGTAGTTAAGAGAATTATCCCCTCTTAAGGACCTTGTACTCCTTTCTTTGTGACAATAAAATTCTCTCCTCTATGGGATTCCTTAAAAAAACCCTAAACTCTAAACCCTAAAATCCTAAACCTAAACCCTAAACCTTAAACCTAAAATCTAAACCATAAACCTAAACCTAAACCCTAAATCCTAAACCCTAAATCCAAAATCCTAAACCATAAACCAAACTCTTGCCTCCTAGGCACTTTGTTTCTAATACGACCTCACCTAGCCTCATTTGTATCAACTGAGGGCATTGAGTTGGCAGAGAAAATTGAAGAATTATGGGAGAAGAGCTACAACTAGGAAAAGAGACTTTCTTTCAATCATATAGTTTGAGTAACTGTTTCACTCCATTAAAGTTAATAATGGCTTCATTAGGTAATGAAAATTTTTTAGGCATCGAATGTACTCTTGCAAAAGTTAATTTGGATTTAGCCATAGTTAAAACTATCAACTAAGAGGAGTGCCCACTTTACAAGATATTTTGGATATAGCAGGTGGGATTCTAACACCAAAGAGGTAAGTCCAATGTCTTGGCCCAAATTGGGATAGAAGTATATTTTCTCTTTAATTGGTTTAAACCTAGGAGACTATTTTTTGCAAACTAAATCACTTTCCAAATATGAACCATGGACCTCTGTCTAAGTCATATTAAAATTTTCCCAATTTGTAAACTTAAGAAGAAGAAAACTATCATTCATCAAAAAAATTAAAATTACCTTTGAGCATCCATACATATTTAATGGTGTCAAGTAGAAGTAGAAAGGATGCTTAGCAATCAGATAACCAACCATAGAGTTTCCATTCTTTAGCACCATCAAGTACTTCTTCCGATAAGAAAACTATAGCGTCACCTTGTGGTCGAATGTAGATTGGATTGAATTTCTTGGAAGCAGGTTTCTTGTACGTTAAGAGATTTTTCAGTTAAAAGAGTGGAAGTGATAATGTGAGGCCATGGGTATGGATGAAGAAAAAGAGGGGAGACTAGTCAAAGCATATAAGGGGGGAAAAGCCATGTAGTATTCAATCCAAATATAAATATACTTTAAAATCATTAAAATATCAACATCAACATAATGTATAGTCGGACTTCAACATCATTATCATAATTAATTCATAAACACTCAACATTTCCAAAAAAAAATAAAAAATGCAAGAACAAAATCATAATAATATTTAATATAACTAGGCTTTCTTCCTATCCTCTATTTGATGAGCCCTCAGCTCATCTATATTTAGGAATCTATTTCCACATAGCTTGCACCAATAAGCATACTTGATGGAATCCCTACTGTGCTTGGATAGATAATGTGAAGCCATGGTTTTTGCAATTCTTTTGTGTGAAGGTTGCTTCTCATTCCTCAGACACGCAAGGCAAGGAAAGCCATATTGATTTATTAATTCTTGTTTTGGATCATCCATGCTTGGAAAGATGATGGAGAAAATGAATTAAACTTTCAAAGAGAAACTTTTTATACTGCATAAGATGGTGCACATTTTTTTTAATGAAAGGAACGGGCAATTCTTTAGCATTTTGAAAATCGAGAAAATTAACATATGGCTCTTAATCCATTAGTTTCTCAAACCATTTAATAACTAATAACTCATGCTCTAAAACTTGTAATATGTTCAATGGAAAATTTCAGTGTAACCAAAGTATGACTTGACCTCCCCTTTATGCCCCATGGCAATGATATTATCTCTCCACATCGTATGCTTTCATTTCTCATTGCACATGACTTTCCCCAATAAAAGTCCCTTAATAAAATCAATGTGTTACCGGACATACTTGAAAATTTGAGTATATAAGACCATAGGTGTTCTCTTTAGAGTGGGAGTTAGCGACATATATGATAGTTAAAATTTTAGAATAATGATTATAAGATAATATTCCATGAGTGGCATGCTTCTCCACTAAAGATGTAAATCTAATTTAGATTCCATTTGACCCATATTCTCTTAGCGGGAACATTGAAATTATTAAAATATCATTCATGAAAAAGCTTGTGAGATTAAATGAAGAATGAGTTGTTAAGGTTAAAGAGGTTTATCCTGGGGTTCCATTTGACAATGTGTACAACAAGGGAAAAATTCATGTGCAATGCAATGAGAAATGAAAGCATACACGATGTGGAGAGACGGGATCATTGCCACGGGACATAAAGGGGAGGTCATGTCATACTTTGGTTACGCTAAAATTTTCCATTGAACACATTACAAGTTTTTAGGAGCAGGAGTTTTCAATTACTAAAAGGCTTGAGAAACTAATGGATTAAGAGCCATATGCTAATTTTCTTGGTTTTTAAAATACTAAAGAATCGCCTGTCCCTTTCATAAAAAAATGTGCACCATCTTATGCATTATAAAAAGTTCATCTTTGAAAGTTTAATTTGTTTTCTCCTTCATCTTTCTAAGCATGAATGCTCCAAAACAGGAATTAATAAATCAATATGGCTTTCCTTCTCTTGCATGCTTAAGGAATGAGAAGCAACTTTTAAAAAGAACTACAACAACCATGGCTTCACATTATCATCCAAAACACGGTGAGGGATTTCATCAAGTATGTTTATTAGTGCAAGGTATGTGGAAATGGATTCTAAATAGATTTGAGTGAAGGCTCATCAAATAGAGCATAGGAAGAAAACCTAGTTATATTAAATTTATTACGATGTTTGTTCTTACATTTTTTATTTGGAAAGGTTGAGTGTTCATGAATTAATTATGATGATGATGTTGAAGTCTGTTTGACTATACATTATGTTGATGATATTTTAATAACTTTAAAGTATATTTATATTTGGCTTGAATACTACATGGCTTTTCTCCCTTATGACCGTCTCCCTCTTCTTCTTCATCCATACCCATGGCCTCACATTATCACTTCCCTCTTTTAACTAAAAAATCTCTTAACGTCCAAGAAACACCTTAAATTGTCCCAACTACATTCAACCACAATGTGTATAGTTTTCTCAGTTTTCTCATCATAAGAAGTACTTGATGGTGCCAAAGAATGGGAACTCTTTGGTTGGTTATTTGATCACTAAGTGTCCTTTCTCTGATTCTCTACTTGACACCATTAACTAGGTATGGATGCTCAAGGTAATTTTCAATTTTTTTTATAAATGATGGTTTCCTTCTTCTTAAGTTTACAAATTAAAAAAAAATTAATATGGCTTAGACAAGAGGTCCATGGTTCATATTTAGAAAGTCATTTAGTTTGCAAAAAATAGTCTCTAGATCTAAACTAATTAAAGAGAAAATATACTTCTATTCCAATTTGGGTCAAGACATTAGACTTACCTCTTTAGTGTTAGAATCTCATATATCCAAAATATCTTGTAAAGTGGGCACTCCTCTTACTATTTATATTTTTAATTGTGGCTAAATCCAGATTAACTTTTGCAAGAATACATATTCAACTGCCTAATGATTCTTCATTGCATGAAGCCATCATTAACTTTAATGGAGTTGAGCATTACTAAACTCAAATATGATTGAAAGCCAATCTCTTATGCTGGTTGTAGCTCTTCTCCCATGATTCTTTAATTTTCTTGCCAACCCAATGCCCTTAGTTGATCCAAATGAGGCTATGAGGTCATTAGAAGCAAAATTCCTAGGAGGTCTCCAAGAACCCAACCTGCCACTCCACATTCCCTTCTTCCCCAAGCTTGCCCAAATACATTACACCTACTATTCATCCTTCAAACTGACCATCGACCTCCATACCTTATAAGGAACATCATTTATTTATTAATCCTCATCCCCCTCCCTCTCCCCCTCTTCCTACTTCAGCACATAACATACCAAACCTAAATTTTGTTGAAAATATTATTTTAGCCAATGTCTCCTCTAGTTAGCCAAACAATTCCTTTGTCTTGATGAATTCTTCTAAGCCCCAACCCGGGATGAACCTCTATTTTCTTAATAACTCATTCTTCATTTAGTCTCACAAACTTTTTTCTTGAAGGAGATTTTAATAATTTTAATGTTGATTAATATAATATGGGTCAAATAGAATCTAAAATTAGATTTACACCTTTAGCTATGGAAGCATGTCACTCATAGCATATTATCTTATAATTATTCTTCTAAAATTTTCAACTATCATATATATAAGCAAAATAATGAGTTAAGTCCTCATATACTACTAATATTACTTGGAATATATTTTTTGGCCTACTCACTAGTGTATCTGGGTTAAGCTTACATCACTAGAGGAGATACACATTCCAAAGAGTGTAATAACAACCGATGGTTTAATTAGAATTGAAGGATATAAATAATTGATGGCCCTTATCTATTAATGTTTAATATTTTTACTTAATGAATGTAAATACACTAATTATCTATTATTATTATTCACACGCACAAATTTCATGCATGTCATACCAATGGTGGTCTATATCTGCTGCTTATTTTTTGAATTAATGGTTGTCTAATCACTGATGAGTTATGTCTAATTGTAACTCCTTTATCTCTAACATTTACCAATACCATGCATACTATAACAAGAACATTCTCTACAACAACAATTAACAATAAGAATTATAAAATAAGGAAACTAAAAGTTGTCTCTAATAAAGGAATGTATACCTTTTCAACATCATCGAAGACAATCACCTCATTGTAGAGACCTAAATGAACATCACGGGAGATTTCTATCATCTTACGGTGCACGAAAAGAAGCTTCTTCTTCTCACATATCGCCTTTGTGTATAGGAGAAATATCCTTCTCATCCTCCTACAAAGCAATCATATATATTGTTACTTCAAGTAAAAGAAAAATATATCTCACTGTGTCAAAGTCTTTTTGCTAGAAATCTTCTAAGGAAACACAAAAAATGAAAAAAAAATCCCCAAGAAATCACTCAAGTGGTAAAACTAGAAGTAGTTCCCCATTGAAACCGGCGATGCTTTTGTGCATGACTTCATATTTAATATGTCTAAGCTTGAAAGGTCTAGTGTTTTTTCTTTTCTTGCAGAAAAGATCTAGGCTTTCAAAATATATAAAAAAAATAAAAGAAGCAAAAGATAATAGTAATAATAATAATAATAATATTTTGATGATAGATACAAGTAATATAAATCAATTTAATGTTACATGTACTATAAAAATTTTACTTTTAATATAAATAACTTCATCATATAAGCGAATTCAATAAAAGTACCAATCATAATTTTCAAGAAATTATAAACTAATATTTTTTCAATAAATAATTTCATTTATATATACCACAAAAGTGTTAGGAGATCATCAATAAGTATAAGCGGTGGACTCCAACCCTCCATGATTGTCAGGAACTTCCAATGGGTCCTCCATTACTTTTGAAGATAGAGCCTTCTTCATGGTCTTATATAGACACCCTATTCTCTTTTGTTATAATCTTCATGGTTGAGCTCCCACAATGTACCGAACATAACAATATAATTAAAAAATCAGGTAATTTTTTTTTTTATGGAATTAAAATTACATTAAAAATCATGAAATCGAGTGATTCTTTTATTATTATTATTTGAAGATCAAATGATACTATGTTATTTCCTATAATTAGGGTTTTAGTAATCCCAAGAATTAAGCAAAGAAAGGGCAAAAGGAATCGAAGAATACCATATTGGTCCCTGAGCCTTGCTCCACTGCCTCAAACAAGAAGCTGGGAGCATCTCTCTCGTCCCTACTTACGGTGGGCAATCAGCGTCAAGTGATAGGAGAAAATGCATCGATCTGGCACCACATTGCACCCATTCCTCGGCGCTTCTTCCAATCTGCCGCCTCCTCTTTGTCAGGTGGAAAATACAATCAAGAATCTTAGTGCATTTCATACATGATTTGGTCACCATCGGACCTTCATTCCAATGAGTCGGATCATTTGCTTCACGAGCGGAGGAGGAGGAAGAAGAGCGTCTAAGTGAGGGAAGAGGGACAAAGGTGGACGGAGGGAACTCATCGAGTAAAGGGGTTCTTTGCAGCGGCAGCCGTCGGCGGGGAGGAACAGGAGATGGAGGGTGGAAATCGGTGGAGATAGTTAGGGTTTCCATTGGAACCTTTTAGTCACTGAGAGTATTTCTTGCAGAGGACTGGGATGAGAGAGTTCTTACGGAATCTGAGCATTAAATGGCAGTTGATGCAGTTGCATGGGAGCGAGACCGCTCATCCAAACGAACTATACACCAATTTTAAATAAAATTATTTCTAATACAATTTATATTAAATTTAAAGTTTAGAATTACTAAGAAGTATATTCAAATTAATATATATATATATATATATATATATATATATATATATATATATATTAATCTTAGAATAAATCTAATAATTTTCAGATTCATGGATATAATATCAAGATATTCTAATTTTTTTTTTTAAAGTTAATGAGAAAAGATAAAGATTAGATAATTGTTAATGCTAACATATTTGACACACTTCTTCCCAAATTTGTAAATGTACTAATTTTTAATTTTTTTTTAATTAAAAAAATTGATTATTTAAATTTTTAATGCATTCAAATAATTTTTTTTTAAAAATTTTATTTATTTAATTTAATATAAATACATATATTATTTTTACAAATAATTTAATACAAAAATATAACATTTGATAACATTTGATTATCAATTATATATTTAATATTAAATTAATATATTGAGATATAATTTTTAATTTATTTTGTCAAACAAAATAATTGTATTTTAATAACTCAAAATCAACTATAAATTAATCCTTTTCAATTCATCTTTTATTTTCATGCTTTAAAGAAAAAAGAAATTAATATTTTACTTAATTATTATTAATTTAATTAACAAATTGTATTTTATATTATTATAAAAAATTTTAATTTTAAAAAAAAATTAGATTTTTAAAATATTTAATTTAATTATAATTTTATCATCTTATAATTTATTTTTATATAATAAATTTAAACAAAAAACTGAAATTAATGCTAATTTCAAACTCAATTGAACAAGGATGATAACATTTTGAAATTATCAATTATTTTTCTTATAAAATTCAATAATTTTTTAAAAAAAAATTACTTGATTTTTAAAATAATTTAATTATATTTTTTTTACAAACATTTATTTTTAAAATAAATTTAAACAAAAAAAACAAATATAATGTAATTTGATGCTCAATTGAACATGACCTTTTATTATATATTTTTATATAAAAGATTCTTATAGTTGATTATTAAAGATTATTATATTTATTTTATTGTATAATATTTAATGTATATTTTTAATAATATAATAAATAAGTTGTAATAATTTTAGATCAACCTAATTGAATTGTTGTTAGCTTGGACAACTATTTTCCTTTAAATTTAATATGATATATTTTTATCAACTAAGTATTATATTTTGAAATTATATTTATGAATAATTAATTGTTTATATTATATGCATTAATTAAATTTTAAATAAGTAAAAGTTTAAATTTTGAAAAAAAATGATATATATATATATTTTATATTTTATATTATTTTATATATAATATATATTTTATTTTATATATATATATTAATTTATTATATGATTAATTTGTTTATTATTAATATTTTCTTAAAATTTATTATTTTACTTTTTTATCATCAATTAACAAACATGCTTATAATGAAAATATATTTTACTTTATTGTAAATGCTATAATTTATCAAATAAAAAAAAATATATGATGTAGATGACCCACCTTATGACCTTTATTTATATGTTAATCATTTTATATTTGATGCTATACAAAAAAACTTATATGATATTGCTTTAATATATATTAGATGAATAAGCAAGTTTGTGATTATACATAAATAAGTTGTATAATTTTTTTTGAAAAATTCAACTTCATTTTAAGTTGATGTAGTTTCATTGCTTACAACTTCCTTGTAAATTTGGTACTATATCAAATAATCTAAGCATTGAATGCAAGTAATTGCATCATTATCTTAGGATTAAATGCTATTTAGTGTGATAATTTTCAAAATAGTATAGTTTAAATTTTGAAATGATTTAGATAGAAATATTTATTTTTTTTTATGCACTTGAATTAATATAATTTTGATTTGCAAATGGATGTTTATTTTAATTGTATACTCTTAGTATGTCATTTTTTTTATTGATCAATTAAAGATAAATAAAATATTATTTGATGATTTGATATTTAAGATTTTGTAAATGGAAGTTAAAAGACAGAGAAATCTTTTATCAAATTTTAAATATGAGTATGAAGATATGACTTGATACTTAAAGACCCACAACTGACCTCTATTTATATGTTAAGATCAATATGCAATGCTACATGAAAACATTACAATGATCAAACATTGCATATCGATTAATGATATAAGTAAAATTACATAACAAAGTTTAACAAGCATTGTAGGAAATTAAATAAGCCAAATTAGCTTATGGTTTTCTAATTAAAAATAAGAATATATAATGCATTCTAAAAACAACTTCAATTGAAGCCATTGTTATGTAAATTTCAAGTGATCTCAATGAGTAAAAGTTTTATTGGATATTGAAGAAATGTGTCAAATATCTTAGATAACATGAACTCGTTAATGAGATGATCTTCTTCTTTGTTGATTTGATCTTGATAGTGAATTGATCCTCTTTAACTAGTCAATTTGTATTATACTTGAACGGTGATTAACAATATTGATCTAACTTCGGTTTAGATGACATTGGTGTATATTAGTTCTCTTTTTTCTCTTAAAATCATAAATGAATAATATAATAAAAATATTATTTTAATGAATTGGTATATCAATTAAGATTGATTCTATGGATTTGACAAACAGACTCTATATGGCAACTTTGGGTCTATAATGCTTCTTTCTAAAGATCTTAGTCTAGTTTTTCTCAAATTTGAAGACAAAGAAAATCAAGAAGTATTAATTCTAGCAAAGAAGATTTTGTAATGTTACTAGAGAGCTATAATAAACATGAAAAGCATAAGGTCAAAGATTAATCTTCAATCACATGTATTTAAAAAATTAAGTAGAACAAATTGAGAATGTTGATGAGGAAAAGAAAATTAAAGTTTCCATTGAGATTTCCACTATAATTGATATTTTTCAACAACCCCTTAGAAATAGACAATAAAGACCTTGTCTAGAACATCTTGGATTAAATCAATAAATATACTAATAAGTCTAACTATAATTGTGCCAAATGAGTTGCCAACTTTTAAAATGGGCTAGTTGTCAATCATTTAAGGTCATCAATCAGAGATAATGTATATGTTGATGCCTCCAATAGTTCAAAGAAAGAAAAAGAAGTTGTTCATAAGAATCAAGTTGAGATTCAAGTATTTGTTGAAGTGTTGAGGATGAAGTGATTTAGTGTTAATTCAATTACTCAGCAACTCATTAGCTTGAAATTAAATTTACTAAAGATTTTTGAATAAATAAAGGCAATGGTTTGTAACCTTCAACTTAATCTTATGATAGAGAAAATAAATATTGCTAAGAGAGTCTTTGAGCTTCAAATTAAAAAAAAAATGATAAAATTTGCTAGGGACTTATCACCATGGATTAATCTCTATTCTTAATTCTATGATTAAAGCATTGTTAGAAGAAATTATAAGTCATCACTTATCATTCAATTCAAGAACTTGTCAATTCTTCAAGTCCTTCACATGTAAGAAAGTTATCCTTAAGTGTTTTCTTTTATGTAAAATAATAATTTTATAGAATTATATAAAATTTTATAATATCTTTTATTTAAACTTTTGAGGTAAAAAAAAGAAACTCTTTATAAATATCATATAGATCTTGATTAGTCATTTAATTTTTCTGGAATGCCCTCATTGTCATTTACTATTTAACTCATAAAATGCCATTTGATTTTCTTGATGTCACTTCAATTCTTCTTGTAATTAATAATATTGGCATATTAATTAATCATAATTATGATTTTGAATTTGACATTATAGTGCTTTTATAGTTGACTCACCTTTAAGCTATTTGTCATAACAAAATTGAGTGACCATTTAGATATATCTCCAAAAGTAATAGATTAGACATTTATTTAGTTCAAATCCAACCCAAAAAATTGATCACATCTACTAAATCTATTTTTTTTTAGAAATTTTATAAAAATAACATATAATTCTTATATGTTATACACACCTCTGCTCTCCTCTAAAACTCCATGTCTACATCACCATCAAATGAATCTCCCCTCCACCACTCGAGTGGATCGACTACGCTCACCCACCTTCGCCAATCTATTCCTATCTTTCAACCAACCCTAAGGCCTAAACCCTCGTTGATCAAGGTGCTCGCCACATCACCTTTCGATCGCTCTCAACGATCCTTCCTCATCGATCTCAAATCCGCTCTGAACTCAATCGGCTTCGCTTGTCTCCTGCTCATTTCATAGACATGACCACCTCTGATCCAACCCTTACCGCTGAAATCTATGAAGTCGCCATGAACCCTACTTTTCATTGATGCTCTCAACCAGAGGTGCTGAATAACTCTTTCCATTTTGCCAGGTGAGAGGCGCTCACTTAACCCCTCTCTTCTAGTGTATTCTGATACTGAGGGCTTGAGGCTAAAACTGAATCGATTGCTATCAACCATGGTGGGGCTCGGAGGAGATGGTGCTCGGACTGACGCTGATATGGATGACCTGAACCCTCGATTGAAATCATTGAATTGATGGAAAGAGGATCCTGAGAGGGATATGGAGGCTTCTGTTCATCACTTGAAGGACCTGGAATCTGCTTGAAGGAATGCCAATGCTGGCTACCTCGCCTTCCTGGAATGCTATATGTCTCGCTGATGGCACATGGAGGAGATAAATCGAGTCCGACGAGCTTTATGCGGACCAATCCATGGCGGACAGTATTTTTCCCCATTTTAGCAACCGAGCAAAGAACCGAAGGTGGTCAGAAGGGATATGTATTCACGACGCCTTTAATTTCCCAAAATCAACTAGAAATTTAAAAGTATATAGTGATTTAGGTTTAGGTTGGTTTTTCGTGCAAAAAGCTCGAAGAGAAATAGAAAATCCCATTTTACAAAAGAACCATGAATATGGAGAACGCTGAGAAATAGACCAATTTAAGAGTGTATTAAATAGAAATTCATCTAATATTCTCAATTTTCTTGGCTCAAGAGAATATGTTCATTACATCCATTAGAAGCAATTTGTATTCTTTTGTTGAATTTTACTTTTTTAGTATTATTTTGCATCTCAGATTCTGACCTCTTTGAGGTCATTTAGACTTCTTTTAGTTTATTTTGCTTCTTGAGATTATTAGGCATTCCAATGGAAGCAATTTGATGGTCGCTTGGATGATTTTGATATTTTTTTGTATCTCATCAACTCTTTGAGGGTACAAATCATTTAAAGTCTTCTTTCTAGTTTATTTTATCTACTTTGATTATGTTCATTACATTTAAATGAAAACAATTTGATATGTTGGATGATTTATGGATAGTTTTTGTATTTGTACTCTGACTTTTGAGGGGTACAAGCATTTAGACTCTTTTCCATTTTATTTTGCCTACTTGTTTTGATTATGTTTAAATTGCAATGGAAGCATTTGAGGCTTTTGGATGGTTTCTGGGGTATTTTATATCAGACTCTCTCCTCTTTGAACTGATCATTTAGACTCATTTTCCAGTTATTTTGCTGCCTTTTTTAGATTATGTTCATTACTTTCCAATGGAAGGAATTTGGAGGTCATTAGGATGGTTTGGGGTTGTTTTGGCATCTACTGCACTTTGGAGGGTACAAATCATTTGGCCTACTTTTTCAATTTATCTTGTATTCTTCTTGAGATTATATTTAGGGCATTCCAATGGAAGCAACTGGAGGTCGCTTTGGATAGTGGGGTTATTTTGCATCTGTACTCTTTGTACCTCTCTTGAGGGTACAGATCATTTAGGGCTGACTTTTTCCAGTTTATTTTGTCTGGTTCTTGAATTATGTTCATTACATTCCAATGGAAGCATTTGGAGGCTGTTTGGATGGTTTTTGGGGGTTATTTTGGCATCTGTACTCTCTGTACTCTTTGAAGGGTACAGATCATTTATGACCTTTTTTCACAGTTTCTTTGGCCTGGTTCCTAAGTTTATGTTTAGGGCATTCCAATGGAAGCAATCTGGAGGCTGTTTAGATGATTTCTGGGGCTATTTTGCATCTGTACTCTATGTACCTTTCTCGAAGGTACAGATCATTTAAGGCCTTTTTTTCCGCTTTATTTTGCCTATTTGTTGAGTTTATGTTTAAGGCATTCCAATGGAAGTAATTTGATGGCTGCTTGGATGATTTCTGGGTGTTATTTTGCATCTGTGCTCTCTGTACCTCTCTGGAGGGTACAGAGCATTTAGAGACTTCTTTTTTCAGTTTATTTTGCCTACTTCTTTTGATTATGTTCATTATATTCCAATGGAAGAAATTTGATGGCTGTTTGGATGATTTCTGGCTGGTTTTTTGCATCTGTATTCTATTACATATTTTTGTATCTATTTGGCCAGATGAATGTGGTCAATGAGCTGTGCGATGATGAAGTTGTGATGTCTAATGACCCAAATTTGGGGAAACCCCTGAACCTGAACTAAACTGAACTGAACAATTGAACAACTTGAACTGAACCTCAATTGAACCGAACAACATGAACAACATGAACTGAACTGAACAACGAACTCAATTGAACTGAAGGAACTCTGAACTGAAAATGAACTTAAAGAACTGAATCTGAATTGAATTGAACTTAAATCTAAATCAACTTGAATCAACCTAACTGAACTCAACTGAACAACTTAACTCAACTAAATCAATCAACTCTCTAAACTTGAATTGAATCAATCAATCAACTGAATTTGAACTTGAATCGAATCAACTGAACTAAATCAATGAATCAACTCTAAATCGAATTTGAATCAACTATGAATCAATCTAAATCGAACTCAACTTGAACTTAACAACTGAACTTGAACAATTAAAACTTGAATTTAATCTAACTGAATTTGAACTTGAACTAATCACGAACCGAATTGAACTCTGAACTGAATTGAATCAGACTAAACTTGAATCTGAATCAACTTGAACTCTGAATCAAACTGAACAATTTGAACTTGAATCAACTGACTAACTGAACTAAATCAACTCAGCTCTAAGCTCGAACTGAATTGAATTTTAAACTAATATGAACTGAACTAATTAAATTGAATCAATTGAACTCAATTGAACTCAACTGAATCAATCTGAACTGAATCAAATCAAATAAAATGAAGTTGAACTGAATTGAATCAACTGAATGAATAATATAAACTCAATGATGAATCAATTGAACTAAACCTAAATTAAACTAATAAATCAATTGAAGCTGAACACTTGAACTCAACAACTGAATCAACCACTCTGAATCAATTGAATTGACACTGAATTTGAATTGAATTTGAACTGAATTGAATTGAACCCCCTGAATTGAACAAAGAATTGAATCAGATGAATCAACTGAACTAACTGAACTGAATCAACTTAAACAATCAACATGAACTGAATCAACACTGACTTATCCAACTAAACTTGAACCTGAACTAAACTGAATCTGAATGAACTGAATCAACTTGAATATGAATATGAATCAATTTGAATCAAGAATCTCTGAACTGAACTGAATTGAATCTCAAGACCTCACTCAGACTAAACTGAACTGAATCTGAATTGAATTAAATTTGAATTTAAATGAATTTGAATTTGAATTTAAACAATTAAATCAGACTGAACTGAATCAATTGAATCAATGAATTGAATTAACTTGATTTAAATCTTGAACTAAACTGAATTGAATCAACTGAATCAATATGAATGAACTAAACTAAACTTAACTGAACAACTGAATCAATCAATCTAATTTAACTAAACTAAATGAACGAACCTCAATCGAATTAATCAACATGAACTGAATCAACTTAAATCAACTGAATCAACAATTTGAACTTAAATCAATCAATCAATTTGAATAACTAAACTGAACTTGAACTAAACTAAACTGAACAATCAACTTAATGAACAAATCAAATTTGAATTGAACAACAAATTTGAACGAATCAATTTTGAATCATGAATTGAATTTGAATATGAATTTGAATTGAATTTAAATCAATTTGAATCAACTATGAATCAATTGAATCAACTGAACTGAATCCAATGAATCAATCAACAATTGAACTGAATCGAATTTGAATTCAACCCTGAATCAATTTAAACTGAAGACTCAATGAATAAATGAATCTTGAATCACTGAACTAAATCAATCTGAATCAACTGAATCAATTGAATTGAATCAACTGAATCAACTCAACTGAAGACCAATTGAATTGAACAAATATGAACTGAATCAATCAACTCAATGGAATCAATTGATCAACTCAATCTGAACTCAACTTGGTCTGAATCTGAATTGAGCAATTTGAATGAATCAATTGAACTGAACTGAACAGAATCAACTGAATCAATTGAATGAATTTGAATCAACTGAACAATCTGAATCACCGAATCAACTTAAATCAACTGAATCAACTGAAGCTCAACTTGAATATGAACTGAATGAATCAATTTGAACTGAATCAACTGAATCAATCAACTGAATCAATGAACTGAATCTGAATCAATTTGAACTTAAACCTGAATCAACTGAACTGAATCAATTTAAACTCAATCAGAACTGAACTGAATTCAGAACTGAATCTCAATAAAACTAAATCAACTGAACATGAATCAATTCAAATCAATTGAATCAATCAACTGAACTAAACTATATGAACCTAAATCAATTGAATCAATCTAAACTTGAACTGAATTAAACTCAAATTGAACTGAACTGAATTTGAATTAAACTAAATCAACTGAACTGAATCAATCAACTCAATCAACTGAATCTCAAAACCTAAGCAATATGAATCAATAAATTTGGAACTTGAACTGAACAACTGAACTGAATCAACTAAGAACTTGAACATGAACTGGAATCTTAAACAATATGAACTGAACTTGAATCAACTGAACAATCAACCTAAATCAACTTGAACTCAACCAACTCACTCAAACCTCAACTCAAACCAACAACTTGAACCTCAACTAAATTGAACTTGAATCGAATCAACTCACCTCCTCTCTCCTCGTGGCTGATTGCAATTTTCCCCTTTGGAGTGATTTCTTCACGGTTTGGTAATTCTTCACCAATCTTGATCAATCTTAGAGCATGGTTTAGCTTCACGCACGTGATGTTGTGTAGCTCTTGAAGATGAGGTGATATGTTCCATTGACATGACACTTTTACATCTTTTTTTGGGATGTTCGGCTGGGGCATTAGATCTCATGGGTATTCTAGAATCTAATGTCCCTCTTATTGTGCATTATTAAATCCTTTAAGGATGCTCTCTCACGGTAGAGCCTTTCCTCTTCGATTTGATGAATCGATTTGACTTCCTTTAGCACCCTGCGATCATGTGTCCGGATCTTGATGTCGAGAAGCCTGCAAAGCCATACAAATTTACTTTGGTTGGTAAATTTTCATTACACCATCCAAATTTGGACAATACTCGTTCTTTTTTTCACAATCTTAAACTCTCGGGTGATTTCTCTATTGGTTTGATCGATCCTAGACATATTTTGATTCAACTTACGAACGATTTGGATTACTCAAGAGTTTTCTCTCGTCAATCTTATTTTGTATTCAATTTCCAAATGCATATTTTAAAGTGGTCTCCCCTTTTTGACATAAAAGAGGAATCACTGATTATTTCTGTGTGGTTGGATTTTCTGAATATGAGGATTCACTATATTACTCATCAGGTTTTATTTATTGTTGGGGCTCTTTTCGGTCGGCCGCTTCAAATTGATCAGGCCACTGTTGTAAGATCACGTACTTCTATTGCTCGTATACTGGTTGAACTTGATATTTCTAAAAAACATCTTAAGGAAGTTTGGATTGGCTCAGAAAATTTTGGTTATTTTCAAAAAGTTGAATTTGAAAACTTTCCAGTTTTTTGTTCACGCTGTAAAATTCACGGGCATGATAACTCTGAGTGCTTTGTGCTTCACCCACATCTAAAAAAGAAAATTATGAATGATCTTAATTCTACTCTACCTAATGGTAAAGTCAATAAACCTATTGATGTGCCTAAAGCCAACTCAAATGGTAATATTATTTGACCTCCTTGGAATCCATATTCTCAATAATGCTACTCCCACCACTTAATCTAATGGTCAAAGATATTACTAATGTTGAATCGATGGTTTTGTCAATCAATCCTTCTTTACATGAAACTTGCCTTTTCAAGATAATTCAAATTTAAAGAGGTGAAAAATGTTGATTCCCATTAATGAATCTATTCAAGTTTCTTTGCCTCTTATAATTGACGAGCATGAAAATTTTAATGATAATTTGAATGAAAATTTGAATAAGGCTAAAATGGAACAAAACTTCAGAAGACCACAGGTATTTGTGCTATAATGGTACTACTTCCTCTCCTTCTCCAAATCCCAAGATTGACATTCTAATCCAACTTTTTGAATCACGAAATTGAAGAAGGGAAGTTGTGATTAGAAATGTTCTGACATATTATGATCCTATTATTAATACCTCTAATCAGTCCCTTTCTGATGGTGATACTTTGGATAAAAATCAAATATTTCAAACTGTTTTCAAAAAGAATTCTTTCAAAGCAAAAATGTTTCCACAGAACTCGACCAGATCTACTAGATCTGGTTCTTCCTCATAAATAATGGTCTTTTGGCATTAGAGAGGTTGTTCACTTTCTAAACCCTTTATTTTCTTATTTCTCTTTATTTTATTTAATATTTTCCTTATATTTAATTCTCTTATTAGAAATTCTCTCTTATGCTAGTTATAATTTATAGTTGCTTGCAAGTTTCTTTTCTGAGTTCTTTGCGGGTTTTGCTTTTTTGGATGGGATTGTGTAACTCTCAAAGACTTCTCTCTTATATTGCACTTTATTATGTGTGTTAAAGCTTGATTTTCTCTAGTTGTGATAATTACAATTTCTAGTTGCTTGCAGGTTTCTTTTACATATTCTTTGTAGATTTTGCATTCTCGATGTGGATTCTGCAACTCTCAAAAGGCTTCTAACTCTAGTAGTGGGCTTTGGCTGTTCATCATGTTTCCTGTGTTGTTCCTTATTTATTTTTGATCTTTTTCTTCTTTTATTTAGTTTCCTTGCTTTTGTTGTATTACATAGGAGATTTTTCTCTCTAGGCTGAATGTAGCTCTTTGAGCAGTAGTTAAGAGAATTATCCCCTCTTAAGGACCTTGTACTCCTTTCTTTGTGACAATAAAATTCTCTCCTCTGTGGGATTCCTTAAAAAAATCCTAAACTCTAAACCCTAAAATCCTAAACCTAAACCCTAAACCTTAAACCTAAATTCTAAACCATAAATCCTAAACCCTAAACCCACAAATCCTAAACCCTAAATCCTAAAATCCTAAACCATAAACTCTAAACTCTTGCCTCCTAGGCACTTTGTTTCTAATGACCTCACTAGCCTCATTTGTATCAAGCGAGGGCATTGAGTTGGCAGAGAAAATTGAAGAATTATGGGAGAAGAGCTACAACTAGGAAAAGAGACTTTCTTTCAATCATATAGTTTGAGTAACTGTTTCACTCCATTAAAGTTAATAATGGCTTCATTAGGTAATGAAAAATTTTTAGGCATCTGAATACGTACTCTTGCAAAAGTTAATTTGGATTTAGCCATAGTTAAAACTATCAACAGTAAGAGGAGTGCCCACTTTACAAGATATTTTGGATATAACCGTGGGATTCTAACACCAAAGAGGTAAGTCCAATGTCTTGGCCCAAATTGGGATAGAAGTATATTTTCTCTTTAATTGGTTTAAACCTAGGAGACTATTTTTTTTGTAAACTAAATCACTTTCCAAATATGAACCATGGACCTCCTGTCTAAGCCATATTAAAATTTTCCCAATTTGTAAACTTAAGAAGAAGAAAACTATCATTCATCAAAAAAAATTAAAAATTACCTTTGAGCATCCATACATATTTAATGGTGTCAAGTAGAGCAGTAGAAAGGATGCTTAGCAATCGATAACCAACCATAGAGTTTCCATTCTTTAGCACCATCAAGTACTTCTTAGATAAGAAAACTATAGCGTCACCTTGTGGTGAATGTAGATTGGATTGAATTTCTTGGAAGCAGGTTTCTTGTACGTTAAGAGGTTTTTCAGTTAAAAGAGTGGAAGTGATAATGTGAGGCCATGGGTATGGATGAAGAAAAAGAGGGGAGACTAGTCAAAGCATATAAGGGGGAAAAGCCATGTAGTATTCAATCCAAATATAAATATACTTTAAAATCATTAAAATATCAACATCAACATAATGTATAGTCAGACAGACTTCAACATCATTATCATAATTAATTCATAAACACTCAACATTTCCAAAAAAAATAAAAAATGCAAGAACAAAAATCATAATAAATTTAATATAAGTAGGCTTTCTTCCTATCCTCTATTTGATGAGCCCTCAGCTCATCTCTATTTAGGAATCTATTTCCACATAGCTTGCACCAATAAGCATACTTGATGGAATCCCTACTATGCTTGGATAGATAATGTGAAGCCATGGTTGTTGCGATTCTTTTGTGTGAAGGTTGCTTCTCATTCAATACAAAAGAGAGAAAATATATTGATTTATTAATTCTTGTTTTGGATCATCCATGCTTGGAAAGATGATGGAAAATGAATTAAACTTTCAAGAAACTTTTTATCTTGCATAAGATGGTGCACATTTTTTTAATGAAAGGCAGCAATTCTTTAGCATTTTGAAAATCAAGAAAATTAACATATGGCTCTTAATCCATTAGTTTCTCAAGCCATTTAATAACTAATAACAAATGCTCCTAAAAACTTGTAATATGTTCAATGGAAAATTTCAGTGTAACCAAAGTATGACTTGACCTCCCCTTTATGCCCCATGGCAATGATATTATCTCTCCACATCGTGTATGCTTTCATTTCTCATTGCATTGCACATGACTTTCCCCTAATAAAAGTCCCTTAATAAAATCAATGGGTTACATACTTGAAAATTTGAGTATATAAGACCATAGGTGTTCTCTTTCAGAGTGGGAGTTAGCAGCATATATGATAGTTAAAATTTTAGAATAATGATTATAAGATAATATTCCATGAGTGACATGCTTCTCCACAGCTAAAGATGTAAATCTAATTTGAGATTCCATTTGACCCATATTCTCTTAGCATCTGAGAACATTGAAATTATTAAAATATCATTCATGAAAAAAGCTTGTGAGATTAAATGAAGAATGAGTTGTTAAGGTTAAAGAGGTTTATCCAGGGTTCCATTTGACAATGTGTACAACAAGGGAAAATTCATGTGCAATGCAATGCAATGAAAAGCATACGATGTGGAGACGGGATCATTGCCACGGGACATAAAGGGGAGGTCATGTCATACTTTGGTTATGCTAAAATTTTCCATTGAACACATTACAAGTTTTTAGGAGCGGGAGTTATCAGTTATTAAAAGGCTTGAGAAACTAATGGATTAAAAGCCATATGCTAATTTTCTTGGTTTTAAAATACTAAAGAATCCGTCCCTTTCATAAAAAAATGTGCACCATCTTATGCATTATAAAAAGTTCATCTTTGAAAGTTTAATTTGTTTTCTCCTTCATCTTTCTAAGCATGGATGCTCCAAAGCGAGGAATTAATAAATCAATATGGCTTTCCTTGTCTTGCATGCTTAAGGAATGAGAAGCAACTTTTCACAAAGAACTACAACAACCATGGCTTCACATTATCGTCCAAAGCTAGGGATTTCATCAAGTATGTTTATTAGTGCAAGGTATGTGGAAATGGATTCCTAAATAGATTTGAGGCTCATCAAATAGAACAGGAAAGCCTAGTTATATTAAATTTATTACGATGTTTGTTCTTACATTTTTTTTTTTGGAAAGGTTGAGTGTTCATGAATTAATTATGATGATGATGTTGAAGTCTATTGACTATACATTATGTTGATGATATTTTAATAACTTTAAAGTATATTTATATTTGGCTTGAATACTACATGGCTTTTCTCCCCTTGTTTTGCCGACCGGTCTCCCTCTTCTTCTTCATCCATACCCATGGCCTCACATTATCACTTCCCCTCTTTTAAAAAAATCTCTTAACGTCCAAAAACCTAGAAATTCGTCCCAACTACATTCAACCACAATGTGTGTATAGTTTTCTCGGTTTTCTCATCATAAGAAGTACTTGATGGTGCCAAAGAATGGGAACTCTTTGGTTGGTTATTTGATCGCTAAGTATCCTTTCTGATTGCTCTACACCATTAACTAGGTATGGATGCTCGGTAATTTTCAACTTTTTTTTATGATGGTTTCCTTCTTCTTAAGTTTACAAATTAAAAAAAAATTAATATGGACAGAGGTCCATGGTTCATATTTAGAAAGTCATTTAGTTTGCAAAAATAGTCTCTAGGTCTAAACTAATTAGAGAAAATATACTTCTATTTAATTTGGGTCAAGACTTACCTCTTTAGTGTTAGAATCTCACTATATCCAAAATATCTTGTAAAGTGGGCACTCCTCTTACTATTTATATTTTTAATTGTGGCTAAATCGATTAACTTTTGCAAGAATACATATTCAAGCGTGATTCTTCATTACGATGAAACCATCATTAACTTTAATGGGTAAAGCTTACTAAACTCAACTATGATTGAAAGCCAATCTCTTGCTGGTTGTAGCTCTTCTCCCATGATTCTTTAATTTTTCTTTGCCAACCCAATGCCCTTAGTTGATCCAAATGAGGCTAGGCGAGGTCGTCTTAGAAACAAAATTCCTAGGAGGTCTCCAACGCCACTCCACATTCCCTTCTTCCCCAAGCTTGCCCAAATACATTACACCTATTAATCCTTCAAAGTGACCATCGACCTCCATACCTTATAAGGAACATCATTTATTTATTAATCCTCATCCCCTCCCTCTCCCCTCTTCCTACTTGCACATAACATACCAAACCTAAATTATGTTGAAAATATTATTTTAGCCAATGTCTCCTCTAGTTAAGCCAAACAATTCCTTTGTCTTGATGAATTCTTCTAAGCCCCAACCCCGGGATAAACCTCTATTTTCTTAATAACTCATTCTTCATTTAGTCTCACAAACTTTTTCATGAAGGAGATTTTAATAATTTTAATGTTGTGTGCTAATATAATATGTCAAATAGAATCTAAAATTAGATTTACACTTTTAGCTATGTAGAAGCATGTCACTCATAGCATATTATCTTATAATTATTCTTCTAAAATTTTTCAACTATCATATATATAAGCAAAATAATGAGTTAAGTCCTAATATACTACTAATATTACTTGGAATATATTTTTGGCCTACTCACTAGTGTATCTGGGTTAAGCTTACATCACTAGAGGAGATACACATTCCAAAGAGTGTAATAACGATGGTTTAATTAGAATTGAAGGATATAAATAATTGATGGCCCTTATCTATTAATGTTTAATATTTTTACTTAATGAATGTAAATACACTAATTATCTATTATTATTATTCACGCACAAATTTCATGCATGTCATACCAATGGTGGTCTATATCTGGCTTATTTTTTTAATAATGATTGTCTGATGAGTTATGTCTAATTGTAACTCCTTTATGCATACTATAACAAGAACATTCTCTACAACAACAATTAACAATAAGAATTATAAAATAAGGAAACTAAAAGTTGTCTCTAATAAAGGAAGGTATACCTTTTCAACATCATCGAAGACAATCACCTCATTGTAGAGACCTAAATGAATCATCGGGAGATTTCTATCATCTTACGGTGCCGAAAAGAATCTTCTTCTCTACATATCGCCATCAGGTAGGAGAAATATCCTTCTCATCCTCCTACAAAGCAATCATATATCGTTAGTTGACTTCAAGTAAAAGAAAAATATATCTCATTTGTGTCAAAGTCTTTTTGCTAGAAATCTTCTAAGGAAACACAAAAAATGAAAAAAAATCCCCAAGAAATCACTCAGTGGTCTGAAAACTAGAAGTAGTTCCCCATTGAAGCACAGAAACTGATGCTTTTGTGCATGACTTCATATTTAATATGTCTAAGCTTGAATGGTCTAGTGTTTTTTCTTTTCTTGCAAAAAAGATCTAGGCTTTCAAAATATATAAAAAAATAAAAGAAGCAAAAGATAATAGTAATAATAATAATAATAATATGATAATAGATATAAATCAATTTAATGTTACATGTACTATAAAAATTTTACTTTTAATAAACAACTTCATCATATAATGAATTCAATAAAAGTACCAATCATAATTTTCAAGAAATTATAAACTAATATTTTTCAATAAATAGTTTCATTTATATATCAAAATGGAGATGGTGGACTCCAACCCTCCATGATTGTCGAGGAACTTCCAATGGGTCCATTCCATTACTTTTTATATAGATTCATGGTCTTCTCTCTTTTGTTATAATCTTCATGGTTGAGCTCCCACAACCTTGTGCGATAACATAATATAATTAAAAAAGTAATTTTTCTTTTATGGAATTAAAATTACATTAAAAATCATGAAATCTGTGATTCTTTTTATTATTATTATTTGAAGATCAAATGATACTATGTTATTTCCTTTAATTAGGGTTTTAGTAATCCCAAGAATTACGAAAGCAAAGAGGGCAAAAGGAATCGAAAGAATACCATATTGGTCCCTGAGCCTTGCTCCACTGCCTCAACAAGAAGGCTGGGAGCATCTCTCGTCCTCGCTTTGCAGCGGTAGGCAATCAACGGCGTCAAGTGATAGGAGAAAATGCATCAGCACCACATTGCACCCATTCCTCTTCTTCCAATCGCCGCCTCCTCTTTGTCAGCTGGAAAATACAATCAAGAATCTTAGTGCATTTCATACATGATTTCAGGGTCACCATCGGACCTTCATTCCAATGAGTCGGATCATTTGCTTCACCTGAGAGCGGAGGAGGAGGAAGAAGAGCGCGTCTAAGTGAGGGAAGAGAAGCGGACAAAGGTGGCGACAGGGAACTCATCGAGGCCGTAAAGGGGTTCTTTTGGCGGCGGAGGGGGAGGGAAATGGAGTGGAGATGGAGTTAGGGTTTCCATTGGAACCTTTTCGTCACCTTCGAGCGGGAGAGTATTTTTGTAGAGGGCTGGGATGAGTAGAGTTCTTACGGAATCAGCATTAAATGGGATTCTGATGCAGTTGCATGGAGAGAGAGCTCATCCAGCTACTCAACTAATTAAATAAAATTATTTCTAATACAATTTATATTAAAATTAAAGTTTAAAATTACTAATATTCATATATATATATTATATATATATATATATATATATATATATATATATGTATATATATATATATGTATGTATATATATATATATATATATATATATATATATGTATATATATATATATATATATATATATATATATAAATTATTAATCTTAGAATAAATCTAATAATTTTCAGATTCATCGGGAAATAATATCAAGATATTCTAATATTTTTTTTTTAAAGTTAATGAGAAAAGATAAAGATTAGATAATTGTTAATGCTAACATATTTGACACACTTCTTCCCAAATTTGTAAATGTACTAATTTTTTAAGGGCTGTTTGGTTGCAAGTAAAGTGAGTGTATTGCATTCACTTTACATGCATTCTATTAAATTTTCTGTTTGGTTGCAAGTAAAGCAAATACATTGTATTTATTTGAGGCATTTGAAATATACCAGATAGGGCAATTTGAGTGTATTTGGAATTCGCCCAAATCTGGGCGAATTCCAAATACACAGGCCAATGTAAAGTGATGCACAAACTGATATCTTACAAACAGACTGACTCCCTATTTATAAGGAAATACAACCGACATAAGCAAAACCGACAGATGCAAACCGACAAACAAAAATTAATACACAAGACGGAAAAGAAATATCTTGAATATGTCTTGGGCAAAGATCGCTTTTACATGGGATGCTTCAACGCGAGATTGTGAGAAGGAATATCTTTCCTCTTTATTTTTTCTAATGGCGAGGTTATGATTTTTGGAGTCCCACCACTATTTTCACATGGGAAGGAATGACGGAAAGTGGGTGGAGCCCACTTCTAAACAAATTTTGCTGGGATGCTCTGGAAAATTGCAAAGAAGTGCCTAACTTTAATCTTTTCTGCATAATTAATTTTCTGGCTTATGGTGGAAGAAAACCCTTTAAATTTCATCAGGAAGAAACCATTACTAATTATTGAATAATATCTGTAGGAGAGATTTACTAATACTATGCTTCCATGCGCTCATCAATGGCTTGTAATTCTTCTTCTGTTAGTCCTTCTAACCAATGCTGTTCCAAAGATTCTTCATCACTGATGTGGCAATCAAGATCTGGCTCAAGTTTTGCATAAGCTGAAATATAATCCCCAAAAATTTGCAGTGACATCCATTGTCCGACAGCAATATGTTGCAAAATATTTATATCTTCTTTCTGCTGATAAAGCTGAAACTGATATATCTTTCCATTAATCAATCGATTATGCATGAAAATTTTGATATTCTTGTCTGAGAAAACCAAATATGTCTGATAATGTGGTGGTTTGATAGTTCCATGCTGGAATTGTGCTAACTGATATAACCTGTAAAAATGAATACTATCAGCAGTATCAGTGGTAATAGGTAAATGATTATCATCCTTCTGCTCAGCTTTCCAGAATCTCGGTGTCTTTATGATTTCAATAATGTGTTTGGCGCTATCCATAAGATCAGAATAATAAGGTCCAATTGATCTGATGAGTACGGTGACTGAAGAGATATCATTATTATTGAATAAGTATGCTAATATTCTCTGGAGATCTGGATGTTTGAAACATGCAATTTGTTCTGCTAAAGATCCATCTCGACTGATAATAACTTTACTCAGAAAGCCGAAATCCAATAAATCTTGCATTGACCATTGTTGGAAACCTTTTCCATAGGCAAGATGAAGTGATAATGATATAATCTGAAAGCTTTTGGTGCAGAAATTACATGGACAAGTATTATGTATATCTAAATATTGGTATACATATGATATGCCTGGAGTGTTAAGTGGAATGTTCTCAGTGTATGCCATCCTAATATCATCTTGACATTGTATCATCTCTTGTTGTTTTGTCCTCTTCACTGTTTTGTATAGCTGAAATTTTACTTCCTCAGGCATTTCCGGAATATATAGGTATTGAAATTGCTTCTCTAAGTTATCCTTTGAAATATCTAAAATAATCTCCGCAAAATTATCTTTTTCTTCTTGGAGAGAATTATAATCTTGGACCAATTCTTTATATTTCTTCTGCTCTTCTTCTAGCTCTTTTTCTAATTCTTGAATTCTAGCTTCTTGGCTACTGATAACCACCTTTTGTAGATTGACAGGAGTTTTGGGTCTTAAACTCATCTGTCCTATTTCAGGATTTAATTTAATTTCTTGTAACTGAGTTTGTAAGAAATTACACTGGTCATTAATACCAGCAAAGCATAAGGTAAGGCAGTTTAAGGTATTGATCATTGATCCGGTGTCTGATCTATTGCACCATAGGTTATCTAGGAGGGTTCTTTGGTAATTATTTAGTGGAGGTGTCAAGACCTTTGGTCGGAATTGAAGGTTTGTACCGGCACGACTAGGTAGGGATAAATGGCCAAAATGAACTAGGTTTGGAGATGTAGGAGGATCAAAGTATGAGGGGGAATCATATACAGAGGAGGTTTTTGATTTGGATGAGGAGGGCTTTTGTGACTCCATTGTTAGTACCTGAAAAATAAAAACAGATGTTATCTTAAATTAGTTGGCTAATCAATCATCCGTAGATAATATATCTAGCTACTGAGATATCCGTAGATAAATCGCTAAATGCCTATATGATGATTTATATTATCATCATGGCTTATATTCTCAGTTCTTCTCTCTTTGGGTACTTAATCACTGATAAGAAATCAGAAGATTATTTTTTCCTTTTATATGAATATAACATTATAACTATTCAACAAAATTATCCCATGCTATTTTTTCTGCTCAGTTTTATCTAAATGGAAATTATCATCATAAAATAAAAAGCCTTTATCCTAAATTTTCTAGCCTCCTAATGTCCCAGGAATGGATTCCTGGGGATAAATGGATTCTGACAAAATGTGATTCCGCGGGATAGGCAGGGATGTTTAGGTGTAGTAGTAGTGGTAGTAGTGCGGGTAGTAGTGGTTAACGGCCAACTCATTCATAATGGTAACGATTAATGTAACCTTTCATGCAGCATAAGATTTAATCTAAACTTAATTTGAAAATTTTATAATTGAATAAGAATGGAATATAGGGTTTTGTTATGATCATATCGATTTTGTTTGAAATCTTCAAATCTTCATCTCTTCTTCCTCTTACTATTACTACTATCGTGATCGAGATAGTAGGTGATCTGACAAGTGCTTTTTCCTTTTAGGATTATATTAAGTTTTCGATCATTCCTTTATCATTTTATCCATAAATTCCTTAAGTTGAATTTTATTTATTTCTAATCTTCTAATCAAGAGTATTTTATCCAATGTATTTCAAAATTAATATTCTCCAAACTAATTACTATAGGTTTTGTAGGTTTAGATTCTATAGTTTCTATAGTCTCTTTGTTTTCTCGACATTGGTATCGATGGGGATTATCATTTTCTTTCTTGATGGTAGGATAGGATCTTGAGACTTCTTCATATTTCCTTAATTTCTTTTCCACTATTGGGAATCAATTCATTAAACAAGGATTAAACTTATTTTCATTAATTTAAATTATATTATTTTGTAATAAGATGTTTCATACTAAAAACATAATCTTGTAACTCTTCGTATGTCCGGATTTGACTAAAGTCAATTTCTTCCATTATCTATTTCTTTCTTCTAATTCAGATTGAATAGATTCCAAATCATCATCTGATTCATGCTTATTTTGTTTTCTATGATAATCTAAAAATCTCATGCTAATTCATCTCGGTTATGATGTACTCTCTTGGGAATTAAAATTGGTTTATCTAGAAATGAATGTAAATTCCATTCGCGCATATATATAACTAAATTTCTTACCTTCTATACATAATCCCTGACTTGCTAACATTAATTAATGCTTCATTATTTAATTTAACATTTGAATGTTCTTGCATTTTACCTATAAATCCTGTGGTAATTCTTAAATTTAAAGATCCAGATACCATATTATATCCTTTAGTTTTAATACCTATTTGTAGATGTTGTATACATTCTTTGGTATCCATAATGAAATTTGGAATAAAATAAATGATAGCACCATTATCATTCATATCAATTTCAAAAGATCCTATAATTGATTTGGATAAATCATTCCATCTGTTATCAAAGAGGATGACTAACGCCTTTGTCCCTAAATTTTTCTATGCAACCCTTTAATTCCTAACATTACTAATCCAATATGCATCTGGGACATCTTTTGTTGTCTAATTGTTTCCCAATTTGATTTTAAGATTATGGGTAAACTCATTTGGTCAATATCCGATACACAACTAACTTTTTGTTCAGATAATGTTTGTATGATGGAAGATTTTGATAGTATGGAAGTATCATACATCTTCTTTTTAATATTAATTAAATTTAATTTTCCATTATTAAATCTATCTAACTGTGATTCAATATCTACTATTTCAGATATAGTTCTATCTGAGGTTGGTGATTTCTTCTTAAATAAGGTTAACGGTCCTTGATTACTCACCATATTTTATAACATTTAGACTTGGTATAGGGAATTATTTCCTTACCCGTAGCAATTTTTTCTGATAGTGTTTTTAAATCATTTTGAGTAACTATTCCTATAGTTCTGGTTTCTAAACTTTGTAATTTTTCTTCTAAACTTTCTATTTTCTGATATAATTCTATTAAGAGAAGTGTTTGGAAATTGAAGATTTTTGGATAAGTCTGGTCACTTCCTTGAAGTCCTATGTAATTTGTTACTCCTATAGCATTAGTATGATATTTACTAGCTTCTTGGAGAATTACCTTATAAATATGTGATTTTTCTAATTCACTCATGAAGTATATTTTTAATTTCTTTTAAGCGATTTTCAATCTCAATTAACTTTTACTAATTAATTCTAATTGAGTTGGAGATTCTTTCATATTCCTTAATATAGATTCTATCTTTGATATAATCTAGATTTTCTTAGGAATAAACGCTTTTAACTCGCTTAATATTTTAGTAGATCTTTCTAAAACTGGAACTCGATCTTCATGTCGCTTTAATGATTCAAATTGGACATGCATATCAATAATAGAATTTAACATATTATGTGTTTATGACTATGCAACTCATGAGGATATTCTTTGGAAATAAACATAAAAAAATTTATTATTATCACTATTAATAATGTTACTATGCTTTGATCCTAATGCTAAATCTAGCCAATCTATTTTATATGATTCTGAATTTTCCATATGTAGTAATTATTTAATGTTTCCTACAGGAAATATTTGCTCGGATGCCATTGGAATGGGAGCAGAGGAAAATGGTTAATTATTTTAATAAATTTTTATTAAAACCTTTTAATGTAATCGTTGGCATGCTGAAAGAAAAATACTATTCAAGTGGGGCCTACAGAGAATATGAGAAATGGTTATAGCTGAAAGTAAAAATTTCTACAAGGAATATGGAAATTTTAAACTTAATACATACTATGATAACTAAAAGTAAAGCTCATATTTATGGTGGGGCCTACAAGGAATATGGGAAATGTAAATGGAGGGAATCCTAACATTAACATATTTCCTAACGTTATGCTTACAGGGAATTTTGGAATAAAGGATGGCGGGACCGGTGAGACCCACAGATGGAATGATTTAGATATAGCGATATAGCGTTTGGAATATAGCATTTTGGTAAGATAGAATTGTAAGATATCATAGTTTGTAAGTGTGAGCTTCATAATGCTTCCCATTAAATATATGTTTTGAGTAGTTCATATCATTTAGAATTATATGATTAATTACTTTTCATGAGCAATTCTTTCTCCCTATCTTAAATATTTATGGGCATCTTGAGAAGTTTATCTATTCTTTCGGTTGCATGAATTATGATGACTGACGATATATAGTGTTCTCCCCTGAGGGGAGATATGATTAATTACTTTTCATGAGCAATTAGGCTTTCTCCCTATCTTAAATATAGGCTATATGCTAGGTATCTTGAGAAGTTTATCTATTCTTTCGGTTGCATGAATTATGATGACCTAAATATACTTGGTCAGAAAAAGGTATGTCTGTCCGCTTTTAGCCTGGTGTGGCATTTAAAGCAAGTCATGTCAATTCCTCCGGATCATTCCCCATGTATATATGCTTACTGTTTCATGTCACCTAAAATTTTAGATAAATAGATTAAGTTGCAAGGATGATGCTTATATTTATGGGTATATCAAGATATGATCATATATATCTACTAAGGCAGAACATTTATCTCATCTCTGCATAAATACTCTGCATATTTTGAAATGATATTAGGATTATTAGTAATATTTACATATCCATATGCTAATAGTTATCTGTCTGATTGATTAGGAATTAGAATGAATCTGTCATTAGAAATGAATTCCTCAAATAGCAATAGAAAAATTAGCCATATCAGAGGAAAAAGAATATATCCTCCTGTAGAAAAATCTTTATTAAAATTATATAGAAATTCTCAGGATAGAAATAGTAATAGTAATATAGCTACAGAAATACAATTATCGCATTTTCACTAATAAGAATAAGAGTTGCACAACCCATAGAATAGGATATCTAGAACATGAGCTTAATGGATATCTCATGTAGGAATCAGAAAAAAAATAAAATAATTAATAGCAAAAAAGAAATCCACCAAAAAAAATGGTATCGTAATCAGAGTTCTGTCACGCCTCCCATTCCTTATAATGGTATCGTATTAAGATTCTAAGAAAATATTGCATCAGAGTTTGCATGAAAGCGTGGTGGGTCTCACCGGTCCCGCCATTCACATATTTTTCAATATTCAATTCTCTGTTGGCCAGCCATAATTTAGAAATGCTATATTCCATGAGAAACTTAGAATTACTTTCGCTTTCTTCCAAAATTAGAGCCCCACTTTAGGAATAGTATTTTTACTTTTAGCATGCCAACGTTTACATTAAATGTTCTCTGTAGAAAATTTATAAATGATTCCTGTAGATAATGGAAAAGTAAAAGAAATATTAAGTTACGGAAACATTAAGTTAAATAATTAATTAAAAATATACTTCTAGCATGAGTGAATTAGAAAAATCACATATTTATAAGGTAATTCTCCACTAGTAAATATCATATAATGAGGAGTAACAAATTACATAGGACTTCAGGAAATGACTTATCCAAAATCTTCAATTTCCAAACACTTCTTAATAGAATTATATCGTAAAAATAGAAAGTTTAAGAAAAATTACAAAGTTTAGAAACCGAACTATAATAGTTACTCAAAATGATTTAAAAACACTATTTAAAAAATTGCTACGTAAGGAAATAATTCCCATACCAAGTCTAAATGTTATAAAATATGGTGAGTAATGGACCGTAACCTTATTTAAGAAGAAATCACCAACCTCGATAGAACTATATCAAATAGTGATATTGAATCACTAGATAGATTTAATAATGGAAAATTAAATTTAATTAATATTAAAAGAAGATGTATGATACTTCCATTATCAAAATCTTCCATCATACAAACATTATCTCAACAAAAGTTATATTATATTGACCAAATGAGTTTACCCATAATCTTAAAATCAAATTAAACAATTAGACAACAAAAGATGTCCTTATGCATATTGGATTAGTAAGAATTAAAGGGTTGCATAGGAAAAATTTAGGACAAAAGCATTAGTTATCCTTTGATAAGAGATGGAATGATTTATCTAAATCAATTATAGGATCTTGAAATTGATATGAATGATAATGGTGCAATTATTTATTTTTTATTCCAAATTTCATTATGGATACCAAAGAATGTATACAACATCTACAAATAGGTATTAAAACCAAAGGATATAATATGGTATCCGATCTTTAAATTTAAGAATCACCACGTGATTTATAGGAAAAATGCAAGAACATTCAAATGTTAAATTTAAATTAAATAATGAAGCCCTAGAATTAATGTTAGCAAGTCAAGGGATTCGTATAGAAGGTAAGAAATTTAGTATATATGTGCAGATAATGGAATTTACATTCATTTCTAGATAAACCAATTTTCCCCAAGAGAGTACATCATATGAATGGGGGTTAATTAGCATGAGATTTTGACATCATAGAAAACAAAATAAGCATGAATCGATGATGATTTGGAATCTATTCAATAATAGAAAGAAATAGATAATGAAAGAAATTGACTTTAGTCAAATCATATTTAAGAGTTACAAGATTATGTTTTAGTATGAAAACATCTTATTCAAATTACAAAATAGATATAATTTCAATTAGCCTATGAAAATAAGTTTAATCCACTTTGATTGGCGCATACAATTGATTAATATGTCGCTAAAGAAATTAAGGAAAATATGAATTAGAAGAAGTCTCAATTGATCCTATACCATCAAGAAAATGATAATCCTTAATGTAAACATCCCATACCAATTATCGTGAAGAAAACAAAGAGATAGAAACTATAGAATCAGAACTAATTAAACCTACAAACACTATAATTAGTTTCTAGAATATTAATTTTGAAATACATTTAGATTGGATAAAATACTTCATTAGAAAGATTAGAAATAAATAAAATACCTAAATTCAACTTAAGGAATTTATGGATAAAAAATGATAAAGGAATGATCAAAACTTAATATAATCCTAAAAAGCACTAGATCACCTACTATCTCGATCACAAAATTAGTAGTAATAGTAAGAGGATATTAAATTATGAAGATTTGGAAGACATTGATTTCAAACAAAACCAATCGATATGATCATAACAAAACTATATTCCATTCTTCATGAGTATGTACCTAATTAAGTTTAGATTAAATCTTATGCTTTTGCATGAATATGAAAGGTTACATTAATCCAATTACCATTATGAATCGAGTTAGAGAAGCGTGGTGGGTTAAAACCTACTACTACACCTACTACTACACCTAAAACATCAACTACCTACTCCACTACCTATTCACCACCCATCCTGCCATGACCATATACCTGTGAATCCATTAACCCATATCCTATACAGACAACAACAAATTTTCACCTATACCCAAAGACATTAGGAAAATTTAGGAAAATACATTGACATTTAAGCTAGACTATGAAATATTAGTGATGAAATAGATTATTTTACAACTGTTTTAACGATTTATGATAAAGTTATTTTCCATTTAGATAAAACTAATTATGAACAGAAAATTTATAGCATGAGATGGGATAATTTTATAACTACCAATGAAGGAAATAGTTATAATGTTATATTCAAGCATATAAAAGGAAAATAATATTTCTTATCCTTATTAAGTACCCAAAGAGAGATGGGAGAACTCTGAATATAAATTACCTTAGATGATAATACAAATTATCATATGCATTTATATTTATCTAGATATTTCAAGACTAGATATATTATCTACGATGATTGCTTAGCCAAATAAACTAAGATAACATTTATTTTATTTAGAACAATATCATGGATCCCCATTTGCCATCCACTTCAAACTCAAATCCAAACCTCCCAATTATAGACATCTTTCCTCCAAAACAACCACAATCTAGTTCAAAATAACCTCCACTCTCAATTCCAACCAAGAAAAACATTACTGATAATCAGAGTTGACACCGCCCATGATTCATACTAATTGTTTAAACCATGTTTCTGATATGAATGACCACATTAAGGATTTACGTAATCAAATCCACAACATTCCAGGATACCGCTATCTCTCCAAATTCCAATTATTTTACGCTAGAAAGGAAAGGGGAAAGAGAAAAAGAAAATGATGAGGCATAAAGGATGAGTTTGCAAAATTATTCTCGACATTACAAGGAAAGTTTAGAGCAACAATACCAATACCTATATACCTACCACATATTCCTATTGAGCTAAAATGCAAGCTTTTCAAACAAGAAAAGAAGCAGAAGATTAATCTGAAAGGTACATATGAGCAACATGAAAAAGATTGGGAGTTTCCTATTCATTTCAAACACTAGACTTCATCCTTGCCCTTGTGTTTTTAACCATTTTCAAATTGTCACCCTCTCTTCACTCGCATATGTAACATCCTTTTATCATTGACTATTAAAATCTATTAGATTATGGCCAAATATCAAAGCTTATTATTAGGGATTCATAAGAAATGTGTTTCATCTTTACATCCATTACAAATCATTTAAGTTATTTGAAGATAGCATTTTTCTATTTTACTTATCCATAAATACTTTGATGATCTAATGGACACTGCCAAGCATATTATTGAAATTATCATAACGCCAAAATCTTTTACAGCGGAACAAAAGTTTGAAGACTATCCTCCCATTACTGAAGATATCGAATTTAGTCTTCTCCATCATAGATTATATTTAATTGCTAATCTTCAGGCTGGTGTTTATCGTCCAAGATGGCATTCTCATTTGGCTTACCAGGATAAAGACATGATGGTTTTCCTCAAGATACATCAAAGGAAAATTTCATCATTTTCAATTTATTGCCAGAAAATTTGCCAATTTATTTAATCACATCTGACAACAAATTGGTATATTAAGACAATCGAGATTTCCAAATTCCCAATAAAAATATTGTCCCCGATGAGAATTATTTTGAAGGCATAACCATAAGAAGTTTGAAATAAGTTAACATCGATAATTGGGTTTAGCAAGAGTTAAATATTTTCCATAGTGTTAATGACGAAGGATTTCTTCCATTACAGGATTTCTTCCAATAAGCTAGAAAATTTTCTCAAAATTAATGCGTAAAGATTAAAGTTAGCACTTGCAATTTTCCAGATTCAAAATTTGTTTCGGCTCCACTTCCATTCCTTCCCCTTCAGAATGAAAATAGTGGTGGCCCCACCACTAAAATGCATAACCTCGCCACGAAAAAAATAAAGAGAGATATTCCTTCTCACCAACTCTCTCCACCTGAAGCATCCACCCTTTTAAAATAATCGCCGAAGACAAATTTCTGACAAGATATTTCTTCCGCATCTGCATTAATTTTGTTACTTTGACCTTTGCTTTTTGCTTATCATTGTATTTCCTTATAAATAGAGTCACCTTGTAAGATATCAAGTTTGTTAGAAAGCTATCGCCTAGAAAGTGTGATTCCCCCAAGAGTAGTAATTTTTATTCCTAATAATATGTTTTGAGTAATTATGCTATTTAGAGAATATAGTTTCCCTGAGATATGATTAATTATTTTCATGAGCAAAGCTTTCTCCTCTTAAATATGTATATGCTGCATCTTGAAATATTTATCTAGTTTTCTTGCATGAATTATGATGACTTACCATATACATAAAGATACGAAGGTATGTCAGAGTCCCGCTTTTAGCCTGTGTTTAGGCAAGTCATCATCAATTCCTGATCTAGAGATCCCCATGTATATGTCGACTGCTCATCTTACTTAAAATTTTAGATAAATAAATTGTTGCAAGGATGATGTTTATATTTATGGTATAGAGTCGTAAGATGCTTATGAAGACGCTTTGATGATCTACTCAAGCGTAACATTTATCTCATCGCATCAGGTAATTTTATTAATGACATTAGGATTACCAGTAAATTTTTATAATATGGATTTAGAATTAGTACCTATGGATAGCAATATTTTATCAAGTAATATTAGAAAAGTTAAAGAATTATTAGCCATAGAAATGAAGTTCTTCATATTAGAAAGTTATATTAGTAAAAATCCTTCAGATCACACAATGATTAAAATTAATATATTATAATCAATATATTAAAGATTTAACCGAGGAAAGGGATTATATTCTTCTTTAAGATGGGTCGTCCATTACCAGATCAATCTCAGAATCCTCCACCTAGAAGAAGCAATATAGAATATGTTAGATCGTTATACAATACACTAGTGCAGGAATTAGAAGCAGTAGAAATTGTACCGCTTAGTAATAGTATCTACAATACAGAAGAAAAAGTTAAGGCACTATACGATCAGCTTATCCAGGAAATAGAATCAACCTATGAACGGCTAGGAAATTTAACTACAAAATATCCAGATGTAATAAATAATACAGAGAATAAAAAGTTATTTTAAAAAGAACTTTAGCAATAAGAATTACAACACATAGAAGAAGATTTAGGGAAGAGTCATTTAATGGATATCTCATGTAGAAAATCCCATATTTAGAAATAAGAAAATAATGAATAAAGAAATCCACCCAACTCAACAAGAAGCATAAATTGAGACCTAAAATGAATTTTTATAGCATAACAATATTTTAAAACATATTTCTGTATTCTGAGTTTCATAATTTGAAAAAACCTAATTTGACTATTCATAAGACATTTATTAAATGCTAAAGTATGACTTCCTACTAATCTAGCATAGTATTTGTGGATGAAAATCTATAAATTTCGGTAATAGATTTTAAGAAGTTGATTACCACTATCATAATTTTGAACTAATGCTTCATCTATCTTCAAATGTAATTTTGTCATGCAATAAGTGATGTTTAGTATTTTATGGTTCATGGTTTCAAATTTTAAATCTAATTTATTGATATTAATATCTTCGGATCACTATTTGGGTTTGAATCTATAGAGGATTCGGGAATCAATTGTATGTAATGATGTGCTTTTTTCCCTTTATAGCTAGTTTTAATTTTTGGATTTTAATTTAATTTTCTGTTTTGTCATTTTCTTTTTTTGCATAAACTCGATGTTGAATTTCACTAAGATTATCCGCTTCTTCTAATTTGTCTAATCGAAAGAGTATTTTATCAATGCTTGTGTATACTCTATTTCTAAATTAATTTTTCCAAACTATTTTCTATATCGATAGCTTTTAGGTTTAATGTAATCTCTATGATTTTATTATATATTTTTGTAAGCATAAATGACTATATTTAAGATAGGAGAAAGCCAAATCGCCATGAAAATACTAATCATATCTCCCTCGGAGAACACTACTACTCACTAAATAGCATAATGAAACTACTCAAAACATATATTATTAGGAATAAAAAATTACTTACGCACTAACGACACTGCGTAAGCTCACACTTACTAAGAACTGATACTACTAACAAACTTATATCTTACAAACAGACCGACTCATTTATAAGGAAATACAACCGACAGCAAACCATGTAAACCGACAAACAAAAAAAATTAATTAATACTGAGAAAAAGAAATATGTCGCCGAATTTGTCTTCGGCAACACTATTTTCGCGGATGCTTCAACGGGAGAGACGTTTTCCGAGAAGGAATATCTTTCCTCTTTATTTTTTCTACGTGGCAGGAGGTTATGCATTTTGAGTGGGGCCCAATTATTTTCACATTTCTCGTGAAGGAATGAGGAAGTAGGAGCCCACTTCTAAACAAATTTTGCTGAGATGTTCGAAAATTGAAAGAAGTGCTTAACTTTAATCTTTACATAATTAATTTTCTGCTAAGAAAATTTTCTTAAAGAAATCCTTGTTTTTATGGAAGAAATCCTTCCGGCATTAACTTACTATGGAAAGAAACCTACCATTAACTCTAAACCCAATTATCTGATGTTAACCTATTTCGAACTTCTCATGGTCCATGCCTTCAAAATAATTCTCATCATCGTGACAATATTTGTCCTGGGAATTAAAAACACTTTGAAAATCTCCTGATTGTCTTAATGAATACCAATTTGTTGTAATGTGATTAAATAAATTGGCAAATTTTTGGCAATAAAATTGAAAATGATGAAATTTTCCTCGATGTATCCAGGTCGAGGAAAACCATCATGTCTTTATCCCTGCCAAATGAGAATGCCATCTTGGACGATAAACACCACAAAGATTAGCAATTAAATATAATCTATGATGGAGTAGAATTCGATATACATCTTCGAATGGGATAATCTTCAAACTTTTGTTGTAAAAGATTTTGGCGCTATGATAATTTCAATAATATGCTTGGCGTGTCCATTAAATCATCAAAGTATGGCCAACCGATGATAAGTAAAGAAGAAAATGTCGCTATCTTCAAATAACTTCCAAATGATTTCTTTGTAATCGATGATCCGTAAGATGAAACTTTCTTCCGTGATATGAATCGCTAATAATAAGCTTTGATATTTGGCCATAATCTAATAGATTTTAATTCAATGATAAAAAGATGTTACATATGCCATGAAGGGAGGGTGACAATTTGAAAATGGTTGGTACAAACCGAAGCAAGGAGTATGAAGTTCTAGTGTTTGAAATGAATAGAAACTCCCAATCTTCTTTAATGTTGCTCATATGCTTCTCAATTTTCCTTGACAATTAATCGACCGCTTGGTCTTTTTTAATCGCTTGAAAAGCTTGCATTTTAGCTCAATAGAATATGTGGTGTATAGGTATTGGTATTGTTGCTCTAAACTTTCCTTTGTCCGTAATAATTTTTGCAAACTCATCCTTACCGCAATTAACTCATCATTTTTTTCTTTTTCACTTTCTACTTTTCTAACAGAATAGTGGAATTTGGAGAGATAACGGTATAATCGAATGATGGATTTGATTCTGTAAATTTAATGTGGTCATTCATATCGAAACATAGGTTTAAACAATTCAAAGTATGAATCATGGAAGGTCGAACCAAGCACTAAAAGATTATCAATGTTTTTGGTTGGAATTCGAGTGGAGGTTATCGTGTTTGAACCTGAGATATTGGTTCGCTTTTAAAGATGTTCATAGTGGCAGGTTTGGATTTGAGTTTGAAGTGGATGGCAAATGATCCATGATATTGTTCAAATAAATAAATGTTATCTATTTACAATCGTAGATAATATATTCACTAAATATCTAGATAAATCGCTAAATGCCATATGATATTTGTATTATCATATCTATGTTATATAGTCATCTTTCATACTTAATCAGATAAGAAATCTGAAGATTATTTTTCCTTTATATGCTATAATTATAATTTTAGAGTTATAAAATATATCTCATGCTATAAATTTTCGCTCATAATTAGTTTTATTGGAAAATTATAATAACAAAAATCTTTAATATTTCAAATATTTCATTATTAAATGTCCTAATGTTTTCTAGCCTAAATTTTCCTAATGTCTTTGTATAGTGAATGGATTTGAATCCATTAACCCATATCCTACAGACAACAAATCCATTCACCTATACCCAAAGACATGAAAATTTGGAAATACATGACATTTAAGGCTTCATGAAATATTAGTGATGAAATACAGATTATTTTTACAACATTTAACGATTTATGATAAAGTTATTTTCCATTTAGATAAACCACTATGAACGTAAAATTTATAGCATGAGATGGGATAATTTTATAACTACTTCAGTAATAGTTATAATGTTATATTCAAGCATATAAAGGAAAAATAATCTTCGCATTTCTTATCCCAGTGATTAAGTACCCAAAGAGAGATGGGAGAACGTAATATAAGCCACCTTAGATGATAATATAAATCATCATAGTATTTAGCATTTATCTATATATCAAGAGCTAGATATATATCTACGGATGATTAGCCAACTAATTTAAGATAACATCTGCTATTTTTTCGAGTCACAAAAGCCCTCCTCATCCAAATCAAAACCTCTCTCAGATATGATTCCCCTTCATACTTTGATATTACATCCAAACCCATTTTGGCCATCTTTCCCTACCTAGTCGATGTACAAACCTTCAATTTCACCAAAAGTCTTGACACCTCCACAATAATTACCAAAGAACCCTCCTGACAACCTATGGTGCAATGATCGACACCGGATCAATGATCAATACCTTAAACTGCCTTACCTTATGCTTTGCTGGTATTAATGACCAGTGTAATTTCCTACAAACTCGCCATAAGAAATTAAATTAAATCAAATTATGATGAGTTTAAGACCCAAACTCCCATATTCTTATCAAGAGCCAAGAAGCTAGAATTCATTAGAAAAGAGTGGAGGAAGAAGAAATATAAAGAATTGGTCCAAGATTATAATTTCTAATTTGCAGATTATTTTAGATATTTCAAAGGATAACTTAGAAGCAATTTCAATACCTATATATCTAAATGCAAGGTAAAATTTCAGCTATACAAAAAAGGAAGAGGACAAAACAAGAGATGATACAATGTCAAGATGATATGGATACACTGAGAACATTCCACTTAATACCCCAGGAATATCATATGTATACCAATATCTAGATATACATAATACTTGTCCATGTAATTTCTGCACCAAAAGCTTTCAGATTATATCATTATCACTTCATCTTGCCTATGGGAAAGGTCTCCAACAATGGTCAATGCAAGATTTATTGGATTTCGGTTTTCTGAGTAAAGTTATTATCAGTCGAGATGGATCTTTAGCAGAACAATTTGCATGTTTCAAACATCATCTCCG
This sequence comes from Cymbidium sinense, assembly GCA_021442155.1. Taxonomy (NCBI): domain Eukaryota; kingdom Viridiplantae; phylum Streptophyta; class Magnoliopsida; order Asparagales; family Orchidaceae; genus Cymbidium; species Cymbidium sinense. Next base: position 5,355,208 of record CM038221.1, read on the forward strand.
TGAGAATATTAGCATACTTATTCAATATAATGATATCTCTTCACCATCATCGGATCTATTGGACCTTATTATTCGATCTTATGGATACCAAACACATTATTGAAATCATAGAAAGAGATTCCGAAATCGAAGGAGGATGATAATCATTTACCTATGCTGAAATATTTATCTAGTCTTTCGGTTGCATGAATTATGATGACCGACGATATACACTTGTAAAGACGAATGTGTAAGTCCCGCTTTATCCGTTAGGCAAGCGTGTGTCATCAATTCCTGACGGAGATCCCCATGTATATCCGTTACTGCTCATGTTACTTAAAATTTTAAATAGATTAAGTTGCAAGGATGATGCTTATATTTATGGGTATAGAGTCAGCACCCGCTTATGAAGACGTTTGATCATATCTACTCAAGGGGCAGAACATTTATCTCATCTCTGCATAAATACTCAAGTAATTTTATTAATGACATTAGGATTACCAGTAAATTTTTATAATATGGATTTAGAATTATTATGGATTAAATATTTTTATCAAGAAGAAATATTAGAAAGTTAGAAGAATTATTAATAGAAATACGAAGTTCTTCATATATTAGAAAGTTATATTAGTAAAAAATTCAGAGATCACAATGAATTAAAAAATTATATAATTATTATAATCAATATATTAAAGATTTAACCGAGGAAAGGGATTATATTCTTCTTTAAGATGGGTCGTCCATTACCAGATCAATCTCAGAATCCTCCACCTAGAAGAAGCAATATAGAATAAGCATCACTACAATACACTAGTTCGAATAAGCAAAGAGAAATTGTATCTTAATAATAATACCTACAACGTAAGAAAAGTCAAGGCACTATACCATCACTTATTGAAATAGAATCAACCTATGAACCACTAGAAATTTAACTACAAAATATCCGATGTAAATTTAATACATTAGAATAAAAAAGTTATTTTACGCAAAGAACTTTAGCAAAAATAAGGAAAGCAGGAGAAATCGAATATTTATAAGGTAATTCTTCAAGAAGCTAGTAAATATCATAATAATGCTATAGGAGTAACAAATTACATAGGACTTCAAGGAAGTGACCAGACTTATCCAAAAATCTTCAATTTCCAAACACTTCTCTTAATAGAATTATATCGAAAATAGAAAGTTTAAGAAAAAATTACAAAGTTTAGAAACCGTAACTATAGAATAGTTACTCAAAATGATTTAAAACACTATCAAAAAAAAATTGCTACGTAAGGAAATAATTACCTATACCAAGTCTAAATGTTATAAAATATGGTGAGTAATCAAGGACCGTTAACCTTATTTAAGAAGAAATCACCAACCTCGAGAACTATATCCAAATAGTAGATATTGAATCACGCTAGATAGATTTAATAATGGAAAATTAAATTTAATTAATATTAAAAAAGAAGATGATACTTCCATACTATCAAAATCTTCCATCATACAAACATTATCTCAACAAAAAAGTTACTGTATCTGATATTGACCAAATGAGTTTACCCATAATCTTAAAATCAAATTAAAACAATTAGACAACAAAAGATGTCCCAGATGCATATTGGATTAGTTATGTTAGGAATTAAAGGGTTACATAGGAAAAATTTAGGGACAAAAGCATTAGTTATCCTCTTGATAAGATGGAATGATTTATCTAAATCAATTATAGGATCTTTTGAAATTGATATGAATGAATTATTATTTATTTTATTCCAAATTTCATTATGGATACCAAAGAATGTATACAACATCTACAAATAGGTATTAAAACTAAAGGATATAATATGGTATCTGGATCTTTAAATTTAAGAATCACCACAGGATTTATAGGAAAAATGCAAGAACATTCAAATGTTAAATTTAAATTAAATAATGAAGCCCTAGAATTAATGTTAGCAAGTCAAGGGATTCGTGCTATAGAAGGTAAGAAATTTAGTTCTGATATATATGCAGGCACTGAATGGAATTTACATTCATTTCTAGATAAACCAATTTTAATTCCCCAAGAGAGTACATCATATGAATACCAAGATGGGCGAATTAGTATGAGATTTTGACATCATAGAAAACAAAATAAGCATGAATCGATGATGATTTGGAATCTGAAGAAAGAAATAGATAATGGAAGAAATTGACTTTAGTCAAATCATATCTAAGAGTTACAAGATGTTTTTTTAGTATGAAAACATCTTATTCAGAATTACAAAATAGATATAATTTCGAATTAGCCTATGAAAATAAGTTTAATCCACGTTTGATGCACAATTGATTCCCAATATGTCGTTAAAGAAATTAAGGAAAATATGAAATTAGAAGAAGTCTCTAGAATTGATCCTATCCTACCATCAGAAGAAAATGATAATCCTTATCAGTCAGAAACATCCCATACCAATTATCAGGAAGAAAACAAAGAGACTATAGAAACTATAGAATGAGAGCAATTAAACCTACAAACACTATAGTAATTAGTTTGGAGAATATTAATTTTGAAATACATTTAGGATTGGATAAAATACTCTTAGAAAGATTAGAAATAAATAAAATCCAAAATTCAACTTAAGGAATTTATGGATAAAAAATGATAAAGGAATGATCGAAAACTTAATATAATCCTAAAAGGAAAAAGCACTTCTGCCTAGATCACCTACTATCTCGATCACGAAAATTAGTAGTAATAGTCCGTAAGAGAGGATATTAGAAATTATGAAGATTTGGAAGACATTGATTTCAAACAAAACCAATCAGATATGATCATAACAAAACCCTATATTCCATTCTTCGATGAGTATGTACCTAATACAAAATTAAGTTTAGATTAAATCTTATGCTTTGCATGAATATGAAAGGTTACATTAATCCAATTACCATTATGAATCAGAGTTACGCTGAGAAGCGTGATGGGTTAAAACCTACTACTACACCTACTACTACTACTACACCTACTACTACACCTAAAACATCAACTACCTAATCCACTACCTATTCACCACCCGATCCTGTCATGACCACCTGTTATACCCAGGAATCCATTAACCCATATCCTATACAGGACAACAAATCCATTCACCTATACCCAAAGACATTAGGAAAATTTAGGCTAGAAAATACATTAGGACATTTAAGGCTAGACTATGAAATATTAGGTGATGAAATATTATTTTTTACAACCCGATTTAACGATTTATGATAAAGTTATTTTCCATTTAGATAAAACTAATTATGAAGAAAATTTATAGCATGAGATGGGATAATTTTATAACTCAAGCGTAAAAATAGTTATAACGTTATATTCAAGCATATAAAGGAAAAATAATCTTACTGATTTATCCCGAAAAGTACCCAAAGAGAGATGGGAGAACTACGTAATATAAGCCACCTTAGATAATATAAATCATCATATAGGCATTTAGCCATTTATCTACGGATATCTCAAGTAGTAGATATATTATCTACGATGATTGATTAGCCAACTAATTTAAGATAACATCTCTGCTTTTATTTTTCGTGTACTAACAATGGAGTCACAAAGCCCTCCTCATCCAAATCAAAACCTCCTCAGTATATGATTCCCCCTCATACTTTGATCCTCCTACATCTCCAAACCTAGTTCATTTTGGCCATTTATCCCTACCTAGTCGTGCCGGTACAAACCTTCAAGACCAAAGGTCTTGACACCTCCACTAAATAATTACCAAAGAACCCTCCTAGACAACCCATGGAGAATCGACACGGATCAATGATCAATACCTTAAACTGCCTTACCTTATGCTTTGCTGGTATTAATGACCAGTGTAATTTCCTACAAACTCAGTTACAAGAAATTAAATTAAATCAAATGAGATGAGTTTAAGACCCAAAACTCGCCAATCACAAAAGGTAGTTATCGTAGCGAAGCTAGAATTCAAGAATTAGAGAGGAAGAACGTAAGAAATATAAAGAATTAGTCCAAGATTATAATTCTCTCCAAGAAGAAAAAGACAATTTTGCGGAGATTATTTTAGATATTTCAAAGGATAACTTAGAAAAGCAATTTCAATATCTATATATACCTGAAATGCCTGAGGAAGTAAAATTTCAGCTATACAAGACAGTGAAGAGGACAAAACAACAAGAGATGATACAATGTCAAGATGATATTAGATGGCATACGAGAACATTCCACTTAACACTGTGCATATCATATGTATATCAATATCTAGATATCCATAATACTTGTCCATGTAATTTCTGCACCAAAAGCTTTCAGATTATATCTTTATCACTTCATCTTGCCCATGGAAAAAGTCTCCAACAATGGTCAATGCAAGACTTATTGGATTTCGGTTTTCTGAGTAAAGTTATTATCGAGATGGATCTTTAGTAACAAATTGCATGTTTCAAACATCCAGATCTCCAGAGAATATTAGCATACTTATTTAATAATAATGATATCTCCTCAGTCACCTTACTCATCAGATCAATTGGACCTTATTATTCTGATCTTATGGATAGCGCCAAACATATTATTGAAATCATAAAGACACCGAGATTCTGGAAAGCTGAGCAGAAGGATGATAATCATTTACCTATTACCACTGATACTGCTGATAGTATTCGTTTTTACAGGTTATATCAGTTAGCACAATTCCAACATGGAACTATCAAACCACCACATTATCGACATATTTGGTTTTCTATAAGAATATCAAAATTCATAATCGATTGATTAATGGAAAATATATCGCCTTTATCGCCAAGGAAGATATAAATATTTTGCAAGATATTGTCAGAGACAATGGATGTCACTACAGATTTTTGGAGATTATATTTCATTTTATGCAAAACTCGGATCTTGATTGCACATCGTGATGAAGAATCTTGGAACAAAGATTGGTTAAGGACCAATGTAAGAAGAATTACAAGCCATTGATGAGCGCATGGAAGCATAGTATTAGTAAATCTCTCCTACAGATATTATTCAATAATTAGTAATGGTTTCTTCCACAGCAAGCTAAAAGGACGATAATTAGTAATGGTTTCTTCAACAGAAAGCTAGAAAGATTTCTTCCACCATAAGCCAGAAAATTAATTATGCAGAAAGGACAAAAGTTAGGCACTACTTTGCAATTTTCCAGAGCATCTCAGCAAAATTAGTTTAGAAGTGGGCTCCACCCACTTTCCGTCATTCCTTCCCACTTCAGAAATTTGAAAATAGTGGTGGGCCCCACCACTCAAAAATTTTCATAACCTCCCCGCCAATGAAAAATAAAGAGGAAAGATATTCCTTCATCAAGTAACTCCTCTCCACGAAGCATCCACCGCTTTGTACAATTGCCAAAGATGACATTCTGACAATCCACTTATTTTCTGTACGATGTAAATTAAATTTTATAGGTCAGATCCGCTTTGCTTATGCCGGTTGTATTTCATAAATGAAATACCGTTTGTAAGATATCAAGTTTGTTAGTAAGCTATCAGTTTAGAAGTGAGTTCTGAGTGTCCCCAAGAGTAAGTAATTTTATTCCTAATAATATATGTTTTGAGTAGTTTCATTATGCTATTTAGTGAGTAGTATAGTGTTCTCCAGGGAGATATGATTAATTATTTTTCATGAGCACTGCTTTCTCCCTATCTTAAATAAATATCGTGCATCTTGAAATATTTATCTAGTCTTTCTGCATGAATTATGATGATGACGATATACTTCAGTATGGGAAAAGATGAAGGTATGTCAGTAAGTCCCGCTTTTGTGGTGGCGTTAGGCAAGTCGTGTGTCATCAATTCTCCCGGATCGATCCCCATGTATATCTTACTGCTTCATGTTACTTAAAATTTTAGATAAATAAATTAAGTTGCAAGGATGATGCTTATATTTATGGGTATAGAGTCACCGCCATGAAGACGCTTGATCATCAAGGCGTAACATTTATCTCTCTCGATAAATACTCATATTTTAAAATGATATTAGGATTAGTTATTACATATCTATATGTTAGAACTAGTTATCTATCGCATTAGAATAATTAATATTAAATAGAAATGAATTCATCAAAGAATAGATATATTAGCCATATCGTGAAAAAAGAATATATCCTCCCATAGAAATATAAAATTAGAAAATAGAAATTCTGTGATAATAGAATTAATAGTGTAATAAGAATTTTGTGCATTACATATTACGAAAGAACTTTAGAATAATAGAAGAATTGCATAGTCATAGAAGAAGATTTAGGGACATGAGTCATTTAATGGATATCTCTCATGTAGGAAATCCCATATTTAGAAATAAGAAAATAATTAACAGTAGCTAAAAGAAATCCACCCAACTCAACAAGAATGCTCTTTCTTTGAACTATTGGAGGCATCAACATATACATTATCTCTACGATTGATGACCTTAAATGATTGACAACTAGCCCATTTTAAAAGTTGGCAACTCATTTGGCACAATTATAGTTAGACTTATTAGTATATTTATTGATTTAATCTAAGATGTTCTAGACAAGGTGTCGCTACTATTGTCTATTTCTAGAGGGTGGTTGAAAATATCAATTATAGTGGAAATCTCAATGGAAACTTTAATTTTCTTTTCCTCATCAACATTCTCAATTTGTTCTACTTAATTTTTTTAAATACATGTGATTGAAGATTAATCTTTGACCTTATGCTTTTCATGTTTATTATAGCTCTCTAGTAACATTACAAAATCTTCTTTGCTAGAATTAATACTTCTTGATTTTCTTTGTCTTCAAATTTGAGAAAACTAGACTAAGATCTTTAGAAAGAAGCATTATAGACCCAAAGTTGCCATATATAGTCTGCTTGTCAAATCCATAATCAATCTTAATTGATATACCAATTCATTAAAAATATTTTTATTATATTATTCATTTATGATTTTAAGAGAAAAAAGAGAACTAATATACACCAATGTCATCTAAACCGAAGTTAGATCAATATTGTTAATCACTCGCTCAAGTATAATACAAATTGACTAGTAAAGAGGATCAATTCACTATCAAGATCAAATCAACAAAGAAGAAGATCATCTCATTAACGAGTTCATGTTATCTAAGATATTTGACACATTTCTTCAATATCCAATAAAACTTTTACTCATTGAGATCACTTGAAATTTACATAACAATGGCTTCAATTGAAGTTGTTTTAGAATGCATTATATATTCTTATTTTTAATTAGAAAACCATAAGCTAATTTGGCTTATTTAATTTCCTACAATGCTTGTTAAACTTTGTTATGTAATTTTACTTATATCATTAATCGATATGCAATGTTTGATCATTGTAATGTTTTCATGTAGCATTGCATATTGATCTTAACATATAAATAGAGAGGTCGATTGTGGGTCTTAAGTATCAAGTCATACTCATATTTAAAATTTGAAAAATTATAGAGCTTCTCTAAGATTTCTCTCCTTTTGTCTCTTTAACTTAATCCATACTTGTTATAAGTGAAGTTTTAATGTCACTTAAAAAAAAATCAAAGTCCAAAATCATCAAGGATGGTAAATTTGATGTCACTTTAATCTTTAAATTGCACATCTAATTTGCCACTTTCAATAAGGAATGTGAACATACTATAAGAGTGAGATACTAATTAAAATAAACATCCATTGATGCAAATTCAAAAATTATATTAATTCAAGTGCAAGGAATATAAAATTAAAAATAAATATTTTCTTATCGAATCTTTTTTTTTTTTTCAAAATTTAAACTTATAGCTTCTATTTTGAAAATTAATGCACTAAAAGATTACCAATCCTAAGATAATTTGAAGTAGATGCAACTACTTGCATTCAATGCTTAGATTATTTGATATAGTCCCCACCAAATTTACAAAAGGAAGTTGTCCAAGCAAAAACTACTCATCAACTTAAAATGAAGTTCATAAAAAATTATCACAACTTATTTATGTATAATTAAAAAATCACAAACTAGTTGCTTATTCATCTAATAAGTACCTATTAAAGTAGCATCCCATATAAGTTTACTTTTGCTTATCAAATATAGCAATGCACCTTAACCAAACCTATAAATAAAGGTCATAAGGTTTGAGCATCAAGCCACATCCCCATATTTGTATTTTTTTTTTGCATGAAACTTACTAGCATTTTACAACAATGTTAGTAAAATATAGGTTTTCATTATAAGCATGTTTGTTAGTTGATGATAAAAGTAAAATAATGAATTTTAAGAAAATATTAATAATCAGATAAGCATGCACACGCATTATCGCATAATAATAATAATAATCACACTATATATATATATATATATATATATATATATATATATATATATATATCTTTACTTATTTACTTAAATTTAATTTGAGATGCATATAATAAAAAACTTAATTAATTATTCATAAATTATACTCATTTCAAAATAAACGTAATTACTTTTTTTAGTCTTGACTAAAATATGGATAGCATCTTGAATTAAATTTTTCCAAAAGTTAGCCAAAGATCCCTTAACAACAAATTCAATTAGGTTGATCTTAAAATTATTAAATTATTAATATTATTAATATGATGCATAAGTAATAATTAAATATTATACAATACTCAAAATAAATATAATAACTTTAATAATCAATGTTAAGAATCTTTATAGTAGAGGAAATAATTGATAATTTCAAAAACGTTATCATCCTTGTTCAATTGAGTTTACAAGGGTTTCAGTTTTTTTTGTTTAAATTTATTGATATAAAAATAAATTATAAGATAAAAAAATTATTATTAAATTAAAATTTTAAAAAAAGTCAAGTTTTTTTTTAAAAATTATTTAAAATTTTTTGGCACCATTCATATAAATACAATTTTGTTAATTAAATTAACAATAATTAAGTAAAATATTTTAATTCTTGATTTAGAATGCAAGTAAAAGAAAATAATACAAAGTGAATTCAGTGTAAAAGAATTATTTTATAGTTGTTTGGTTCAGAGCTTTACAAATACATGATCTTGTTTTTTTTTGTTTGGTTGACAAAATGTAATGTAAAGTAAATTATGTTTAAATAATTTTCATTTTCGACCGACAAAATAAATTAATATTTTAATATGAAGATCACTTATTAATTTATTTGAATTATTTTTAAATACACTCAAATTGCCCTATCTGGTATATTTCAAATGCCTCAAATAAATACAATGTATAATAAAACCAAACGTAAAATTTAATAATGCATGTAAAGTGAATGCAATACACTCACTTTATTTGCAAAAATAAAAATTAGTACATTTACAAATTTGGGAAGAAGTGTGTCAAATATGTTAGCATTAACAATTATCTAATCTTTATCTTTTCTCATTAACTTTAAAAAAAAAATATTAGAATATCTTGATATTATATCCCGATGAATCTGAAAATTATTTGATTTATTCTAAGATTAATAATATATATATATATATATATATATATATATATATATATATATTTAATTTGAATATACTTTAGTAATTTAAACTTTAATTTTAATATAAATTGTATTAGAAATAATTTTATTTAATTTTAAAATTGACAGTGTATAGTTCGCTGGGATGAGCGGGTCTCGCTCCCATGCAACTGCATCGAATCTGCCATTTAATGCTCAAGATTCCGTAAGAACTGCTACTCATCCCACCTACAGCGGTAAGAAATACTCTCCCGCCAAGGTGACGAAAAGGTTCCAATGGAAACCCTAACTATCTCCACCGATTTCCATCGCCGACCCTCCATCTCCTGTTCCCTCCTGCGGCGCCACTGCAAAGAACCCCTTTACCTCGATGAGTTCCCTCCGTCGCCACCTTTGTCCGCCTTCTTCCCTCACTTAGACGCTTCTTCTTCCTCTCCTCCTCCGCTCTCTCGTGAAGCAAATGATCCGACTCATTGGAATGAAGGTCCGATGGTGACCCTGAAATCATGTATGAAATGCACTAAGATTCTTGATTGTATTTTCCAGCTGACAAAGAGGAGGCGGCGAGATTGGAAGAAGGCCGAGGAATGGGTGCAATGTGGTGCCTGTACTGATGCATTTTCTCCTATCACTTGACGCCGGTGATTGCCTACCGCTGCCTGGTAAGCGAGGACGAGAGAGATGCTTCTTGTTTGAGGCAGTGGAGCAAGGCTCTGTAGGGACCAATATGGTATTCTTTCGATTCCTTTTGCCCTTTCTTTGCTTTCGTTAATTGGGATTACTAAAACCCTAATTATAGGAAATAACATAGTATCATTTGATCTTCAAAATAATAATAAAAAAGAATCACTCAGATTTCATTTTTAATGTAATTTTAATTCCATAAAAGAAAAATTACTCTGATTTTTAATTATATTGTTATGTTCGTGGTCGCTACAGTTGTGGGAGCTCAACCAACATGAAGATTATAACAAAAGAGAATAGGGTGTCTATATAAGACCATGAAGAAGGCTCTATCTTCAAAAGTAATGGAGGACCCATTGGAAGTTCCTCGCACAATCATGGAGGGTTGGAGTCCACCGCTTATACTTATTGATGATCTCCCTAACACTTTTGTGGTATATATAAATGAAATTATTTATTGAAAAATATTAGTTTATAATTTCTTGAAAATTATGATTGGTACTTTTATTGAATTCGCTTATATGATGAAGTTGTTTATATTAAAAGTAAAATTTTTATAGTACATGTAACATTAAATTGATTTATATTACTTGTATCTATCATCAAAATATTATTATTATTATTATTACTATTATCTTTTGCTTCTTTTATTTTTTTATATATTTTGAAAGCCTAGATCTTTTCTCGCAAGAAAAGAAAAACACTAGACCTTTCAAGCTTAGACATATTAAATATGAAGTCATGCACAAAAGCATCGAGGTTTCAATGGGGAACTACTTCTAGTTTTCGCACCACTTGAGTGATTTCTTGGGGATTTTTTTCATTTTTTGTGTTTCCTTAGAAGATTTCTAGCAAAAAGACTTTGAAAGGAGATATATTTTTCTTTTACTTGAAGTCAACTAACGATATATGATTGCTTTGTAGGAGGATGAGAAGGATATTTCTCCTATGACACGCTATATATGTAGAAGAAGAAGCTTCCTTTCTTTTGCACCGTAAGATGATAGAAATCTCCCGATGTTCATTTAGGTCTCTACAATGAGGTGATTGTCTTCGATGATGTTGAAAAGGTATACATTCCTTTATTAGAGACAACTTTAGTTTCCTTATTTTATAATTCTTATTGTTAATTGTTGTTGTAGAAGAATGTTCTTGTTATAGTATGCATGGTATTGGTAAATGTTAGAGATAAAGGAGTTACAATTAGACATAACTCATCGCGTTAGACAACCATTAATTCAAAAAATAAGCATCAAATATAGACCACCATTCGTATGACATGCATGAAATTTGTGCAGTGAATAATAATAATAGATAATTAGTGTATTTACATTCATTAAGTAAGAATATTAAACATTAATAGATAAGGGCCATCAATTATTTATATCCTTCAATTCTAATTAAACCATCGGTTGTTATTACACTCTTTGAATGTGTATCTCCTAGTGATGTAAGCTTAACCTGCATACACTAGTGAGTAGGCCAAAAAATATATTCCAAGTAATATTAGTAGTATATGAGGACTTAACTCATTATTTTGCTTATATATATGATAGTTGAAAATTTTAGAAGAATAATTATAAGATAATATGCTATGAGTGACATGCTTCACCACGCTAAAGGTGTAAATCTAATTTTAGATTCTATTTGACCCATATTATATTAGCACCGGCCAACATTAAAATTATTAAAATCTCCTTCAAGAAAAAGTTTGTGAGACTAAATGAAGAATGAGTTATTAAGAAAATAGAGGTTCATCCTGGGTTGGGGCTTAGAAGAATTCATCAAGACAAAGGAATTGTTTGGCTTAACTAGAGGAGACATTGGCTAAAATAATATTTTCAACAAAAATTTAGGTTTGGTATGTTGCTGAAGTAGGAAGAGGGGAGAGGGAGGGGATGAGGATTAATAAATAAATGATGTTCCTTATAAGGTATGGAGGTCGATGGTCAGCTTGAAGGATGAATAGTAGTGTAATGTATTTGGGCAAGCTTGGGGAAGAAGGGAATGTGGAGTGTTGGGTTCTTGGAGACCTCCTAGAATTTTGCTTCTACACGACCTCGCCTAGCCTCATTTGGATCAACTAAGGGCATTGGGTTGGCAAAGAAAATTAAAGAATCATGGGAGAAGAGCTACAACCAAAGATAAGAGATTGGCTTTCAATCATATTTGAGTTTAGTAACTGCTCAACTCCATTAAAGTTAATGATGGTTTCATCGTGCAATGAAGAATCATTAGGCTTGAATATGTATTCTTGCAAAAGTTAACTGATTTAGCCACAATTAAAAATATAAATAGTAAGAGGAGTGCCCACTTTACAAGATATTTTGATATAGCCTGAGATTCTAACACTAAAGAGGTAAGTCTAATGTCTTGACCCAAATTGGAATAGAAGTATATTTTCTCTTAATTAGTTTAGATCTAGGAGACTATTTTGCAAACTAAATGACTTTCTAAATATGAACCATGGACCTCTTGTCTAAGCCATATTAATTTTTTTTTAATTTGTAAACTTAAGAAGAAGGAAACCATCATTTATAAAAAAAGTTGAAAATTACCTTGAGCATCCATACCTAGTTAATGGTGTCAGAGTAATCAGTAGAAAGGACACTTAGTGATCAAATAACCAACCAAAGAGTTCCCATTCTTGGCACCATCAAGTACTTCTTATGATGAGAAAACTGAGAAAACTATAGCCACATTGTGGTTGAATGTAGTTGGGACAATTTCTGAAGTTTCTTGGACGTTAAGAGATTTTAGTTAAAAGAGGGAAGTGATAATGTGAGGCCATGGGTATGGATGAAGAAGAAGAGGGAGACTGGTCAAACAACAAGGGAGAAAAGCCATGTAGTATTCAAGCCAAATATAAATATACTTTAAAGTTATTAAAATATCATCAACATAATGTATAGTCAAACAGACTTCAACATCATCATAATTAATTCATGAACACTCAACCTTTCCAAATAAAAAATGTAAGAACAAACATTGTAATAAATTTAATATAACTAGGCTTTCTTCCTATGTTCTATTTGATGAGCCTTCAGCTCAAATCTATTTAGGAATCCATTTTCACATACCTTGCACTAATAAACATACTTGATGAAATCCCTCTCGCTTGGATGTGGAGAATGAAGCCATGGTTGTTGTAGTTCTTTTGTGCGAAAGTTGCTTCTCATTCCTTAAGCATGCAAGACAAGGAAAGCCATATTGATTTATTAATTCCTGTTTTGGAGCATCCATGCTTAGAAAGATGAAGGAGAAAACAAATTAAACTTTCAAAGATGAACTTTTTATAATGCATAAGATGGTGCACATTTTTTTTATGAAAGGGACAGGCGATTCTTTAGTATTTTAAAAACCAAGAAAATTAGCATATGGCTCTTAATCCATTAGTTTCTCAAGCCTTTTAGTAATTGATAACTCCTGCTCCTAAAAACTTGTAATGTGTTCAATGGAAAATTTTAGCGTAACCAAAGTATGACATGACCTCCTTTATGTCCCTGGCAATGATCCCGCTCTCCACATCGTATGCTTTCATTTCTCATTGCATTGCACATGAATTTTCCCTTGTTGTACACATTGTCAAATGGAACCCCGTGATAAACCTCTTTAACCTTAACAACTCATTCTTCATTTAATCTCACAAGCTTTTTTCATGAATGATATTTTAATAATTTCAATGTTCCCGATGCTAAGAGAATATGGGTCAAATGGAATCTCAAATTAGATTTACATCTTTAGCTGTGGAGAAGCATGCCACTCATGGAATATTATCTTATAATCATTATTCTAAAATTTTAACTATCATATATGCTGCTAACTCCCACTAAAAGAGAGAACACCTATGGTCTTATATACTCAAATTTTCAAGTATGTCCGTAACCCATTGATTTTATTAAGGGACTTTTATTGGGGAAAGTCATGTGCAATGCAATGAGAAATGAAAGCATACATGATGTGGAGAGACAATATCATTGCCATGGGGCATAAAGGGGAGGTCAAGTCATACTTTGGTTACACTGAAATTTTCCATTGAACATATTACAAGTTTTTAGGAGCATGAGTTATTAGTTATTAAATGGCTTGAGAAACTAATGGATTAAGAGCCATATGTTAATTTTCTTGATTTTCAAAATGCTAAAGAATTGTCTGCTCTTCATTAAAAAAATGTGCACCATCTTATGCAAGATAAAAAGTTTCTTGAAAGTTTAATTCATTTTCTCCATCATCTTTCCAAGCATGGATGATCCAAAACAAGAATTAATAAATCAATATGGCTTTCCTTGCCTTATGTCTGAGGAATGAGAAGCAACCTTCACACAAAAGAATCGCAACAACCATGGCTTCACATTATCTATCCAAGCACAGTAGGGATTCCATCAAGTATGCTTATTGGTGCAAGCTATGTGGAAATAGATTCCTAAATATAGATGAGCTGAGGGCTCATCAAATAGAGGATAGGAAGAAAGCCTAGTTATATTAAATTTATTATGATTTTGTTCTTGCATTTTTTTATTTTTTTGGAAATGTTGAGTGTTTATGAATTAATTATGATAATGATGTTGAAGTCTGTCTGACTATACATTATGTTGATGTTGATATTTTAATGATTTTAAAGTATATTTATATTTGGATTGAATACTACATGGCTTTTCCCCCCTTATATGCTTTGACTAGTCTCCCCTCTTTTTCTTCATCCATACCCATGGCCTCACATTATCACTTCCACTCTTTTAACTGAAAAACCTCTTAACGTACAAGAAACCTGCTTCCAAGAAATTCAATCCAATCTACATTCGACCACAAGGTGACGCTATAGTTTTCTTATCGGAAGAAGTACTTGATGGTGCTAAAGAATGGAAACTCTATGGTTGGTTATCTGATTGCTAAGCATCCTTTCTACGGTGCTCTACTTGACACCATTAAATATGTATGGATGCTCAAAGGTAATTTTTAATTTTTTTTGATGAATGATAGTTTTCTTCTTCTTAAGTTTACAAATTGGGAAAATTTTAATATGGCTTAGACAGGAGGTCCATGGTTCATATTTGGAAAGTGATTTAGTTTGCAAAAAATAGTCTCCTAGGTTTAAACCAATTAAAGAGAAAATATACTTCTATCCCAATTGGGCCAAGACATTGACTTACCTCTTTGGTGTTAGAATCCCACCTGCTATATCCAAAATATCTTGTAAAGTGGGCACTCCTCTTATTGTTGATAGTTTTAACTATGGCTAAATCCAAATTAACTTTTGCAAGAGTACGTATTCAGATGCCTAAAAATTTTTCATTACCCAATGAAGCCATTATTAACTTTAATGGAGTGAAACCGTTACTCAAACTATATGATTGAAAGAAAGTCTCTTTTCCTAGTTGTAGCTCTTCTCCCATAATTCTTCAATTTTCTTAACTCAATGCCCCTCTGATACAAATGAGGCTAGTGAGGTCAGATAGAAACAAAGTGCCTGAGGCAAGAGTTTAGGATTTATGGTTTAGGATTTTAGGATTTAGGTTTAGGATTTGGGTTTAGGGTTTAGGGTTTATGGTTTAGAATTTAGGTTTAAGGTTTAGGTTTAGGTTTAGGATTTTAGGGTTTAGAGTTTAGGGTTTTTTTTAAGGAATCCACCAGAGGAGAGAATTTTATTGTCACAAAGAAAGGAGTACAAGGTCCTTAAGAGGGGATAATTCTCTTAACTACTGCTCAAAGAGTTACATTCAGCCTAGAGAGAAAAATCTCCTATGTAATACAACAAAAGCAAGGAAACTAAATAAAAGAAGAAAAAGATCAAAAATAAATAAGGAACAACACAGGAAACATGATGAACAACCAAATCCCACTACTAGAGTTAGAAGCCTTTGAGAGTTGCGTAATCCACATCGAGAATGCAAAACCTACAAAGAATTTGTAAAAGAAACTAAGCAACTAGAAATTGTAATTATCACAACTAGAGAAAATCAAGCTTTAGCACATAATAAAGTGCAATATAAGAGAGAAGTCTTTGAGAGTTACACAATCCCATCCAAAGTAAAACCCGAAAGAACTCAAAAAGAAACTTGCAAGCAACTATAAATTATAACCAAGATAAGAGAGAATTTCTAATAAGAGAATTAAATATAAGGAAAATATTAAATAAAATAAAGAGAAATAAGAAAATAAAGGGTTTAGAAAGTGAACAACCTCTAATGCCAAAAGACCATTATTTAAGAACCGCATCTAGTAGATCCGGTCGAAGTTCGTGGAAACATTTTGCTTTGAAAGAATTCTTCTGAAAACAGTTTGAAATATTTGATTTTTATCCAAAGTATCACCATCAGAAAGGGACTGATTAGAGGTATTAATAATAGGATCATAATATGTCAGAACATTTCTAATCACAACTTTCCCTTCTTCAATTTCGTGATTGTCAAAAGTTGGATTAAAATGAATGTCAATCTTTGGAGAAGGAGAGGAAGTAGTACCATTATGAGCACAAATACCGTGGTCGACTGAAGTTTTGTTCCGCATTTTAGCCTTATTCAAATTTTCATTCAAATTATCATTAAAATTTTCATGCTCATCAATTATAAGAGGCAAAGAAACTTGAATAGATTCATTAGTGAGGGAATCAACATTTTTCAGCCTCTTTTAAATTTGAATTATCTTGAAAAGGCAAGTTTCATGTAAAGAAGGATTGATTGACAAACCATCAGATTCAACATTAGTAATATCTTTGACCATATTAGATTAAGTGGTGGGAGTAGCATTATTGAGAACATCAATGATTCCAAGGAGGTCAAATAATATTACCATTTGAGTTGGTTTAGGCACATCAATAGTTTATTGACTTTACCATTAGGTAGAGTAGAATTAAGATCATTCAAAAATTTTCTTTTAGATGTGGGTGAAGCACAAAGCACTCGTGAGTTATCATGCCCGTGAATTTTACAAATGGAACAAAAACTGAAAGTTTTCAAATTCAACTTTTGAAAATAACCAAAATTTTGAGCCAATCCAAACTTCCTTAAGATGTTTTTAGAAATATCAAGTTCAACCAGTATACGAGCAATAGAAGGACGTGATCTTACAAAGCAGTGGTCTGATCAATTTGAAGCGGCCGACCGAAAAGAGCCCCAACAATAAGTAAAAAAAACCCGATGAGTAATATAGTGAATCCTCATATTCGTAAAATCCAACCACATAAATAATCGCTGATTCCTCTTTTATGTCAAAAAGGGGAGACCACTTTAAAATATGCATTTGGCAATTGAATACAAAATAAGATTGATGAGAGAAAACTCTTGAGTAATCCAAATCGTTCGTAAGTTGAATCAAAATATGTCTAGGATCGATCAAACCAATAGAGAAATCACCCGAGAGTTTAAGATTGTGAAAAAAAGAACGAGTATTGTCCAAATTGGATATGTAATGAAAATTTACCAACCAAAGTAAATTTGTATGGTTTTGCGCTTCTACATCAAGATCCCACATGATCTAGGGTGCCAAAAAGGAAGTCGAAATCAGATTCATCAAATCAGAAGAGGAAAGGCTCTTACCAGAGAGAGCATCCTTAAAGGATTTAATAACAGACACAATAAGAGGGACATTAGATTCTAGAATACCCATGAGATCTAATGCCCTAGCCGACGCATCCGAAAAAGATAGAGCAGGTTGCGGGGCCAATGGAACATTCACCATCTTCAAGAGCTACACAACATCACGTGCGCGACTAGAGCTAAACCAAGCTCTAAGATTCGATCAAGATTGGTGAAGAATTACCAAACCGGAGAAGAAATCACCCAAAGGGGAAAATTGCAACGCCAAAGCCACAAGGAGAGAGGAGGTGAGTTCGCCTTCATCAATCTGTGGTTCAAGTTCGTGTTCAGTCTGTGTCTGGGTCAGCCTGTGTCTGCCTGTTCAGTTTGGTTCCTGTGTTCAGTTCAGTCTGGTTCACTCATGTTCTGGTCTGTGGTTCATGTTCAAGTTCAGCCTAAGTTTAGTTCGGGGTTCAGCCTGGGCCTGGGCTGGGGTTCAAGTTCAAGTTCAGTTCAGTTCGGGCTCATGTCTGTGGTTCAGTTTAGTCTGGCCTGGGCCTCATGGTTCAAGTTTAGTCTGTGTCTGGATCAGCTTTAGTTCAGTTCTGGGCCTGTCTGTGGTTCTCACAGTTCATCTGTTCTGTGTTCAAGTTCTGTGTCTGGGCCTGTGTTCAGTTCAGCCTGTGTTCAGTCTGGGCTCTGTGTTTGTTCAAGTTTAGTTCGCCTGGGTCTCAGTCTGGGCTGGCCTGTGTCTGTTCAAGTTCAGTTCAGTTCACTGAGGTTTAGGTTCAGCCGTCTGTTCAAGTCTTCGTGGTCTGGTTTTAATTCAATCTGTGTGTTCAGTTCTGGTTCAGTTCACTGTTTCAGTTCTGTGTCTGTGTCTGGGCCTTGGTTCAGTTCAGTCTGGGCCTGTTCATGTCTGTTCAGCTTTTAGGTCTGTGTTTGTTCAGTTCTTTAGGTTTGATCTGGCCTCAGTGCCTGTGTTTAGGTCTGCCTCAGTTCGGGCCAGTTCAGTCTGGGGTTCAGTTCATTTCTGGCCGGTTCAGTTTGGGTTCAAGTTCTGTTTAGTCTGGGCCTCAAATCTGTGTTTAGTTTGTTCAGTTCAGCTGGTCTGTGGTCTGTCTGTCTGTGTCTGGCCTGGGCCTAATTTAGGGTTCAGTGGTCTGTGTGGTTCAGTGCCTGTTTAGTTCATGTCTGGGGTTCAATTCAAGCTGAGTTCAGGGTTCAGTTCTGTCTCCCAGTCTGTGGTCTGGGCCTAATCTGGGCCTCAGTTCAGTTCAGTTCCTAATTTAGGTCTGGGCCTCATGGTCTGGCCTGTCGCTTTTAGGGTCTGGGGTTCGTGTTCAGTTCAGTTCGTCTGGCCTATGTTCAGTTCAGCCTGTGTTCAGTCTGTCTGGGCCTAATCAGTTCAAGTTTAGTCTGTGTCTGGGGTTCTCAGTTCTGTGTTCAGTCTGTTTGTCTGTGTCTGTTCTGGGTCAAGTTCTGCTTAGGGTTCAGCCTGTCTGGCCATGTCTGGGCTTAAGTCTTCCTGGTCTGTGTCTGGGCTTGTCTGTGTCTGTGTTCAGTGTTCAGTTCAGCAGTTCAGAGGTTCAGTCTGTTCATTTAGGGTTCAGTCTGGGCCTGGGCCTGTGTCTGTGTTCGTGTCTGGGCCTGTCTGGGCTTTAGTTTAGTTCTGGTCATATTCAGTTCAGCCTGGGCTCAGTTCAGTCAGGTTCAGTCTGGGGTCTGTTTGTTCAGTTCACCCTGGGTGTTCAGTCTGTCTGGGATTCAGAGTTCAGTCTGGGCCTCTCAGTTCAGTTCTGTCTTTAGTTCAGTTTAGTTCAGTTCTGTTTAATCTGTGTCTCGCCTGGGCCTGTTTAGTTCGTGTCTGTGTTTAGGTCTGTGGTTCAGTTCAGGTTCAGTTCAGAGTTCGTGTTCAGTCTGTGTCTGTTCAAGTTCGGCTCATGTTCATGTCGTTCAGTTGTGTTCAAGTTCGGGCTTCTGTGGTCTGTGTCTGTCGGGATCTGAGTCTGGCCTGTGTTCAGTTCAGTTCAGTTCATGTCTGGCTCAGTTAGTTTAGTCTGGGGTTCAGTTCGCTTTAGTTTCAGTTCAAGGGCTCAATCTGTGTTCAGGTCTGTGTTCAGTCAGTTCGTGGTCTGTCTGGCCTGTGTCTGTGTTCAGTTTGGCCTGGGCCTGGGCCAGTCTGTCTGGGGTTCAGTCTGTGTTCAGTCAGTTCAGTCTGTGTCAGTGTCTGTTTGGGCTCTTTAGGGTTCATGTCTGTGGTCTGTGTCTGTGGTTCAGTTCAATTTAGTCTGGGCCTAATCTGCCTGTCTAAGTTGTCTGTTTATGTCTGGGCTATTCAGTTCGGGCCTGGCCTCAGTTCAACTTCATCTGGCCTGTTCTGGCCAGTTCAGTTCAAGTCTGGGCCTGTGGTTCAGTTCTGGGATTCAGTTCAAGTCAATCTAATCTGGGCCTGTGTTCAGTTCATGTTAAGGTTTAGATTCAATTAGGTTCTTAGGGCCTGGGTTCTTTTAGGTTCAGTTCAGACTGCCTAGTCTGTGGTTCCTGTGTTCAATTTCTGCTTGTCTCACCAAGTCTGTGTTCAGTCTGTTAGTTTAGTTCAATCTGTGTCTGTGGTTCAAGTCTGGCCTAGTTTAGTTCAGTCAGTCTGTCTGTTCAGTTCCTGATCTGTCTGGGCCTGTGTTCGTGTCTGTGGTTCAGTTAAGTTCAGTTCAGTTCAGGGTCTGCCATGGTCTGGGCCTGTCTGGGCTTTAGTTCAGTTCTGTTCTGTGTTCAGTTTAGTTCGGCCTGTGTTTGTTCCTGTGTCTGTGTCTGTTCACTGATTCAAGTTTGGCCTGTGTTCAGTCTGTGTCTGGCTCAGTTGTCTGGGGTTCAGTTCAGTTCAGTCTGGGGCCAGGGTTCACTCAAGTCTCAATTTATCTCCTTTAAGTCTGTCTGCCTGGGCCTCAGTTTAGTTTAAGTTCATGTCTGTGTTCAGTTCAGCCTCAGCTCTGAGTTCGGGTTCAGTTCAGTGGTCTGTGTCTGTGTCTCACATTCAGTCTGTCTCAGGGTTCAGTCTGTGTCTGGGCTTGAGGTTCAGTCCTGCTAGTTTTAGTTTAGGTCTGTGGGTCTGTGTTCAGTTCTGTTCTTCTGTGCTAGGTTCAGTCAGCCTGTGGTCTGTGTCAAGTTCAGTTCAGCCTTTTTGATCTGCCATTTTGTCTGGGCCTGTGTTCCCATGGTTCTCAGTTCAGGTTCAGTTCAGTTTTGATTCAGTCTGTGTCTGTGTTCAGTTCTCTGTCTGGGTTCGGCCTTCAGTTTCAGTGTCTGGCCTTCATTTCGGGCTCATGTTCAGTTCCTGTGTCTGTGTCTCCAGTGGTCTGTGTTCAAGTTCAGCCTGCCTGTTCAGTTAGTCTGTGGTTCAAGTTTAGTCTGGTCTGGCCTGGGCTTTGGTCTGTGGGTTCAAGTTCGTGTTCAGTCTCAGTTCAATTTAGTTTAGTTCGGCCTATATCTGTGTTCAATTTAGTCTGTGTCTGTGTCTGGGCTCAGTTCAGTTCAAGTTTGTCTGTGTTCACCCAGTAGTTCTGTGTCTGTCTGGGGATTCAAGGTTCAGTTCGGGCCTGGCCTGTGTCTGGCCTGCCTCAGTTCAGTTCAGTTTATCTGTTTAGTTGTTCAAGTTTTGTCTGTTCAAGTTCAGTTCAGTCTGTGTCTGTGTTCAGTTCTGCTAGTCTGTGGTCTGTTCAAGTTTAGTTCAGATTAGTCTGGTTCAGTCAGTTCACTCAGTCAATCTGGTTCAGTTCAGTCTGCAGTTCAGTTCTGGTTCAGTCTGTCTGGGCTCAGTTCAGTTTGGGGTTCCTGGGCCTGTCTCAGTTCAGTTCAGGTTCAGGTTCAGGTTCAGTTCAGTTCAGTTCAAGTTTAGCTGGGCTAGTGGTTCATGTTCAGGTCTGTGTCTGGGTTGTGTTCGGCCTGGGGTTGGCCTGTCTGTCAGCCTGTGTCTGGGTTCTCAGTTTAGTTCGGGGTCATTCTGTCTGGGCCTGGCCTGTGTCTGGGTTCATTTAGTTCAGTTAGTTCAGTCTGTGTCTGTCTGCCTGTCAGTTCGGGGCCTGTTCAGTTCATCTGGCCTAATCTGGGTCAGCCTAAGTTCAGTCATGTCTGGATTCAGTTCAGCTAGTCTGTCTGGGCCTGTGGTTCAGTTCAGCCTGGGCCTGTGTTCTGTCAAGTTCGGTCCAGTTCAGTCTGGGTTCAGTCTGGCCTGGGTCAGTTCAGTTCAGTTCAGTGTGTCTGTGGTCTGTGTCTGGGCTTTAGTTCAGTTCAGTCTGTGTCTGCCTAGGGCCTGGGCCTGTGTTCTGCCAGTTCCTGTCTGCCTGTGTTTAGTCCGCTATAGTTCAGTTCAGTTCAGTTCAGTGTCTGGGTTCTGTGTTCAGTTAGTCTTTTAGTTCAGTCCAGTTCAGTTCTTGTTCAGTCTCAGTTCACCAGTTCAGTAAGTCTGTGTTCAAGTTTTAGGATCAAGTTAGGTTCAGTCTGTAGTTCAATCTGTGTGGTCTCAGGTCTTTTCTCAGTCTGGGCTAGTCTGGGCCTGGGCCTGGCCTGTGTTCAGTGGTCTGTGTCTGCCCGTGGTCTGTGTCTGGGTTCAATTCAGTTCAAGTTTAGTTCGGGCCTGGCCTCTGGTTAGTCTAGTTCTGTCTCAGTTCAGTTTAGTTCAGTCTGTGTCAGTTTAGTTCTGGGCCTGGGTCTCAGTTCTGGGGTAGTCTCAGTTGTCTCAGTGTGGCCTCCAGTTCAGTTCAGCTGGCCTGTGTCAATTAGTCTCCCTTTAGTTGTTCAGTTTAGGGTTCAGTTTGTGTGGTTTAGTCTGTGTCTCAGTTCAGTTTGCAGTTCAGTCTCAGTCTGGGTCAGCCTGTGTTCAGCTCAGTTCAGCATGGTTCTGTTCTGGGGTCTGTGGATTGGTTTAGTTTAGGGTTTAGTCCGCCTCCTGTGTCTCAGTTCAGTTCAGCCTGGCCCAGTTCAAGTTCAGTTCGTGTCTGTGTTTAGTTCTCTGTGTCTGCCAGTTCATTTCTGTGTTCTGTGTCTCTGGGCTCAGTTCATGTTCAGTTCAGTTCAGTTTAGGCCTGGCCCAGTTCCCTCTGCTGCTTAGTTCTGTTCAAGTTTAGTTCAGTTTAGTTTGATTCTCAGATCTGTGCTTCTGTGTAACCTCAGGGTCTTAAACCATAAACCCAGGGTTTAGGGTATGGTTTAGGGGTTTAGGTTTAGGCATGGTATGAGGGTAGGGGGTCTAGGGTTTAGGCTTGTGGTTTAGTTTGGGGTTTAGGGTTTAGTTCAGGTTTGTGGCCAGGTTGTTTAGTATTTAGTGGTTTGTATTTAGGGTTTGTGGTTTTGGGGGTTTATTGATGGCTGATTTGAAGTTGTCTCCGCAGCTTTTCTGTGAGGGATTATATGCTGGGTTTGCTTTCTGATATGCCTTCATGAGGTTCCGCTAAGTGGCTCATTCTCTTATATTATGTATTCTCAGTCGTGTGACTATATCTGATACTTCTGAATGGGCCCATCAATTAGCCTTTGTAATTTCTCCATGGGATATGATTTTGTTTAGTTTGTGTAATAAAGCTCCAAGACTATCAACAACCTGGTGTTATCTCCAGTTTGTGGCTATGATTCATGATCTCACCCCGCTGGTAGGCTCTGATGTAACCCTTCTAAGTTTGATGCTCAGCATTGGCCCAACTTGGTGTGACTGAGCCTTCTTCATCACCCTCACTATCATCTCGACATATTGTCATTTAACCTTGTTCAGATACCTGCCCAATCTCTCCCATTATAATTTTGCAGTGATTCTCTGTTCCTGGTTTGTTCATATTATCATGCATTCACATCCTCCCAGTTCCCTTAATCTAGCTATTAGTTAATCATCTTGTATCTGTGCTTTTATGTCTTCTTCCTGGGCCTGTGTTTCCTCAGTTCTGTGGCCTTTAGCAGTTTATCCCAGGACCTGTTCTGTGGTAATCTACCCAGGGCCCACCCATCATCCCTAACTTCAGCATTCTCTGTCCTGTTTTCAAACCTTTTATTCTTGGTCCCACTCTTAAATTTCCCTAAACCCAGTGTTTCCTAATTTAAAACCTATTTCTTTCTTTTCTCCCTTAAAGGATTAAAGCTAGTCCTTTCTCTTTTCCTTTTTTCCTAAATCTCATAAACCTTGCCTAAACCCTAAACCATTCCTAAAATTAAGTTCATTCCTAAACCTAAACTTCTCTAGGTCCCAGTCTCAACTAAACCCTCTAAATTTCTGTAAACCTAAACTTCTAAAATTCCCATCAGTCCCACATTCCTAAACCTAAACCCAGTCTTGAACTTGTAAAATTCACAACTTAAAATATGCTAATTCTAAACCTATTCAGTCTCTTAAAATAAATCCTAAATCTAAACTATTAAAGTCATAAATGTTAAATTGTAAAAAATAAACCTAAACCTATTAGTTTACTTAATTTCTTAAACCTATTTAAACTAAACCCAAAATAAACTTCTACTAGCTAAAAAGTAAACCTAAACTGTCTGAACACTAAACAGTCCCAAACCCCAACCAAAATAAATAAAAGTAAAACTCATAAACCCAAACCTAAAACTAACCTAAACTCTCCTAAATTTAAAGCCTAAACTTAAAACTAAACTTCAATCTAAACCCTATATCACCCTACCCAGTTTAAACTCTATGGCCCAAACCTGTTTAATTCCCTCATTTGTAAACAACCCTAAAACAAAATATAAACCTTCATAGTCTGTAAACTAAACCCAACTTCAAACTGTTCCAAACCTAAAAATAATATAAAATAAACTCAACTATCCCAACCCAAACTTAAGCCTCAGCCTCTGTAAATAAACCTAAAATAAATTAAATTAAATTTTCCTAAACTTAAAATCTAAAAGTTTTTTTAAACTCCAAATAAACCTAAACCCAATTTACTTAAACTACCCTAATATTTAAACTCAAACAAAATCTAAACATCCTAATATTCTTAAACCCAAACCTCAACAGTCAAAATGGGCCCACCTAAACTAAATTCCCCTAAACTAAATGGTAAGTCTCATAAACTGTCAATTAAACTTTCAGCCCCAGTGCTCCTAAACAGGCCTAAACTCAAACCTAAACTTACCTTCTCCCATAAACCTTGCTCAGTATTCTAAACATAAACTTAAACTATCTATAAACCCAAACCCAGTGGGATGGAATTCTGTGCTCATTGACTCCAGTTTCAAAGTTGTCTCCCTGCTATTTTCTCAGGAGGGATTATATGGCCTGTCTGTTTTCATATGTCTCATGAGGTCTCGCAAGATGGCTCATTCTCAGTTTATGTATCTCAGTCTGGAGCTATATTGTGTATCCAGGGACACCCTGGGCCTTTCATTTTCCTCTCTGGTTGGGCTGTTCAGTCTGGGCTCAGTTTTGGGCTCAGTGTGTTTCAGCCTGTGGTTTCAGTTCGGGCCTGTCTGTGGTTCAATTCAGGGCCCAGTTCAGTTCATGTGGTCTCAGTTCAATTCAGCTAGGCTCAGTGGTCTGCCTGTGGCAGGCCATATCAGCCTGGGCCTGGCCTGGGTTCAGTTCCATTTTGGTCTGGGCCTGGGGCTCAGTCTGGTCTGGGTTCAGTCTCTGGCCTGGGTTCAGCTCAGTTCAGCCTCAGTCTGTGGGGTTCAGTTTAGTCTGGCCCAGTCAGTCTTCAGCCAGTTTATATTGGCCCAGTCTCCTGGGCCTGTGTCAGTTCATGCCCAGTGGGCCTGTCTGTGTTCAGTCAGTCAGTTTAGTATTTGTGGCAGTTGTGGCTCAGTTTAGCAGTCTTCAGTTTAGTTTAGTGGGCCTGTGGTTTAGGGCTGTGGCCAGTGGCTCAGTGTGTGGTTTCAGTTTCAGTAGGGCTGGCTTGGCTCAGTTTCAGTAGTGGTTTAGGGTTCAGTCTGTGTTCTGGTCTGGTGGCCTGTGGCCTGGCCTCCCAGTGCCCACCCCAGTCAAGTCAGCCCCCAGGCCTCATCCCAGCTCCAGTGGCCCCAACCCAGGCCTGGCTCAGTTGTAGGGTCAGGCCTGTGGCCCAGGCCCAGGGCCCAGTGGCCTGGGGGGCCCAGTGGCCTGTGGCCTCAGGCCTGGGCCTGGGGCTCAGTGGCTCAGGCCCAGTGGCCTGTGGGCTCAGTGGCCTGTGGCTCAGGGCCTGTGGCCTGGTCAGTCAGCCCAGGGCCCAGGGCCCAGAGTCTGGGCCCAGGCCTGGGCCCAGGCCCAGTGGCCCAGGCTCAGTCTGTCAGCCCAGTGGCCCAGTGTCCTGTCTCAGTCTGGGGCCTGTCTAGGCCCAGTGGTCAGCACAGGCCTGGTGGCCCAGGGCTCAGGCCCAGTAGTCGGGCCCAGGGCCCAGGCCTGTGTGGCCCAGTGCCCAGTGTCTGTATTCAGTCCCAGGGCCTGTGTCAGTTTTCAGTTCAGTATTCAGTCTAGTGGCCTGTATTCAGGGTCTAGGGCCCAGTATTCAGGGCCTGGGCTCAGTGGCTCAGTGGCCCATTCAGGGTCTGTATCCTGGCTTGTCTCAGGGGCTCAGTGGTCTGGCTCAGTATCAGGCCCAGCTCAGTGGCCCAGTGGCCCAGGTCTAGGGCCCAGGGCCCAGTGGCCCAGGCCCAGTCTCTCCTGGGGCCCAGGCCTGTATCAGGGTCTGGGCTCAGTGGCCCAGTGGCCCAGTGGCCTGCGGGCCTGTGGCCCAGCCTGTGGCCCAGTGCCCAGGTTCAGGCCCAGTATTCAGTCCCAGGGCCTAGGGCCTGTATCAGTGGTGGCCCAGTGGCTCAGTATTCAGGGCCTGTGGCCCAGTGGTCAGTGGCCTTGGCCCAGGGCCCAGTCTGTGGCCCAGTGCCCAGGGTCAGGCCCAGTGGCCTGTGTCTGGTCATTCAGGCTCAGTATTAGGCCCAGGCTCAGTATTCAGGGCCTGGCCCAGGGCCCAGGGCCCAGGCCCAGGGCCTGGCCCAGTATTCAGTGGCCCAGGGCTCAGTGGCCCAGTGGCCCAGTGGTCAGTATTCAGTGGGTCTGTGGCTCAGGCCCAGTGGCCTCAGCCCAGTGGCCCAGTGGCCCAGTATTCAGTGGCCCAGTGGCCTGGGGTAGTGGCCCAGCATTCAGTATCTAGGGCCCGTGTGGTCAGGGCTCAGTGGCCCAGGGCCCAGTGGCCCAGTGGCCTGGGGCCTGTGATTCTGGGCCCAGGCCCAGTATTCAGGCCTGGCCTGGGCCTGGGCCCAGTACCCAGTGGCCTGGTGGCCCAGGGCCCAGGGCTCAGTGGCCCAGCCCAGGGCCTGTGGCCCAGGGCCTGGGGTCTGTGGCTCAGTATTCAGTGGCTCAGTGGCTCAGTATTCAGTATTGGTCAGGCCCAGCAGCCTGCAGTGCTCAGTGGCCCAGGCCCAGTGGCCCAGGGCCCAGTCTAGGGCCTAGGCCCAGGGTCTAGGGCTCAGTGGCCCAGGGCTCAGGGCTCAGTATAGTATCTCAGGCTCAGTGGCCCAGGGCCCAGTCCCAGTCAGTATCTGGGCCCAGTGGCCCGGGGCTCAGTGGCCCAGGCCCAGGCCCAGGGCCTGTATCTGCCCAGTCTGTATTCAGGCCCAGGGCCCAGGGCCTGTATCTGTGGCCCAGTGGCTGTCCAGGTCTAGGGGCCCAGTGGCCCAGGGCCCAGTGGCCCAGGCTCAGGCATTCAGGCCTGTGGCCTGTGGCCCAGTGGCCCAGTGGCCTGGGCCCAGTATCTGTGTATTCAGGGCCCAGTGGCCCAGGGCCCAGGGCCTAGGGCCCAGTGGCCCAGGCCCAGTGGCCCAGTACCTAGTCTCAGTATTCAGTGGCCTTGTGGCCCAGTGGCTCAGTGGCCCAGGCCTGGCCTGGCCCAGGCCATTCAGTCTAGGCTAGGCCCAGTATCCAGGCCTGTGTATCTGTTCAGTGCCTAGGGCCCAGTGCCCAGGGCCCAGTGGCCCAGGGCTCAGTGGCCTCATGGCCAGTATTCAGTGGCTCAGTACAGGCCTGTATTCAGTGGCTGGGCCCAGTGGCCCAGGTCTGCATTCAGGGCCCAGGGCTTAGGGCCCAGTGCCTGTGGCCCAGCCCAGTGGCCCAGGGCCCAGGGCCCAGTGGCCCAGGGCCCAGTGGCCCAGTGGCCTGGGCCCAGGCCCAGTGGCCCAGGCCCAGTATCTCAGTCTGCCCTCAGTATTCAGGGCCCAGTGGCCCAGTCTGGTGGCCCAGGCCTTCAGTGGCCCAGCCCAGGGCCTGGCTCAGTGTATTCAGGGCCCAGGTCTGTATCTGTGGCCCAGCTCAGTGGCCCAGCATTCCAGTCTATCTGGCCCAGTATTCAGTGGCCTGGTGGCCTGTATTCAGTGGCCCAGCAGCCTGGCCTGGCATTCAGGCCCAGTTTATTCTGGTGGCCTGTGCAGCTCAGGGCTAGGGCCTAGGGCCCAGTGGCCCAGGGCCCAGGGCCTGTGGCCCAGTCTGGGTATTCAGGCCCAGTGGTCTGTGTATTCAGTGGCCCAGTGGCCCAGTGGCTCAGCATTCAGTATTCAGGTCTCAGTCTGCAGTATTCAGTGGCCCAGGGCTCAGTGGCCTAGGGCCCAGGGCCCAGGGCCCAGGGTCTAGGGCCCAGGGCCTAGGGCCCAGGGCCCAGGCTCAGTGGTCTGCATTCAGTGGCCCATTCAGGCCCAGGGCCTGGGCCTGGTATTCAGTATCAGGGCCCAGTGGCCCAGGGCCTCACACCTGGGGCCCAGTGGCCCAGTATTCAGGGCCCAGTGGCCCAGGTCAGGGCCCAGCCCAGGGCCTGTGGCCTGTATTCAGGGCCCAGTAAGGGCCTGGTGGCCCAGGGCTCAGTGGCCTCATTCGCAGGTCATCCCCAGGCCTGTGTATTCAGTGGCCCAGTGGCCTGTGGCCTGTGGCCTAGGGCCTGGTCTGTATTCAGTGGCCCAGTTCCAGGCCCAGGGCCCAGTGGCTCAGTATCTGCATTCAGGTGGCCCAGGCTCAGTATTCAGCCTCAGGCCCAGTGGCCCAGGGCCCAGTTTCAGGCCCAGGTCAGTGGCCCAGTTCAGTGGCCCAGTATTCAGGGCCTAGGCCAGTATCTAGGGCCCAGTGGCCCAGTATTCAGTATTCTCAGTATCTGTCAGCATTCAGTGGCCCAGTGGCTGTATTCAGTCTCATCTGGGCCCAGTATCTGTGGCCCAGGCTCAGGCCAGTATTCAGTGGCTCAGTATCAGGCCCAGTATCTGGCCCAGTATCTGGTGGCCCAGTGGCCCAGGCCCAGTGGCCCAGGGCTCAGCATTCTGGCCTGTGGCTCAGGCCCAGTGGTCTGCCCCAGGCATTCAGTGGCCTGGCCCAGTGGCCCAGTCAGTGGCCCAGTATCAGTGGCCCAGCCTGCATTCAGTCTAGGGCCCAGTGGCCCAGGCCCAGGGCCCAGTATCTTTCAGCCCAGTATTCAGTATTCAGTATCTGTGGCCGTGTGGGCTCAGTTCAGTATCTGTATTCAGGGCTGGCCCCAGTATTCAGGCATTCAGGTCTGCAGGGCCCAGTGGCTCAGTTTCAGTGGCCTGGGGCCCAGGGCCTGTGGCCTGCGGCCTGGGCCCAGGGCCCAGGGCCCAGTACTGGGCCTCAGGGGCTTCAGGGCCTAGTGGCTGTGTGTATCTGGTGGCCCAGTTCAGTAGGGCCCAGGTCTAGTATCTGTATTCAGTATTCAGGGCCCAGGGCCTGGGCCCAGGGCCCAGGGCCCAGTGGCCCAGTCCCAGGTCTGTATTCAGTGTATTCAGTATTCAGTATCTGGTGGTCTGTGTATTCAGTATTCAGTATTCAGGCCCATTCAGTATCTGGTGGCTGTATTCAGGCCCAGTGCCCAGTGGCCTAGGGCCCAGTATTCAGGCATTCAGTGGCCCAGTGGCCTGTATCCCAGGGCCCAGGCCTGTATTCAGTGGCCAGTATTCAGGCATTCAGGCCCAGGGCTGGCCCAGTATTCAGCATTCAGTGGCCCAGGGCCCAGTCTGTGTGGCCCAGGGCCCAGGTCAGCATTCAGGTCTGGCCTGGCCCAGGTCTGCGGCCCAGTGGCCTGTGTATTCAGTGGCCAGGCCTGTGCTTCAGTATTCAGTATTCAGCCAGTGGGGCCTGTGGCCCAGGGCCCAGTGCAGGCCCAGTATTCAGGGCCCAGGGCCCAGGCCCAGGGCCTGTGGCCCAGGGCAGCAGGGCCCAGTGGCCCAGGGCTGTATCTAGTATTCAGTGGCCCAGGGTCTGTATTCAGTGGCTCAGTATTCAGTGGCCTGCGGCTCAGTATTCAGTTCAGTGCCTGTATCAGTATTCAGTGGCCCAGTATTCAGGGCCTGCGGCCCAGGGCCCAGTGGGGCCCAGGCCCAGTGGCCCAGTATTCAGTGGCCAGTATTCCCAGGCATTCAGTGGTCTGCGGCCTGGCCCAGGCCTGGTATTCAGTGGCCCAGGGCCTGTATTCAGTATTCAGGCCCAGGGCTCAGTATCTAGGGCCCAGGGCCCAGTATCCAGGCAGCCAGTGGCCCAGGGCCTGGCATTCAGTCTGGTGGCCCAGGGCCCAGTGGCCCAGGCCCAGCCTGTGGCCTGTATCAGTATTCAGGCCTGGCCCAGTCCAGTATTCAGTGGCCCAGGGCCTAGGCCCAGTATTCAGCCAGGCCTGTGGTCTTGTGTGTGGCCAGTTCAGGTCTGTATTCAGTGGCCCAGTGCAGTATTCAGTGGCCCAGTATTCAGTATTCATTCAGTATTCAGTATCTGGCAGTGGCCCAGGGCAGTATCTGTGGCCCAGTGGCCCAGGGCATTCAGGGCCGGCCAGTGGCAGTCTAGGCCCAGGGCCTGGGCCTGGGGCAGCATTCAGTGGCCCAGTATCTCAGTATTCAGTGGCAGGCCTGGCATTCAGTATTCAGGGCCCAGCATTCAGTCAGTGGCCTGTGGCCCAGTGGCCCAGTCTCCCAGTGGCTCAGGGCCTGTATTCAGGCCAGGTCTGCGGCCCAGTCCCAGGCCTGTGTGGGCCCAGTGGCAGTGGCCCAGTATTCAGTCAGGCTCAGGGTCTGGTGGCCCAGGCATTCCAGTCTGGCCCAGTATCTGTGGCTAGCCAGTCAGTGGCCTGGCCTAGTGGCCCAGGGCCCAGTGGCCCAGTAGGCCCAGTGGTCTGGCCCAGTGGCCCAGGGTCTAGTGGCTGGGGGCTCCAGGCCCAGTGGCTAGTATTCAGTATTCAGGCTCTGCGGCCCAGGTCTGTGTATTCAGTATCTGGCCAGGCCCAGTGGCCTGTGGTTCAGGCCCAGTGGTCTGTATTCAGTACTCAGCATTCAGTATTCAGTCTCAGGCCTGGTGGCCCAGGCCCAGGGCTCAGGGCCCAGGGCCCAGTATTCAGGTCAGTGGCCCAGTGGCCTCAGTATTCAGTAGGGCCCAGTATTCTGGCCCAGGCATTCAGGCCTTCAGTGGCCCAGGCCCAGTATTCAGTGGCCCAGGGCCCAGTCAGCATCAGTGGCCCAGTGCAGTCATTCAGCATTCAGGCCAGTGGCTCAGTGGCCCAGTGGCCCAGTATCTGGGCCTGGGCCCAGTGGTCAGGCATTCAGTATTCAGTATCAGTGGCCTCATTCAGTGGCAGCATTCAGTGGCCTGGCTCAGTTCAGTGGCCCAGTATTCAGTGGCCTGCCCCAGGCCCAGGGCCCAGTGGCCCAGTATTCAGTATCTGAGTATTCAGTCTGGGCCTAGTGGCCTGTCCCAGTATTCAGTGGCCCAGTGGCCCAGTATTCAGGGTCTGGGCATTCAGGCATTCAGTATTCAGGGCCTGTACAGGCCCAGTGGCCCAGTGGCCTGGGGCCCAGTATTCAGTGTATCTGGCCCAGTGGCCCCCAGTATCAGTGGCCCAGTATTCAGTGGCCATTCAGGTCTGGTGGTCTAGTATTGGGCCCAGTGGCCCAGTGGTCTGTGGCCCAGGGCCCAGTGGCCCAGGGTCTAGCCCAGGGCCCAGGGCCTGGTGGCTCAGTGGCCCAGTGGTCTGCGGCCCAGGGCCTGTGGCTCAGCTGTGTGGCCCAGTGCCAGTATTCAGTATCCCAGTGGCCTGCGTGGCCCAGCATTCAGTGGCCCAGGCATTCAGTGGCTCAGTGGCCCAGGGCCCAGGGCCTGTGTATTCAGGGCCCAGGCCCAGGTCTGTGGCCCAGTCAGTGGCCCAGTGGCCCAGTGCATTCAGTATCTGGTGGCCCAGTATTCAGTCTGCGGGCCTGTGTGGCCTGCCCAGTGGTCAGGCCCAGTGGCAGTATTCAGGGTCTGTGGGCCTCAGTGGCTCAGGCCCAGTGGCAGTCAGCCTGTATCTTGGCTCAGTGGCCCAGGGCCTGGGCCCAGGCATTCAGTGGCCTGCGGCCCAGGGCTCAGTGGTCAATTCAGTATTCAGTATCTGTGGCTCAGTACTGTATTCAGTGGCCCAGTATTCAGGCCAGGTCTGTGGTCTGTGGGCTCAGTATTCAGTGGCCCAGTGGCCCAGGGCCCAGGGTCAGTGGCCCAGGGTGTATTCAGTAGCCCAGTCTGTGTGGCCCAGTATACAGCATTCAGTATTCAGTGGCCCAGTATCTAGTATCTGGGGCTTCAGTATTCAGTATTCAGCATTCAGTGGCTAGTATTCAGGGCTCAGTATCTCAGTATTCAGTCCAGGCCCAGTGGCTCAGTGGTCTGTGGCCCAGTGGCCTGTATTCAGTGGCCCAGGCCCAGTGGCCCAGGCCTGCATTCAGGGCCCAGTGGTGGCCTGGCCCAGTGGCCCAGTATCTGTGTACCCAGGTCTAGTGGCCCAGGCATTCAGGCCCAGGGTCAGGCCCAGTGGCTGGCCCAGTATTC
Source organism: Cymbidium sinense (assembly GCA_021442155.1). NCBI lineage: Eukaryota > Viridiplantae > Streptophyta > Magnoliopsida > Asparagales > Orchidaceae > Cymbidium > Cymbidium sinense. The sequence continues at coordinate 5,387,615 of CM038221.1, forward strand.
AGTATTCAGGCCCAGGGGCCTGGGCCCAGTATTCAGGCCCAGTATTCTGCATTCAGGCCCAGCCCAGTGGCTCAGTATTCAGTGGCCTGGTGTATCTCATTCTGCGGGCCCAGTGGCCCAGGCCCAGTAGGCCCAGTGGCCAGTATTCAGTATCTGGCCCAGTATTCAGTATTCAGTGGCCCAGTATTCAGGCCCAGTATCTGTATCTGTGGCCCAGTGGCCCAGGGCCCAGGGTCTGGGCCCAGGCCCAGGGCCCAGGGCCCAGTGGCCTGCAGCCCAGCTGTATCTGTGGCTCAGTGGCCCAGTCTGCATTCAGTGGCCCAGGGCCCAGGCCCAGCATTCAGGCCCAGGCCCAGTGGCCCAGTGGCCTGGTGGTCTGGTGGCTCAGTATTCCCAGGCCCAGTGGGCCTGGCCCAGTATTCAGTGGTCAGTGGCCCAGGCCCAGGGCCCAGTGGCCCAGTGCCCAGGCCCAGTGGCCCAGTGGCCCAGTATTCAGGGCCTGGGCCCAGGCCCAGTGTCAGGCCCAGGGCCCAGTCTGCCCAGCATTCAGGCATCTCAGTATCTGGGGCCTGGCCTGCGGCCTGGCCCAGTCAGGGCCTAGGGCCCAGCCCAGGGCCCAGGGCCCAGTGTATCTAGTATTCAGTGGCCCAGTGGCCCAGCATTCAGTGGCCCAGTGGCCCAGTTCAGCATTCAGCATTCAGTATTCAGTATTCAGTGGCTCAGTATTCAGTGGCCCAGGGCCTGTGGTCTGTGGCTAGGGCTAGGGCCTGTGTGGCCCAGTCTGTGGCTCAGTGGCCCAGTGGCCCAGGCCCAGCCCAGGCTCAGTGGCCTGGTGGCCCAGGGCCCAGTGGCCCAGGCCCAGGGCCCAGTGGCCCAGGGCCTGTGGCCCAGTGATTCAGGGCCCAGTGGCTCAGGGCCCAGGGCCCAGGGCCTAGTATCTAGGGCCCAGGGCCCAGGCCCAGTGGCCCAGTGGCCCAGGCCCAGGCTCAGTGGTGGCCTGGGCCTGGTATCTGGTGGCCCAGGCCTGGTGGCCCAGTTCAGGCCCAGTGGCCCAGGGTTCAGCATTCAGTGGCCTCAGTGGCCCAGGGCCCAGGCCCAGGGCCCAGGGCCTGCCAGTCTGTGGCCTGGGTGGCCCAGTATTCGGCCTGCGGCCCAGTGCCCAGTGGCCCAGTGGCCCAGTATCAGTATTCAGGCTCAGTGGCCCAGGGCTCAGTATCCAGGGCCCAGGCCTAGTGGCCCAGGGCCCAGGGCCCAGGGCCCAGGCCCAGGGCCCAGTGGCCCAGGGCCCAGTGGTCAGTGGCCTGGGGCCAGGCCCAGTATTCATTCAGGCCCAGGCCCAGTGGCCCAGGGCTCAGTATTCAGTGGCTCAGTGGCCTGGCCTGGGGCCCAGTATTCAGTCAGGCCCAGGGCCCAGGCCCAGGGTCTAGCCCAGGGCCTGTATTCAGGGCCTGGCTCAGTGGCCCAGTATTGGCCCAGGCCTGTATTCAGTGGCTCAGGCCCAGTATCTGTGGCCCAGTTCTGGCCCAGGCCTCAGGGCCCAGTATCAGTATTCAGGCCTGTGTGTGGCCCAGTGGCTAGGCCCAGGGCTCAGTATTCAGTCTAGGGCTCAGTATCTGTGGCCCAGTATTCAGTATTCAGTATTCAGTGGCCCAGTGCCCAGTATCTGGGCCCAGGTCTGGTGGCCTGTGGCCCAGTGGCCCAGGCATTCAGTGGCCCAGTATTCAGCCTGTATTCAGGGCCCAGCATTCAGTGGGGCTCAGGGCCTGTGGCCCAGTGGCCCAGTATCTGGTACAGCCCAGGGCCCAGTGTCAGTATTCAGTATTCAGTATTCTCAGTATCAGGCCCAGTGTATCTAGTGGCCCAGTATTCAGTGGCCCAGTATTCAGCATTCAGTGGCCTAGTGGCCCAGGGCCCAGTATTCAGTGGCCCAGGGCCAGGCTCAGTGGTCAGTATTCAGTATTCAGTATTCAGTGGCCCAGTATTCAGTGCCCAGGGCCTGTATTCAGGCCCAGGTCTCAGTGGCCTGTGGGCCCAGTGGCCCAGTATTCAGTGTATCTAGGGCCCAGGGCCCAGGGCAGGGCCCAGGGCTAGGGCCTGGCCCAGCCAGGCCCAGTGGCCCACTCAGTATTCAGGCCCAGTGGTATTCAGTATCAGGCCCAGGGCCCAGCATTCAGTATCTGTGGCCCAGTGGCCTGTGGCCCAGTATCAGTATCTGTGGCCCAGGCCCAGGGCCCAGTCAGGCCCAGGGCCCAGTGGCCCAGTATCTGTGTATTCAGTATTCAGTATTCAGTGGCCCAGTATTCAGTGGCCTCAGGGCCCAGGGCTCAGGCAGTGGCCCAGTGGCCCGGGCCTTCCCTAGTGGCCCAGGGCCTAGGCCTAGGGCCCAGTGGTCTCCCAGTGGCCCAGTTCAGGCCCAGGCCTAGTGGCCCAGTATTCAGCCCAGTGGCCCAGGTCTGCGGGCCTGGCATTCAGGCCCAGTGGTCAGTGGCCCAGTGGCCTGGTATCTATGGCCCAGTGGCCCAGGGCCTGTGGCCCAGGGCCCAGGCCCAGGGCCCAGGCTCAGTGGCCCAGTGGCCTGGCCCAGGTGGCCCAGGGCCTAGGGCCCAGGCCCAGTGGCCCAGGCCCAGTGTATCTGGGCCCAGGGCCTGCGGCCCAGTGGCCCAGGCCCAGTGGCCTGTGGTCTGTAGGGCCCAGTGGCCCAGTGTATTCAGTATCTGGGCCCAGGGCCCAGTATTCAGGGCTCAGTGGTCAGTGGCCTGTATTCAGGGCTCAGTGGCCCAGGCCTGTATTCAGTGGCATTCAGTGTATTCAGTGGCCTGGTGGCCTGGTGGCCCAGTGGCCCAGTATCTGCCCCAGGGCTCAGTATTCAGTGGCTCAGTGGCCCAGTATCTGCGGCCCAGTGGCCCAGTGGCTCAGTATCTGGGCCCAGTGGATTCAGTATCTGTATTCAGGGCCTGGGGCCCAGTGCATTCAGGGTCTAGGCATTCAGTATTCAGTATTCAGTGGCCTGTATTCTGTGTATTCTCAGGCCCAGTGGCCTGGTATTCAGGGCCTGTGTGGCTCAGGGCCCAGTGGCAGTGGCCCAGGGCATTCAGGTCTGTACGGGGTATTCAGGCCTGTGGCAGGTCAGGGCCTGTATTCAGTGGCCTGGCATTCAGTCTGTGGCCCAGTAGCCCAGTCAGTATTCAGTGGCCCAGTGGCCCAGTGGCCCAGGGCCCAGTGGCCCAGGGCCTGTGGCCCAGGGCTCAGTGGCTCAGTGCCTGTGGCCCAGTGGCCCAGGCCCAGGGCTCAGTGGCCTGTGGCCCAGTGGCCCAGTGGCTCAGTGGCCTGTGGCCTGCGGCCCAGGCCTGTATTCAGTGCCTGTGTGGCCCAGGGCCCAGTATCAGTGGCCTGCGGCCCAGGCCCAGGGTCTAGGGCCCAGTGGTCTAGGGCCCAGTGGCCTGTGGCCAGGGTCTGTCAGTATCTGTGGCCCAGTGGCTCAGGCCTGGCTCAGTGGCCCAGGGCCTGTGTGGCCTGGTGGCCTGGGTGGCCCAGGCCTGTGGCCTGCGGCCCAGGGCCCAGGCCTGTGGCCAGTATTCAGTGGTCAGTGGTCAGTATTCAGTGGCTCAGTGTCAGTGGCCTCCAGGCCTGTGGCCTGTGCATCTGGCCTGTGTGG
>CM038221.1:5391369-5465578 GCA_021442155.1 Cymbidium sinense
CAAAACTTTTATGTATTTACATACACAATACCTAAAATTTTATATGTATTAATATAATAAGATTTACATACATACCATACAAATCTTATATATTTACATATCTAACACCTGAAATTAGATATTTACATATATAATACTTTTCTATGCTTTAAAAAATGCATTTCACTTTTTAAAAATGAGTGATGATGATATTTTTGATGTGATATTAAAGATTGGGATGTTATATATATAAAAATTAAACTTTAAGTATTAGATATATAAATACATAAAAATTATGTGGTATGTAAATCCCCATGATATCAATAATAGCACTATTATTAACTTATCTAAGGTGTTATTTGGTTGAAGTAATTTGGTTGAATGAGTTTTAAAAATAGTGTAAATCAAATACATCATATTTTGAATTTTTTTTTTTTTGTATTTGATTAATTATAAAATTATTTTTGTGTAGTTGAATATAAAGTAATAAAAGTTCAAGGACTAAAATATAAAAGATATGTACAGAATTGATCTGAATTGGACAAATTTATAATACATTCAAAATAATCAAAATAATTTGTTCTACTTTCCTCACAGTTTTACAAAACAAATACATAAATTTCTAAAATTTCATTATTTAGAATACTATACATTTAAAATCTTCCTAACCAAATAGCCCCTAAAGTGAAATGCATGTGAATTATGTAATTTATATTATATATATATATATATATATATATATATATACAAAGCCGTCACCTTTCTGCTCTCTGCTCTCTTCTCATTCTATTCTCTGAGACACAGCTCCTACTGTTCGAAACCCAACCCTAAAACGCTAACATCCCTTAACAGGATCCCCAAATCTACGAGGTCCAACAAAGCCCTCCTCACCGGCGGCGATCGCCGGATTGTCCTCTCCGCCAATCCCTCGCCGTCTGCTCCATCCGACCCCATAGCTTCCTCTATTCTCTCCCTTCTTTCGGAACCCTCCAATCTTCCTTTCGACCTCGATTTCCTGCTGCAGAACTTCAAGAACAAGCTCACATCCGATCTCGTGCTTCGAATTCTCAGGAACTACAAGCAATTAGGGAGATCCCGAGCCCTAGAGTTTTTCTCGTGGGCCGGGTTTCAGCTGGAGTTTCGTTTCGACGATGCGGTGGTGGAGTATATGGCCGACTTCCTCGGCCGCAGGAAACTCTTCGACGACCTCAAGTGCCTTCTGAAGACGGCGGCGTCACGGAAAGGACGGGTTTCGGCACGATCGGTCGCAATCAGTATAAGATTCCTCGGCAGGAACGGGAGGATTATGGAGGCGCTGGCTCTGTTTGAAAGCATGGAATCTGAGCTCTTCTGCAGCCCGGATAATCTTGTATTCAACAACATGCTCTATGTTCTCTGCAGGAAAGATCCCCATGGAAACTCCATTGATGCCGCACTCCTAATCTTTCGAAGAATCGGTAAGCCTGATGAATTCACATACAGTAACATCCTCATCGGCCTGTCGAGGTTTGGCAGATTTGAGAATGCTATACAGCTTTTCCATGAAATGAGTAGAGCTCGCTTGATTCCTACTAGAACTGCAGCTAACATTCTTATCAGGCAACTGTGTGAATCTGGCGGGCAAAAGAAATTCATTGATAAGGTTAAAGTTACGAGTTTTCACAAACCATTCGAAATATTGGTTCCCTGTGTTAGAGCCAAGAGTTGCATAGAGACAGCAGTAGAGATCTTCTGGGCGATTTTTGAACATGGACTTGGTTCTAGTGAGTTATATGGTTTGCAGAAGCTTGAAGAAGCTATTGAAATTTTGAAAATGGTTGGCAACAGGAAGCTGAACTGTGGCGATGAGAATTACACTATAGTCATACAAGAACTTTGCAAGGTTTACAGATCAAACGAAGCTTGTAATTTGTTAGAGAAGATGCTGTCTGAAGGGTTTAATCCAAAAGTTGCTGGCTACAACTCAGTAATTCAAATGCTCTGCAAGCAGAGAAATGTGGAGGAAGCAAAGAAATACTTCGATAACATGAAGAAGAAGAAGAAGATGAAGTGTGAACCAGATTGTGCAACATACACTCTGCTAATTCATGCGTACAGCGAAGTTCAGAACTGGGAGGCTGCTTACGAATTACTGATGGAAATGATGGATATGGGATGGAATCCTCATTTTGATTCGTATAGGTTGGTGGATGGTTTTAAGGGAGAATGGAAGGCATGATATGTTGCTGGAGATGGAGGAAGAAGGAGGTTCAGGTCTTATATTCCCATTGTAAGGCTGGGAGAGTTGATGCTGCTTATGAAGAATTGAAGGGATGATTGTTAAAGGGTTCTATCCGCCAATTTTGTGAAAGATGCATTTGAGCTAGCGTTCAGGAAGGCTGGGAGGTGGAGGATGGCTTCTCAAATCCTCAGTGAAATCGATCAATTTCAATTCAAAAAAATGGATATGATGAGGAAGACATGAGCCCATTCACTTGAATAATAATGAGATCAAATTCAAGATTTTGACAATAACTTTTTAAGATCCTACCTAATGAATTCTGGATCTCCTATGTGCCAAGAAGTGTCAATCAAGTTGGAAGCAATGGCGAACAAGTAGATCTACTTATATTTGAAGTGGGAGGAGGGCAATTAAGCCTCTTGAATTTTATAATTTTTCTTATAAGAGATGAACAAATTAATCATTTGTGCACTTAAAAAACTTTTTCTTATAAGAGATAAGAAGAGAAGTTAGTTCCACCCTGGTTGATCAACATCATGATTGACTTCACACTTTGCAATTGAAGAGGAGATCAAAGCTCATAAAGATTTACTTTGGACTATTTATAAAGCCTTTTCGATGTTCAAAGAGTTGCCAATAATAAGTGAGAGTATGAAGCTTACTTGTTGATTTTTCTTTCTTTTAGTCTCCCAACTAATGCCCAACAAATCAATAGATGACGTTTGAGATTCTATTGAAATATCTTTTCAAAATTTAGATGAATTTACGTCAAGACTTATATACATCATACATATATATATATATATATATATATATATATATATATATGTATATATATATATATATATATATATATATATATATATATATATATTCATTTTTAAAAAGAAAATAATAATAATAATTTTGATGTGATATTGAAGATTTGTATGTTATGGATGAAAATATCAAAGTTTAGACATTTAGATATGCAAATAAATATATAAGAATAATGTGATATATATGTAAATGTCCCTTTTTCTAAATATAAATTGCCATCACATAGAAAGTAGCTTAATACTTATTTATTATAAAATTTACAGTTTTGACAATAAACACATATCCCAGATCAACACAATTTATGCCTGGAATGAAAACTATAAATCATGAAACTAGTCACGTATTTCCTTCTGTAAGAGAAAGCCAAATTAAGTATATAATGTTTTGTGGAAACAAGAAATACATTTCTCTTATCTAATAAATAGGAAGATTTAGATTTACATATATATACCACATAATTCTAACACTTAAGTTTGATATATATATAACACCTTTTCTATATATAAAGGTGTATTATTTTACTTAAAAAAGTTAATGATAGTAATATTTTTATGTGATATTAAAATTTAAGTGTTATTTATATAAATATTAAAGCTTGAGTGTTAAATATATAAGTATATAATAATTATGTGGTTTGCATGTAAAGTCCCTATAACAATATTCTTAAGATGGTAAGAGCAAAACCTCAATTTTCATGGGAGATGTGGTTGGTGCATATCATGAACAACATTGCCTTGCTATCAATAAGAAACTTGGTGAAGTTCCACTTGATGCTATCTCCAAAGAACCCACCTTTCTTGGACTTCAAAAACTTGTACAATTCTTTCCATTGACTTCAACCTAGTAAAACAATGTAGGTGTAGAGACTTGTTAATTCATGCGAGAAAGTAGAGAAAAATTAGATCGATGAGAATAAAAATATTGCTCAGGCATTCAACCTATTCTCCACAAAACATTTTGAATAATTTTTATTCATGTTATATATTCTTCATCTTAATCCTCGACATTAATGCTATATCGATATGATAGGTGCATCTCGACTCATAATACATGTCGAAACCATCTAAGTTTATTTTCATTTATCTTATCTTCAATAGATGTTGCCCCATCAATTTATCTAATTTACTTATTCCTTAATTTATCATTCATACTTTTGCCATATATTTTTCTTAATAGTTTCATTTTTTTGCATGCTCAACTTAGTTGTCAATAGCTTTTTTAATTCCCAACACTTAGATCATGTTGACCTCTTCATATGTATCATAAATCAAAACAAACCCACAAGTTTAATTTGTGAACAGGAGGTGGTCATAAATTAGGGCTCAAAATGCACGATGTCGCGAAAATGGTAAACGACATCCGATCGACAGAAGATATCGCATTCAAAAGCGTCAGGTCGAGATATAAATATTGTATAATCTAATAATCAACTTTATCAAGTCCTATTATAATGTATATCGGAGTTGAGGAATTCGGCGATATCCAGACCTTCATCCATGATGATCGCGTCGTTAGAACATCGAAAATCTATAAAATGAGACTGTTTGCACTCAATTCGGACGAGTCTGTGCAGATGTCAAATAATCGAAAATGATAGTGTGTAAATTTGAGAAATGCGGTCGCAAAATCAACCCAAATGACTTAGATCAATGACGGACTTCACCATTAAGAACATTAAAACTAGTCATGATATAAATATTGCACAACTTGATGATCAAGCGAGTTGTTATTACGCGCGCATATCGAATCGGGGAGCGGCCCAAGCGACCTCGTTCAAAATTGATCACGTCGTTAGCCTGAAATGAAATATATCAAGTAAAAGCATTCGCTCAATTGGACGAGTTTGCACGAATGTCGGTTGTCGAGCGGCACGCATTTTGGTATGACCAATTTGGCTTGAACCAAGCGCCTGATTCTTGCGCCGTTTATTGCGTTGAAACATCATAATAACATATATATATATATATATATATATATATATATATATATATATATATATATATATATATATATATATATATATATTGTCATTATTAAATTCAATTTAGTCGATTAATCAATTTAAAACCTTAACCTTTAAATCACAAATCCACTCTAATAAACCGTTTGGCGGTTCACAGGTGGCGACTCCTCCTCAGCGACCCACTCTTGAGGCTTATCACGAAGGAAGTCCTCTCGCTCGATCAGATAATGGCATCCCTTCGCTCGTCTTCTCCATCCACCGGTTCACGACTACTCACTCGCGGTAGAAGCTAAAGTTGACGGATCTAAAGTTCTCAAATATATTGATTCAATCAATTAACTATGATGTTGTGTTCAATGAGGATTTCAAAAAATCTATTTTCAATCAAATTAACAAATTAAGAAAACTCTTTAAACATCATTAAGTGTTTTAGACTTCGATCTATTTAGTAAAGGCGTGGTAAAATTAATGGCGTGGCTTAGCCAATATCTTCCAGATGAAGCAATTAGAGTTTCGATGGGGTGGTTTTGTGAGACTCCATTATATTACGATCACGATGGTAGCCCGTATGCTCCTCAATGACTCTGCTCTTTGAGTTGTGAATCATAAGATATCCATGATAGGACAAACAACCCTCTGGTAAGGTACTTGTCTCCTTGACAAACACCACTCAAGTCTACAATGATTTCTTGGCGTAACTCATGTGTTGATAACATTCGGTCAGTAAGTCGACTATCTCCTCATTAAGTAGACTAGGGACCACGGCGGGATGGCGGTGAGATCTAGATCGGACATATCATTATTCCCAAGTATGGTTTTGAAATGATGAATTTCATAATCTTAAATTCTAAAACTCCACATCTCTTCTACTTGTGCATTTAGCAATCTAATGACTTAATGAAAGTTCTCTCTCATTGAGAGTAATTAACTATAGGGTTTGCTTTATAGGAAACCCGAACCAGATCTAAGTTATCACCAAATGAGAACAAAATCTTTGGGTAGTGTCTTATCTACTATTCCATTTGCCTTCTAAAAATTACCGCTCTCTTCAATTTAAAATATTTGTCGAGGTAGGGTGAATTTTGGATCCCACATCCATGTAATTGATATCCTCACATCACATAGTACTTCAAAGGTGCTTCTCAATTTTAATCATACAATTTTAACTCTAGAAATAATATCCATCCATACATAATAAATCAAAATCTTTAAATGCATTGCACTTACATATCATTTAATCTTCTAATACAAATGCTTTATAAATATTATATATTTTAAAATATGATTGCAGGAAAGGTTGTATTTTATTTTTTTAATTTTAAGTTAATAATATAATTTTAAAGAAAACAATTTAATTAATTCAATGAAATCAATTAATCATCATTTTTTCTAAGAAATCATACTATGCATCATATTAATAATTTTTTTAAGCCTTAGTGATCTTTATATGAACATGCCACATATATTTTCATATAACCATTAAAAAGCGTTAAAATCTACCTATTTGGGTTGGTAAGCGTCCAGGAAAGCAAGTTATCTTTGGTTGGTTTAGCATGTTTTGACACATCTAACAATATACACCTAATTATTCATAAAAGCTTCTTTTGAAAGTCTAAGATCACCTTATCAAAATGGGGAACTCGACTTTTAATATGTATACACTTCTGAATTTCCTCATTGCTTCGGGTTCTTGACTTAAGAATTGGTTGCAAGGAAATGCCGAATCTCAGTCTGTAAAATGAAGTTGATGAGTCTTTTGGAAATATCTCCATAACAATGAAATAGTGGAAGATACATAAAAAATACAAAAGCTATTCACCTTTATCTTTGTATTTCTCATACAGAATATTCATTTCGTTGTAGTTTTTATGAGTTAAGCCACTGCGAAAGCCAAATACATTCTGAAATAAGAGTAGAGATCAAAAAAAAAAAAAGACTATTCATGTACATTGACAAAAGCATGAGAGCAATGAAAAGACAAAATAATGCTTTTAAAATTCTAGTAGTTTGCTAACTAGTTTATATTTGACATAAATCCATAATGGAGGAATGAACATTTTAAACAAAATCTGACATGACAAAAGATAAGAACTACATGCATTTTCAGTTGAGCTAAGCTCCCCATGTAAATCGTGGTTGTTCCATATGTCACAACACAAGAAAACCACTTTGATGTGCAAAGATGGAACCATTTCTTATGATACATAACTGCATATGGCATGCTACTAAGCGTATTTGAGAATAGTCAAATCTGCTATGGTTCATCTCTATATTCAAGTGTTTTTCTCCACAAGCCATTCCAAGAAAAAAAGAGGAAAGGGAGGGTACTAATGGTCTTCCTCCAAGATTCACGAGATCTCAACCTAAACATCTTCCATTCTAATGTGAAGCTTTGATTTGCGTGTAGAGGGGATGTCTAAGGTGTCAATATTGTATTAAAAAAAAGTACTCCCTACTATTATTGAACCAAAATATCTGGCGATAAAATCGACAATTATAGAGATAGATTTGGTTTTTTTTGATCACACCAACAAGATTTTTTTATAATCTTGGAAAGGTGGCTTTAACTATGAATTAATATCTAGATAAAAAAATAACTTAATATCGCAAGTAGCTAATTTCAGGTCCCAGATAATCTTTATCTCTACTTTGATTACCATCATCCATGTTAAGTCAACTACTTCCATCATATTAATAAAGAACTTTCTCAAGGCGTCCCAATAACTCAGTAGTCAGATTGGTGAGTGGGGACATTAAACACATTCCTCAATATGCATGGTAAGTTAGGGGGTTCTCCTCTTAATTTGAGCTCCATGGAAGACTTCACTAATGCCCTCATTAACTGTAGCCTTAATGATGTGGGCTTTATAGCCAAAAAATGTACATGGAACAGTAAGAGGGTTTGGGAGAGAGTTGATAGAGTCCTTCTATCTGTGGAGATCACTTTAATAAGATGCTTGATTCTATGGCTAAGCTTTTACCCTTGCTCTATCTAAGTTCAAGTAGATACAATTTTTTTAGGGTTGATTTTTCTATGCCACTTCTCATTCATTATATCGCATTTCATTACTTTCACTTGAGTTTGCGATCAAGAGGATTATTTTTTAAAGCGGTTGGTGGAAGGTTGGTGGTCAATCAGTAATGTTGTTGTTGGTTAACGTATGGACAACTTTTTATCCTTGAGTTGCAATTATCATCCTTTTTTTATTTTCTAGCTAGTTGTTTAGATATCTATGTTGTAGCTATTTTGATTGCATTTTATGTTCTAGCCAAGTTTTGCAATATTTTGTATATTCGTGCTAATTTGCATATCTAAGTAAAATAGAAGATGCGGATTCCCATTTAACAATGAATTTCTTGATATTGTATTTCATAAGCAATTTGTCTTTCTCTTTTGTAGCAATATCTATAACTTGCCAAAACAAAGTTGGGTTTGATCCCTTAGGAGGTAAGGTACGTAGCTAGCACTTTTTAGTGACTAATTTGAGATAACTCATTTGCCTAAAGCAATATCTTAAGGTGCTTAAATCTTCATTATAAAATTTAAATTTAAAAAATACTTGAACTATAATCTCAAAAACATTCACCTGGCCATCAGTAGTGTGCAAATCACAACCAATGTCTAATTACTTTAGGCATTATTTGTCCACTACCGCTTCTGAGAGAATTTACATACATTAAGGCCCTATTTAGTAATGTTGTCATATGTTGTGATGTATTGTATTATTTTATATATAATTGTGTGTTGTGTTGTTAAGTAAATAAGATGATAATTTCAAAAAAAAAAAAAATGATATAAAGAATGCTGCTTAAAATGCCTAAATAAATTATTATTAAATTTTATAATAACCTAATACAAGAAAAAATTGAATACATTACGACAAGTCATTAATAAATGATTAATTAGTATAATTAATTGATAATCAGCCTAATTAATATTTAGTGAATCTAATTATGAGTACTCCAAACTTATTAACCTAATTATAAGCTAACTCATTATTATCATAATTTATTCCATTTATCCTAAACAACCACATTGATTAATATTCTAGCTATTACTTAATACTACATTATTTAATCTAATTAACATTTAACAATCATCTAATTAGTTCAATATAACAACCAATTTTGCAACTGAGCTATTATTGAGATTGGATTATTTTGGTCATAAAAGTAGCAAAGTTAAATTCTAGAAAAATACTTTTTTAAGAATGTCAACAAATATATAGTTTTTTTTTTTAAACTTTCACAAAACTTAGAGGATGCTTGGGATCACTTTTATTTTTTTAATTTTTAATTTTTAATTTTTTTTTTTTTTGTATTTTGGCATTAAATAAAAGCTTGGTATCTTAATAACATATATATTTTTTTATGTGATGAACGAACAATGTTCAAGACAACAATGGAATGAGGTAATGATACAATGGTGTCAACTATGGCGATTGAGGCAAAATGGCGTGACAAAGAATGATTTGAGAACATTAGGCGATTTAGAAGGCATTACATGAAAGTGGCCATTGACGAATTAATATTATATATTAATTAATATTATATATTATATATTAATTAATATTATTAAATTTTAGTATGAATTAAATTATATAATAAATCTAACAATAATACCCCTCGCGTTTCAATTTTATGTATGCAACCTATTGTACAATTACGGTTGCTTGAAGAGGAGGGAATTATTGTTATATTTATTATATAATTAAATAATTCATATTAAAATATAATATTAATTAATATATAATATATTTGAATTAATCTTATTTACTTAAATTTAATTTAAATGAGTTTTACTAATTTAATTTATTATTAATGATTAATTAATTTTTTAGATTATGATAATTATAATTTAATAAATTTAATTATAAATTGTATATTTGATAATGAAGTGGTTTATAATAAATAAATAAAAATTAAAAGTATTGATTAATGTTTAATTTATTTAATAAAAAAATGATTATTGATCAATTATTGTAGTGAATAAATACTTAGAGATTTACTAATTAATATTAAACTATATATTTATAATTAATTAATTTAATAATTTTAATATTAGTATTATTTATTATATGATATATAATCTCTTAATATAATATTGTACAATTACACATAAATGGCAGTTCTGGTGGGTGGTTGCCATGATATGGCAACTAAATTAACTTCATGGCCACTGTATGTTCACGGCTTTCTTTCTTTCTGTGAAATGTAGAATGTATTTGGTTGGGCAAAAGCCCATGTTAGCTAAGGTTGACTTATATTTGTCCCTTGAACAAACTCCACAAATTCTGACACGGGCGACGTAAATCGTGTTTCACGGAGGATCCTTGGTCGGTTGAATTCTACCTCCTCGACTTGGACCAGGATCACGGCCGGATGACGGAACCATAGGATCTAGATCGGTGTCATCGTTCCCCACAAAAGTTTAAATTAAAATAATAAATTTCATAAGTTCTAAACTCCATCTGATTATATACTCGTTCTTTAACGATTCGTTTTAGCCTTAATCGAAAGTGCTCTCTCAGTTTTAAAAATGTCATATCAAGAACTAAACTTGCAAATTGACACATACGTTTCAACTTACATGTCCATACAAATTTTAAAAAGAGATACTTGTATGTTGAACTAATAATCATGTCAAATACAAAAGACAAACTATACATCCGGTTTGGTCTTGAGATGCAGGTTAAAAAATCTAAAAATTTGATATTATAAGAATTTCAAATTAATAATATCGATAAGCTAATTACGTCATATAATACAAGATATGAATCGACATAGCAAATTCAAATTCTCGGGAAGAAAAGTCTCAAACGATCCTCATGTTCAAACTAGAGTGGACAAGGTTTTGAAGGATTATACTCCTTGAGATAATGAATTTAGACTCGATCCTCAGAAAATGGAGTACAGGTCATCAATTGATATTAGCTTGATCGAGAAGGGTAATTATAATTAAAATTTTAATGATAAATGATCATATATTCAAATCTAAAATCAATTATAAAATGATCAAAATTCAAAGAAAATAACAAAAATATAAATAAAAATGAAATGAATTATTTAAATTAAAACTTAAAAAAAATAAAAATCAATCATCCTCCTCCCTTTTGTCTTGGTGACAAATTAAGAAAACTTTTGCTCACAAAGAGTAATGTTAAATTAAATACTTCTGGGCGTTGCGATATTGAGCATTGATTATGACAATTGTTATGATAGTAGAACTTATTAAGAATTTAAATAAATGTAAAATGAAAATTAAACAAATTAACAGTAATCGAACAAATTAGAACATGTAATAAAATGTCAGGAATTGAAGGATATAATATATAAACGGTAAATGATATAAGAAGGAAATAATAATAGAATCTATTGTTTGAAGATTCTATTGTTATTTCCTTCTTATATCTTCTTTTCTTTTTATATATCCTTTAATTAGATATTTTGTTAATTAATTACTATTTAATTTTAATTTCATTTTAATATTTAATTTATTCTTAATAAGTTATATAACCTAGCGTCTTATGTCGCGTATAGCAGGGCGTGGCGTGTCCTCTGTCCGTGGTTTTGATATGACACCATAAATGGCGGTTACGACCGAGCCCTCAGGGTGGTTGTCGATGACAATAAATTACGGTGTATGTTAGCGCTTTGCTCTTTGGTGTGAAATGTAGAATGTATTTGGTTGGGCAAAAGCACATGTTTAAGGTTGACTTATATTTGTCCCCAGACAAACTCCACTCTAGGACACCGACGTAACATGTGTTGGCAGGATCCCGGTCGAGGTTGGTTTACCTCTCGGCCAGTGGTAGGAATCACACGGCCGAGATCGGAACCATGGGATCTAGATCGGGCGCGTCATCGTTCCCCCCACAAAAAGTTTTAAATTAAAATAATAAATTTCATAAGTTCTAAACTCCACTCAGTGTAATTATATACTCGTTCTTTAACGATTCATTTGAACCTTGTGAAAGTGCTCTCTTAGTTTTAAAAATGTCATATCGAGAAACTTGCAATTGACACGTATATTTCAACTTGACATTTACATATCCATACAAATTTTAAAGAAGCAGATACTTGTATGTATGTTGAAGTAATAATCATGTCAAATACAAAATAGATCTTACATCCGGTTTGGTTTTGGGCCGTTAGGATAACAAAATCTAAAATTTGATATTATAAGAATTTCATTAATAATATCGATGCTAATTACGTATATAATACAAGATATTCGACACTTACAAAATTCAAATTCTCAGGAAGAAAAGTCTCAATCTCATATTGAATTAGAGTGGACAAGGTTTTGAAGGATTATACTCTTGAGATAATGAATTTAGACCGTCTCAGAAAATGGGAGACGAGTAGGCGAATCATCTGATATTGAAGGGTAATTATAATTAAAATTTTCAATGATAAATGATCATATTCAAATCTAAAATCGTTATAAAATAATCAAATTCAAAGAAAATAAGAAATATAAATAAAAGCGAAATGAATTATTTAAATTAAAACTTAAAAAAAAATAAAATCAATCAATTCACCTCTACTTTGTGTCTTTGACAAATTAAGAAAACTTTTTGACAAGAGCCGTCAATTAAATACATAAATCTGAGCTGAGATTATTGATTACGTTTATCGAACATTGTTATGGATCGAACTTATTAAGAATTAATTCAAATAAATGTAAAATGAACAAACAAATTATACAGTAATCAAATTAGATGTAAAGAAAATGATATTGAGCGATATAAATATATAAAGTGCGAAAATAGAAGAAATAATAATAGAATATCATTGTTTGAAGATTATTGTTCTTCTTTCTTCGTCAAAATCTTATTCTATCGATCTTCTTCTTGAAGTTCGATTCATTTAATTTTCATTAAATTTGAATTGATTAATAATCTAAAAGTTCTTTATTGTCGATAATGCAAATTGTGATCAGACGTCGATAAAGCGTAAGGGCGTGGCGTGTCTCACGTGGTTTATTGCGATATAACATAAAAGCGGTTGCGACACGAGCCTCGGTGGTGGTTCAGCGATATGACCTAGGTCGGTAGTATGTTCCCACGGCTTTGCTCTTTGAAACAAATGTAGAATGTATTTGGGTGGGCAAAAATGTAGGTTGACTTATATTTGTACCTAGACAAACTCCACTAGTCTACAAGGACACTTTGGGCGGCGTAACGTGTTGTTGTGAGGATTCTTGGTCGTTGGGTCAATCGATTAAGTGGACCGGGATCGCGGTAGGGATGCGAACCATGGGATAGGGCGTCAAAGTTTTAAATTAAAATAATAAATTTCATAAGTTCTAAACTCCACCAGTCGATTATATACTTCGTTCTTTAACGATTCATTAGCTTTAATCGAAGCTATCGGTTTAAAATAAAGTATCGACTAAATTTAAATTGACTATATTTCAACTTGACATTTACATGTCCATACAAATTTTAAAACATATACTGTATGTTGAAGTAATAATCATGTCAAATACAAAAGCATCTTATACATCGGTTTGGTCGGGCGTCCAAAACCTAAAAATTTGATATTATAAGAATTTGAAATAATATTGAGCTAATTTTATCGTATAATACAAGATATGAATTCCATACTTCAAATTCAAATTCTCGGAAAAAAAAGTCTAAACCCATCTAATGTTATAGAGTGACATGGTTGAATGATTATACTCATTAAGATAATGAATTTCGATCCTAGAAAATCGGACGAGTAGACAAGTCATCAATTGATATTAACATGATCGAGAAGGGTAATTATAATTAAAATTTAAATGATAAATGATCATATATTCAAATCTAAAATGAATTATAAAATCAAAATTCAAAGAAAATAACAAAATATAAATAAAAATGAAATGAATTATTTAAATTAAAACTTAAAAAAAATAAAATCAATACATCCTCCAATTTAGTGGTGAAAGAAAATTTGCTCACAAAAGAGCCAATCAATCATGCTTCTAAACATTGCGGTGTGAGATTCGGTTCTCAACATTGTTATGACTAGCAAGAACTTGTGAAAATCTGAATAAATGTAAAATGAACATTAAACAAATTAAACAAGTAATCGAACAAATTCCGGGAACATGTAAATAAAATGATCTAGAATTGAAGATATAAATATATATAAAAGGGCGAGTAAATATAAGAAGAAATAATAATAGAATCATTGTTTGAAGATTACATTGTTTCCTTCTTATATCTTTCATCATTTCATTTATATCCTTCAATTCTAGATTTCATGTTCGAATTTATTTAATTTTAATTTATTTTAATTTTGAATTTCTTAAGTTCTTGCTATTTTCGTTGTCGATAACCGCATTACTCAGAATATTAACGCTCACATAAAGGTGGGCGTGGCGTGTCCTCGTCGCGTGGTTTTCTTGGCGATATGACACCACATAAATGCGGTTACGACTGAGCCTACGGAGCGATATGACACCTAAATTACGGTTACGGCCACTATGTTCCCAGCGCTTTGCTCTTTGGTGAAATGTAGAATGTATTTGGTTGGGCAAAAGCCTATGTTAGCTAAGGTTGACTTATATTTGTCCCCTTAGACAAACTCCACCCCAGGTCTACAAGGACACTTTGGGCGGCGTAACCCATGTGTTTAAGGATCCTTCGATCGGGTTGATTCGTACCTCTCTAGAAGTGGACGGGGATGACAAAAGATGACTAACCATGGATGGGGATTCAAGGCCATCGTCCCCCACAAAAGTTTTAAATTAAAATAATAAATTTTATGTTCTAAACTCCACTCGAATTATATACTCTATTTAACGATTCATCAATTACCTTAATCGAAAGTGTTTCATCGCTTTAAAATGTCATATCAAGAACTAAATTTTGCAAATTGACACATACATTTCAACTGACATTTACATGTCCATACAAATTTTAAAAGAACATATACTTATAGAAAGTAATAATCATGTCAAATACAAGAAGATGCTATACATCCCGGTTTCTTCTAATGTCCGTTAACAAACCCAAAAAATTTGATATTATAAGAATTTCAAATTAATAATATCTGGAGCTAATCGTCATATAATACAAGATATGAATCAACTGACAGCTTCTAAAATTCAAATTTCGGAAGAAAAGTCTCAAACCGATCCTTTATATTCAAATGAGAGGACAAGGTTTTGAAGGATTATACTCTTTGAGATAATGAATTAGACCCATCCTCTGTAAAAATCAAAAAGCATCAATCGATATTCATGATCGAGAAGTAATTATAATTAAAATTTCAATGATAAATGATCATATATTCAAATCTAAAATCAATTATAAATGATCAAAATTCAAAGAAAATAACAAAAATATAAATAAAACGAAAATGAATTATTTAAATTAAAACTTAAAAAAATAAAAATCAATCCATCCTCCTAACCTGTCTTCTTGACAACAAGAAACCTTTTGCTCACAAAGAAATGCCAAATTAAATATAACTACCGACGTTACAAGATTCAGAAGATCATCAACATGTTATAAAGAGAACTTAAAGAATCAATTCAAATAAATTCAAAATGAAAATTAAACAAATTAAACAAAGATCAACAAATTCGAACATAAAACGATCTAGAATCAAGGATATAAATGTATAAGACGAGAAATGATATGAAGCTTCTAAATCCAAAGGTCCGCATGACTTTTCGAAAAGCTCAAAGAAGAACATTTTGACATGAGTTCAATCGCTTTTGAAGGTAAAATGCACCTACATTAAAACAATCATAGATCCATCAACTAGAGACTACACTCAGAAGTCACTGCTCCTCCCCAACATTTTAAAAAAAATCACCCCTCGAGAAACTCACAAAGTAGGAACGACCTTCTATGTACCTCCTCCTTGGAAAACACGCCGAAGCCTATTTTATAACCGGTGGGGAAGAGGATCCCCGACGGGTAATACAACTATCCAAGAAGAAGAAGCTATGCCCACAAGGATGCCAAAATATTATTCTCCAAAGATGCAAAATCTAATGCTAAACATGGGGTCCAGTCGAGGTAAGCAAAGGACTAAGCTCTTGAAATGATGTGGTACCCAAAAGGTTCTCAAACCATTGGTAAGAGAAATAAACACACTACTAAAGGCCTTGGTTTCATCCAAGACAACTCATAAGAATATACCACATGCTATAACATGAATAAGTAGAGATGATGAAAGATGAGAATGTCATTCTTAACGTTCCTCACAAATAATGAAGAAGTAGAAGCGATCACACCAAGAGCTTGGAGATGGTGGCGCCTACTATGGATGAACTTAAAGAAATTAATTTGGGAACCGAGGAGGATCCTCACGCTCATCGCCCCCTACAAGATAAAGTAAGAATTAAAAATTTTGCTCGGAATTGTGATTGCTTTTGTCGACATATGTCAAAATGCTTTATCCCCGATGTAGCCACAAATTAGCAATCAAGTCGGATGCACAAATCAAGCAAGTCTGGAGAATGAGAGGTAAGAATGTAATTGCGTAAACCAAGAAGCTCATCAAGTCGGTTTTATTCGAGAAGAAAAATACCGACCGGATAGCTAATATTGTCCCCGAAAAGAAGAATGGTCGATTGATCAGACGAATTTCGTGGATTTAAACAAAGCATGTCCAAAGGATGACTTTTCGCTTCAGATGAACGTTAGGATAACACTTCAAACCAATATGTCTCATTTATGGATGGATCGTCGCTAATCAATCAAGATGGCTCAAGATGAGAAACATATCTCATTCAGGACGCCAATTGACATATATTGCTATAATGTACGCCGGCCAAGAATGCCGAGCTACATACCAAAGGGCTATGACACGAATCGACGAGTTGATTCATCAAAAAAGTAGAGTGCTATGTTGATGACCTCGTTGTCAAGAGTATAAATCGCAAAGATCATCTCCATGATTTAAGGATCGCCCTGAAAGAATATGATCTCAAGATGAATCCTCTGTGTCTTTGAGTCTCTTCGAAAGTTCTCGATATGTCATGGAGGGATTGAAATCGATCCCAACAAAATCAAAGCGATTGTCGAAATGCCTCCTCCAAGGAGTCTTTGTCAACTTCGCTCCATACAGGACATCTCGCATTCATTAAGATTTATATCAAATCTCGAGACCCTTTGCAAAATTAATGAAGAAAGATACCTTTCAAGGGACTAAGAATGTCAAGAGATTCGACAAGATAAAGAAATATTGAACCCTCCCATTCTTGCAGCCCAATCCTGAAAGCCTCTCATCTTGTACACACAAAGATGAGGAATCTCAGTACTTTGTTAAATAACATAATGAGAAGGAAAGGAAAATGCTCAGATTATATTACCGAAGACTATAAGCCAAGAGCCCCAATTGAGAAGCATTGTTCATGCTAATTTTGTCGCCAAAAGCTACGCCATTACATGCTATCTCATAAAATTACCCTTATCTCAAGGATCGATCCGTTGAACTTCGACAAGACAACGCCGTGATCGCCGCACGATGTCGCCCTTCGCTACAATTTAATATTACATATGTTCATAAAAGCGGAAGGGCAAATTCGCAGATTTTCTTGTCATCCCATCCCTAGATTAAGCTTAACGATGATATTCCCGATGAGCAAATCATGCACATATATGAAAAGAAAAGCAACAAATGTGAGAGTTGTATTTGAAGCTTCCCATCAAATACACTCAACCCTCAAATCTCCTAATAGCTGAAATGGTATCTGCCTCATTCGATCACACCTAAAGGTGGTATATGAGACATTCTTATAAATTAACTCAACCACCTAACCAACAACGGGAATATGAAGCTGCGGCGTGTTTAGAGGAAGCCATTTCCATGGGGTTTTAAGAAATTTATGGCGATTCTCAACTCGCCATCAATCAAGTGAACCTTTACAAAATCAACAAGCTTGAATTCCTACTATCACGATTTCGAGCTTATGAAGCAAATTCCAAATGTCATTATAACTGAAGTCTCCAGAGCTGGAATAAAATGACCGCTAGCTAAGTTAGCTAAAGAAATGACAGTATAACGACGACACATACACTTAGTGTTTGCACTGCCGAGTCCTAAAGCCAATAAGTTTAAAACCACCAAGAAGAGGGCTATCAAACAAATCAATGTCGTCTCACACTCCCTTACAAATTACTTTCCAAAGTCAACAAGACAAGCTTCAAACCATTCCATGAAAAGACTCAACCCGAGGAAGTGCTAAAACCACACAATGGAATCCTTATAAGAAGAGAAGGAAGACGAGACTCTTCGTCGACTACTTCAAGGGCAAATTGCCAAGTAATAAGTCGACAATGCACAACTGAGAAAAGGCTCTTTTATGCTTATGTTGGCAATACTGATCGAGATCCTCTAGAGCTGGCGATGTTTGGTAATAAAGAAGTTAACAGTAATTGTTGAAATCCATCGGACTTTCGTGCACACACCAGTCCTAAAATGCCTTTCAAAATTAAAAGAATTGATATCGCTTATGGTAAAAGATTGTATCAATCACGCCAAGAGATGCCATGAATGCCGTGATCCACTGCAATATAATTCATTAACCTCAACTGCTGCACCCAACGACAAGATTCACCGCTTGAGTGTTGGGGATGATGTAATTGACCGATTGATCCACCGATCACCGATCACCGCTTCATCTTAGCCACCGACATTACTTTAAGTGGTCGCACCATTTAAAGAAGTTACAAACAAGTGACCTACTTCTTACCCAATATTATCTATAGATTTGGTGTACCACGAATCATTTTCATAACGGACGCCTTCAAAAGCAAAGTTTATAAATTTGCCGATCACATAAGATTGATCGGCAATATTCTTTAATTTATAATCCGAGAGCAAATGGAGGCATTTAATAAAACACTAGTCAAATTACTTAAAAAATTCTCACAAAAATAATAGAAGTGACATATCAAGCTGGAAGCGTATGGCTTACCGATCACTTACAAAACTCCTACAAAGTCTACCCCTATGCAGTGGGGTCAAGCAGCTTTTGTCACCGGTTGAACTACCTTCGCCCAAGTAGCCATTCAACAAAATCTTACCCAAGATGAGAATGCTCGCCTATGAATGAAAGAGTTTGATGCTTGACGAAGGCTCCAAGCTCGAAAATCTAAGTCTATCTGACAGTATGTCTGTGAGCATTCGATCATACAAGACGCCCTCGAAGCTTTTCGAAGGGGAATCGGTCCCGGTGCCGAAGATCAATCATCCCTCATCGCAGAATTGGTAAATTTGAACCTAATTGGGAATGACTTTTGTTATTGAAAAGGTATATCTGGAGCTCGCCGTTGATTTCAAAGACCAACGCCATCAATCAACCGATATTTAAAGAAATATTACATGAAAGTGTGATTGACAAATCTGATTTGAAAATCTTTATTGCTAAATATTAAAATTTATTGAAATTCAACACGAATGTATTTCCAAAATAAAATAAAAATCGTTAGATGGGCATTTTTTAAGTTTTATAAGAAAATATCGTTCTTGAAGACAGCCTTTTCTCTCGGTTGACATCGCTGGTCGATCCCTACATACATACTCAAAATTATATGTTCAAATGCTCAAATTTAAAAGTCATCGACCAAAGAAGAAAATTTTCAAGTCTCAGAACTTCAACAAACCAAGTTGGATATACATTTATCATGCCACTTCAAATCTAAAAGCAGGGTGTATAAGGTCTGACTCAACACACCAAATATGGCCGAAGTGACAGCCGCTTACTCAACATGTCACAAAGGCCGTAGTAAGAGATCCCCATCTCAGAGATAAAATCCTTCATCAATTGCTCAAGTCCACCACTCTGTGTATAAGGCTGACTCAATATACCAAAATACGCCGAAGACGATCTGCTTCAACACGCCACAGGTAGTAGGGATCCTCCCCGCTTGTCGTCAAAGACAAGAGCATATAAGTCCCCAAATCTCTCAAATTTGGTGAGTTCAAGTGACCCAGATCGGGAAATCATCCCTATTGGTCATAAGGTCATTTTCAAAATGTCAACAAAAATCGACTCAAAAGGCATTAAGCCGAAGTTTAGAATCAAATACAAATGTGAAATCTCAACTCCTTCAAGAAGTCTATCAAAGGTAAAGCAAATCAAGGAAATTCTTCTTCAAGAAGTCCAATCAAGCAAAAGAGGACCAAGAAACTATCCCAATGTTCAGATAAAGCTAAATGTCAACTAAGGAGTTTTGTCATCAAGATGTCATTACATGTGCAAAGCACAGATCGATGACTCTTTGCCATTGATCCAACACACCAGAGTTGTCACGCATCCTTCCACAAGCCTATAAAAGCGTAGTTGTATGGTATGAATTTCAGACGCGACAAATCTCCAAGATAATTTCTCCATCAAATCCGTCAAGGCATGAGACCAGGGTAAATGGAGGCACAAGATACGAATCCTCGAGATGAAATCTTCAACAAGTCCGTCAAATCACAAAGCTCAAAGCGCAGGATCGAAGACATTCTTATCTCACAAACTCCATCAAGTCTACGAAGGCACAAAGCCGTGACAGAGGAAAATATTTTAAAATTTCGAGATGAAATCTTCAACAAGTCTCACAAAGCATAAAGCATGTGACCAAGAGATGCTCATCTCAAAGAACAAATCATCAATTCCATTAAGTCCGCTAAGGCACAAGGTGACAGAGGAAAATACAAATTTTCAAACTCGTGAGAAAGTCTTCAATAAGTCCATTAAAGCACAAAGCCAATGACCAAGACATTCCAAATTCTCGACAAGTTGATGATGACAAGTCAAAGATCTCCTTCATCTAGTCCATCACAAAGCATTGGACTAATGACACAAATATCGCTCAACGAAGTTATCAAATAACCGATGAAATTCAAATGATTGCTAACCCGAGAGTTATACTCACTTCAAAGGGCAAGATCATGTATTATTAAAAGTTGTTGAAATTACAACTTCAAGGACATCCAAGCAAATCTGAGATCCAAGTTTAGGTAACAAACACGGGCCAATGCGCACATGTTGGGCATTGTTGACCTACAACTATGTGCCACTTGAAATTAAATAAATAAAGTAGAGGTTAATGCCCCCTAATCTCGATCGAAATCATCTAAATTCATGTCATTTGTCATATCACATGCATATGCATGGACATGTGGCATGCCTCAGATCATCATTACTCTTAATGTCATAAAAAAAGAGATGAATGGATTTAAAGGAAAATAAACTCTTTTGTCATATCTTCTTAATAAAATGTAATGGGTACTGCCCCATTTGTCATGAGCTTGCATGTGAAGGAGGTGGATTTTAATTAATTCATATGTCTCTTAAATGACATATGACATCTACTCATATCTTTGTCTTCTCCTCCCCATTATTAAGAGAAACATGGGTTATGGATCATAGTATAATGGGTTTCTAAAATAATTTATTTCACTCCTTAGTTGATTTATTACATAAAGAGGATTTCCCAAATTAAATGCCTAAATCTACTTTAGGTCCATTACTTCATAGTTGATTAAATAGACCCTCAAAGTGATTTATTTCGCTCATATCCTCACTGATATTGCATAAAAGGATTTGCCTATAATGGATTCATAACATACTCTAGAAACGATTTTTTATCTTAAAGAACAATATTTTTTACTTGATCAAAATGGCTCAAAATATTCAATCTCTATTTTCCTCGATTTGATAAAGGGGTTTTGCCCAAACATTATGCATATCTTATTTTCAATCAAATGCCTGTCTTTTAGTCCACTACTTCACGATTGATCAAATGAGCTTTCAAAATAATTTATTTCAAAGATATTTTTCCTTGTTGATTTGTGGCATAAAAAAGGATTTTGGCCCAAACATTACGCATATCTTATTTTCAATCAAATGCTTAAGTATTTTTAGGTCCACTACTTCATGATTGATCAACGCCTTCAAAATAATTTATTTCAAAGATATTTTTCCTCTCGATTTGTTGTATTGGGGGATTTTGGCCCAAACATTATACATATCTTATTTTCAATCAAATGTCTAAGTCTATTTTGTCCACTACTTCGATTGATCAAATGGGTCTTCAAAATAATTTATTTTTCAAAGATATTTTCCTTTTGATTTGGCATAAAAGAGATTTTGGCCCAAACATTATGCATATCTTATTTTCAATCAAATGTCTAAGTTTATTTTAGGTCCACTACTTCATGATTGATCAAATGGGTCTCCTAAATAATTTATTTCTCTTTCTTTTCGATTGGCATAAAATGATTTTGCCCAAATGAAGTGCATATCATGTTCCCAATCAAATAATTGCCTATTTTAGATTCCTCACTTCATTTTGGCCCAAATGAAGTATCCAATAAATCAAATATCTAAAGACATGTGATCCAAATGCAAGATAAATAAATAAAGAGATGCTATACATCCCGATTTGTCTTCTGACGGATCCGTTAACAAAACTCAAAAATCAAAATTTGACATATAAACTTCAACTTAGACATCTTAATGTCCATGCAAAATTTTCAAAAGAACATATACTTACATGCATGTTGAAGTAATTACTAAGTCAAATACAAAAGGACATATGCTACACATCTCGGTTTGGTCTTCGGACCGGGTCCGGGTTAATAAAATCTAAAAATGTCATATTAAGAACTAAAATTGCAAATTGACACCTACATTTCAACTTGACATTTACATGTCCATACAGATTTTTAAAAGAATGATATCTGATGTATGTCAAGTAATCATCATGTCAAATAGAACGATGCTATACATCCCGTCTTCTGACCGGTCCATTAACAAAACTTAAAATTTGATATTATAAGAATTTCAAATTAATAATATCCGGAATTCGCCATATAATACAAGATAGAATCAACCGACATATCTTCTAAAATTCAAATTCTCAAGAAAAGTCTCAAACCCGATCTTCTATGCTCAAACTAGAACAAGGAAGGATTATACTTCGAGATAATGAATTTAGACTGATCCTCTGTAAAATCTACGAGTAGAAAGGCCTATCAATCGATATTACTCTACGAGGTAATTATAGTTAAAATTTCAATGATAAATGATCATATATTCAAATTTAAAATCAATTATAAAATGATCAAAATTCAAAGAAAATAACAAAAATATAAATAAAACAAATGAATTATTTAAATTAAAACTTAAAAATAAAAAAAAAATCAATCCACCCTCCGAATCGTTGTCTTGACAAATTAAGAAAATTTTTTTCACAAAGTTAATGCCAAATTAAATACATAACGCCTTCACACTCAAATATTCCTAAAGTCGGAAGCGACGTACTGTCCTCTCGTCCATGCTTATTACAAGGATATGACACCACATATGGTTACGACCTTTCCGACCGGGTATTTCATCGGATGACACCACTAAATTATTGCCACGGCCGTGTTCCAGATGTTCCTCAACGCTTTTTCGAAATGTGAAATGTAGAATATATTTGCAAAAAGTTCTATGTTAAGTATTGACTTATATTTGTCCCTTAGACAAACTCCACCCCGTGTCTACAAGGACACTTTGACGAACTCCATGTGTTGCCGACAAGAATCCTTCTGATAGTCGACTACCTCCTCCGACTAAGGACTGGATCACTGGATGACGAACCATGATCTAGACGGGCGATCATCGCTCCCCACAAAAGTTTTAAATTAAAATAATAAATTTCATAAGTTCTAAACTCCACTCACGAATTATATACTGCTATTTTAACGATCATCACTAATCGAAAGTGCTTCTCTCGTGAGGGTAATTAACTATGCGCTTCTATATGTGAAACCCTAATCGATATAAAAGTTCACCAAAAAAACTAAAATCTCTGCAGTGTTTATCTACTATTCATCTTCTTCCAAATTATCACCCACACTTAAACAACTCTTTTCTTTTGTTTTCCAAAAGATGATTAATTTTCTGATCCCACAATTATATAAATAATATGAAATATATAAAATTATGTGATATGCATATAAATCCGTCAATTATAAAAAAATACACAAATTTTAAATATTTGAACACATTCTCTCTCTCTCTCTCTCCATGTATGCATGCGTGTCCGTACCTATGTTAGGATTGTGCATGACTCAGCTGCTAGTTTTCCTTCATCCAGATCATTCATTGCTACCCGACGGCTCCCAGATGCGATTCTGGAAGCTAAAGAACCCGTGTCTTTATTTCCAGAAAATTAAGTTAATTTCTGGCTCAATTTCATCGATGTCTAACTCAAATTACTCCAAAACAAAATTTCGTGTTTAATCAATTAAGTTTTCTGTGCAGGTGGATGACTTGCTAATCGCGATGTTATGAACTTTATTGATTCTCCTAACTGCCTGGAGAGTTGCATGCTGGCATCTTCTTCTGTTTATAGGAGGCAACTTTTTCTAATAAGATCTTTGGG
Source organism: Cymbidium sinense (assembly GCA_021442155.1). Classification (NCBI taxonomy): domain Eukaryota; kingdom Viridiplantae; phylum Streptophyta; class Magnoliopsida; order Asparagales; family Orchidaceae; genus Cymbidium; species Cymbidium sinense. Next base: position 5,415,731 of record CM038221.1, read on the forward strand.
CGGCTACTACTGTAGAGTTCATATGGAAAGAGGAGGACGAGCAGTGAGTTCAAGCCTTTCTACTTTAGGGGCTGATGCTGAGGGTGTAATAAGAAAAATTACACCTATATTGGATCCTAATCTTTATAAAGGCCAAGCGGGTAAATCTTTAGTTTGGCATGGAACAAGTAATGTGTGATCATGATTTGATTTCTATGAGTTTCATTTATCTGGCAGATAGATAAATTTGTATTTTTTAATTTTTTTTCATTTAGTAGATATGCTTTTTTTCAGCATTTACTGATTCTTCAAGTAAAATTTGTTATTTTGTTTAAGCGATGGACTTCACTAATCACTAGAGATTACAGAGGAAGACACTCTGAGAGTGTTAAAGCACTAAGAGTGAAAATTATAACCGAAGCGAACAGGTCGAAAATGGAAAGAAGAGGCTCCAGTACAAGTAAAGGATGCCCAAATACATACAGAATATTGATGATTAGCTGTATTTTGTGTCGCATTCTGGCAGATCATCTTTTGCAAGATTCTTAGTTAAGGATCCAACAAATCTCAAACTTTTGTTCTATTTTTTATCCTTCTACAGTATATTATGGATGTAGCATGCACTTAAAGGGAGGTGCATATTAGGTTAGTATTTGAGGTGTGCACTGTCCTATGTGTGCATGTACACGCCTAATCCACGCAAAACTGATACACTATAGATGTGCACACGCCTATGCGCACTTGTATACAGTGTTCACATGTTTCTTTGTGTTAAGGAGATTGATGTAATATCATTGCAAGAATACAATTAGCAGAAAAAAGAATGCCTGTTCGGGTTATCTTTAGCTAAAATAGAAGTTTCATTTATGTAGCATCAGAAAGAGATTATGCACTTCTTTCTTGATAGTGTTATCAAAAAATCATGGACACAAACAGGATCAGTGTATGTTTCAGTTGTCTGGTTTGTGTTTGAATTATCACTGTCATGTTCATGTTTATCAACCAATTGATGAGTTAGTTGGGTTCCTACCAAATTTTCTTCGTTGTTATCATTGATTGATTAATGTGAATGCCCTGATCGTTAATATTCAAACAGTTTTTTTTTCTTATTCTATTTCTAGGAGGTTATTGATATCTAGTAGTCATTTCTTCATTCATTCAAAGCCATTCTTTGCCAAGTGGCTCTCAGTATAGGCTTATTTGGTGGTTCAGGAAAGGTAGCAGTGATTGGTGGCTGTCGTGAATATAGAGGAGCTCCTTATTTTGCTGCCATATCAGCCCTCAAAATTGTCAGCTATCTCTTTTCTCTTACAGTTCTCAATTAAAATTGCTGCAAAGTTTAAAATGATGGAGTCCTGCAGGGTGCAGATTTGTCACATGTTTTCTGCACTAGAGATGCTGCGGCAGTTATAAAATGTTATAGCCCTGAGTTGATTGTTCATCCTGTTCTTGAAGAATCATACAGTGTGAGGTACCTTTTTGCTTTATTTGTTGAGCTTAAGCCTTTATTCTTTCTGATGATGTCCATGCTTTAGGGACGAAGAGATAGCAATGGTTTCTGCTAAGGTGCTTGGCGAAGTTAAGAAGTGGATGGAAAGGTTTGATTGCATTGTTGTTGTTGGTCCTGGTCTTGGAAGGGATCCATTTCTCCTGGTGTGTTCATTTGTTTCAAAGATTCCTCAAGAAGATATATTAAGTCATTTAATTTTACCAATAATTATGTGCTACTTTATGCATATGAGTACCAAGTCTGCTTCCTTTTATTTTTGGGTGATAGTGCAGCTCCTTTATTTTAAGTATTCATATCAAGGCTGGTTCTCTTTTCTGCTTGTTCTTTATATTTATGGGATTTTGGAGTGTTTGCTTCTTACAATCTTGTAACTAATCTGTAATTTAGTCCATGAGATGTTCTACAAGATATCATTTCTTTTGATGCTAATAAGCTATCTAAGGCTATGTGAAATGAGAATGTGAGTAAGTGGTGTTGGTAATTATCTCGTCTAAGAATTACAAGCTAACGAGCTTATGTTTCCTGTTTTCCCTTGCATGCTTTTGGTCATGCAATTACTTTTAAGAATAGTCTAACATGTTTCTTGTTGTATAGTTATGCTTTTATGTCTGCAAACAAGTATGGAATAAACTATAACATTGTATGAGCCTCTTCTTTCATGAACCTAAACAATAGAGAATGGTATCAAGTCGAGTTTAAGCAGGATAATCTTAAAGCCAAAATTGAACATTTTATTTTAACTTCAGCCAAGTTCACATTGAGTCGAAAATGATCAATTCTATGTCAATTTTGGAGTTTTGAGCTAAGTCTTTAGTTTTCAAAGAATATCAAATTCACTTAATAAAATCATGCGAAACAAGTCATTCTCAAGTCAAAGTAAATAGATTTCGATTTATTTAAAATTTGAGTGAATAGCAAGTTTTGAGTTTTGAACAGAATTGGCAGCTTTAGCAGACATGCATGTGATCATCTATGCTATGTATGCTATGCAAAATCCTAGATTATGAAAGAGATGCTCTTTTTTTTCTCTACAAGAACACCCAAAGGTGACCTTATTCTCCCATGTCAATAAGCCTACTTGTTAAAGAAGGATATTTGGTACTTCTACATAAAAATAAAATAAAATACTCCAATAGTCCAATTGCTTGCTCCACCAAGCACTACGTTGCAGGGCTATTAACGATTTTCTCTAGCCGACCCTCCTAAGTAAAATTAACTTAAAGTCATTCAAGCTGATCTCAAGCTGAGCTAGTTATAGATTGGATTGATTCAAACTGTTTAATCTAAGCCAAATGTGGCTCATTACCTTGATTCGAGATCAATTTGAGCCCAACATGGACAACATGCATGCATATGCATACACACACCCAAGCAAACTTTTACTTTTTGATCCGATCTTAAGCTAGCTCATTCCAATTCAAGATTGGTTCAATTGATCCATTTTGAGGGCTTTTGACTCAAATTCACAGCCCTACAAGGTTGTTATCAGCCTTCCTCGTGTGACCAAGCATCATCCCACAATAATAACTCTAGGAAAACATAAATATTTGCATATGAGTTTTCACCTTAGCTTACTAACCTAAGGGATTGTAGGCCAGAACTGGTTTTCTTGAATCTCACCATTGCTTCATCTTCTCAGAATTGTGTTAGCGATATCATGAGGCACGCCATGACGCCAAAATTCCCACTGTTATTGATGGGGTATGTCTCTTATTACTGATTGAACATTCTCTGCCATTCATTGTCTACTATAATCATTGCTGACAATTTCATATATTTTGATTTTAAGGTCAACTTTGATACTCCAAAAAAGTAACTTTATAACTTGTGCATGTTTCACAGGATGGCCTTTTTCTAGTAACGAACAACCTTGATCTGGTTAAGGGAAATTCTTTGGCTATCTTAACACCAAATGTCAATGAGTACAAGCGCCTACTTGAAAAGGTTCTTCAATCTGAAGTAAATGATCAAAATGCTTCTGAGCAATTGGCATCCCTTGCTAGAAGGTGAATTTTCTGCATCCCCAATTTCTTATGCACTAAAATAGAAAAATCAATCTTATCACGATTTCCTTTTTGTCAGCATTGGTGGAGTAACCATTTTAAGAAAAGGAAAAACAGATCTTATTTGTGATGGTTTAACTGGTAATTGTTTTCAATTAATCTTCTTATGTAAATGCACTTATTTTTATTCATGTGCTACATATTTCAATTATTATTTGTTATTAATGAGATTAACTTTCTGCTGGATGTTTTGTATTGCTAAAAAGTTAACGAGGTGAGCATTTTGGGATCCCCTAGGCGCTGTGGTGGACAAGGCGATATACTTTCTGGGAGGTTGGTTATTTTAAAGTATTTAGTTCTTTAGTTGATCTCCTGCTCTATATTTTCATCTTTCATTTTGCGTTTTGTTGATACTAAATGCTACTCTTCTCCCAACAAAGTATTATGTCAGCCTGCACTTTTGATGGTGCTCATACTCTTTATCCTTTTTTAATCATAGAGTTACAATTGTCATGAAGATAAAATTTCAAACTACTTGTTTTTAGGTGATAATTCATCTTTTTGTTTAGCAGTTGGGTTTGAATTCATTATAATTGAAATGTCTTTGGAAAAAAATAGTGGATATTAATCCCAGCCACCAAATTCAAATGGATGATTGGGATTAATCAATTGTGCTGCACAATTAGAGTGGTAGTTGGAGAGGACCCTTATCCTTCCATAGGTGTCTTAGGGTAACACTTGGAATAATTTATAAAATTTATTTCATTTGTCCCAAGATGCTGCTGCCAGCTTTATGATTGCATTTTTGTTGCACTCTTCCAACAAGTTTTAAGCTTACACATCATCTAGTTGTTAGGTTTTGATATTTGTTTAGATGAACTTATTAGTTTACACATCATCAATTTTAAGCTTGCATATCATCAACTTTTGATATTAGTTTATTTTACAACATCAAGTCCGTGTTTTTCTTTAATTATAGTATTGAACTTTTTTTTGCACATGATATTAATTTTTTTCCTTTGATTATTCCTTAATAATATTGCTAAAGTTGTGTATTTGCTCTCATGCATGATGTGTCAAGATTTTCGCCTTGGGCACGCCACTATCTTTCCAATGTCTAAAGAACTAAAATGGCACGCCGAGGTATCCGTAAATGTTTTCATGTCATGAAGTCATACCAAGCATTTAATAAATGTCGATAATAAATTCGCTTTTTACTAATTATGAGACCCAGCATCGAGAAATATGTTTTACCAAAAATATTAGTACACAATGCTCCTAATAAAGAATTCATTTTAGGTCTCAATTTTATGCTTCTTTTTCAATTCCAAAATTCCTGTATGCCCCACTTTAGGAATAGTATTTTTACTTTTAGCATGCCAACGTTTACATTAAATGCCTCTCAGAAAATTTATATAATTAGCTTTCCAAATGATGGAAATATTAAAATGATTCGTAGGAAATATTAAGTTAAATAAATTAATAATATTATGGAAAATTCAACTGATAAAATAGATTGGCTTGACAAGACAGATCAAAGATAATATTATTAATGAAAACCATAAGTTTTTATGTTTATTTTCAAAAGAATATCCTCACGATGATACCATAACTATACAATGTTAAATACTATTATCGATGACGTCCAATTAAATAATCATTAAAACGACGAAGATCGAGTCCAACTGATTCTAAAAAAGATCTACTAAAATATTAAGAGTTAAAAACTTTTATTCCTAAAGAAAATCTAGATTATATCAAAGATCAGAATACGGCTATATTAAGGAATATGAAAGAATCTCCAACTCAATTAAATGATTAAGAAAAATTAATTGAAATTGAAAATCGCTTAAAAGAAATTAAGAATATACTTCTAAAGATGAGTGAATTAAAAATCACATATTTATGTAATTCTCCAAAGAAATACCATACTAACGCTATGTGAAAGAATAAATTACATGTGACTTCACGAAGTCAACGACTTATCCAAAAATCTTCAATTTTCAAACACTTCTTAATAATTATATCGAAAAATGAAAGTTTAAATAAAAAATTAAAAAAGTTTGGAAACCGAACTGTAGGATTAGTTCAAAATGATAAACACCGCAAAAAAAAATTGCTACGTAAGGAAATAATCCCCATATAAATCTAAATGTTATAAAATATAGTAATCGGACCTTTAACCTTATTTAAGAAGAAATCACCAACCTCGATAACTATATCTCAAATAAGTAGATATTGAATCACGGATAGATTTAATAATGGAAAATTAAATTTAATTAATATTAAAAAGAAAATGTACGATACTTCCATATTATCAAAATCTTCCATCATACAAACATTATCCAACAAAAAATTTGATCTGATATTGACAAATGAGTTTACCCATAATCTTAAAATCAAATTGGAAACAATTAAACAAAAAAAGATGTCCCATGCATATTGGATTAAGAATGATGGAATTATTGCGAAAAATTTAGGACAGCGCAATATCCTCTCGATAACAGATGGAATGATTTATCCAAATCAATTATGATCTTTGAAATCGATATGAATGATAATGGTGCTATCATTTATTTTATTCCAAATTTCATTATGGATACCAAAGAATGTATACAACATCTACAATAGTATTAAAACAAAAGGATATAATATGGTATCCGATCTTTAAATTTACTAATTACCACGATTTATAGTAAAATGCAAGAACATTCAAATGTTAAGTTTAAATTAAATAACGAGATTAGAATTAATGTTACAGGATTCGCATGTAAGAAGAAATTTACTCGATATATACGCAGATCGAATAGAATTTACACTCTTTTCTAGAAAACCAATTTTAATTCCCCAAGAAAGTACATAATACCAAGACTAATTAAGATGAGATTTTCGATTATCATAAAACAAAATAAGCATTTAATCGATGATGATTTGGAATCTTCAATCAATTAAGAAAAGAAGTAGGAAGAAATTGACTTCACCAAATCCGCATATGAAGATCTACAAGATTATGTTTTATTTAAAAACATCCTATTCGTAATTACAAAATAGATATAATTTCACCAAATTTTAATAAATATAACCAAATGTTTGATTGGAAAACAATAGATTCCCAATATGTAGTTGAAGAAATCTCTAATCCGGATAGAGGTAATTTATCTAGATTTGATCCTGTCCCACCATCAGAAGAAGATCCAAAAAGACCTTATAAGCCAAAATCATCCCATACTGATTATAAGGAAGAAAACAATTACAACAATATATGTAATAGAACTAATTAAACCTACAAAACTAAGTAATTGGAGACAATCAATTTCAAATAACTGGAATGGATAAAATACTCTTCGAAAAAGAAAATGATAAAATCCACGAAATTCAACTTAAGGAATTTATGGAAAAATATAAAAATGATAAAGGAATGATCAAAAACTTAAAATAGCCCTAAAAGGAAAAAATACTTCATCTACTATCTCTGATCACGATAATAGAGAAATTAGTAGTAACGATATTAGAAATCCTGAAGATTTGGAAGACATCACTAAAATTGATTTAGAACGAACCCAATCAGATATGGTCATAACAAAACCCTATATTCCATTCTTCATCAATTATGAGAATGCACCTAATAAGAAATTTAGCTTAGGATTAAATTTTATGCTTTGCATGAACATGAATGGCTACATTAATCCACATACCATTATGAATCAGAGTTACGCTGAGAAGCGTGGTGGGTTAAACCCCACACCATCAACTACCTATTCTACCTACTCACCACCGATCCCCATAAACCATCGACACATCCAATACAGAATCCATTCACCTATATCCAAAGACATGAAGCTGAAAATACATCGATATTTGAGGCTAAACTATGAAATATTAGGATATGAAATATTAGGATTATATTTACAAAAAGATTTTACTGATTATCGAGCTATTTTCCATTTAGATAAAACTAAAAATAGAAAATTTATGAGAGAAAAATTTTATAACTACCAAATGAAATAGTTATAATGTTATACATATGCATATAAACAATAATTTTCTTACGATTTCTTATCCCGAAAGGATTATCAAAAGAGAGATCCAGAGAGATTATAAGCCACTGATGATAATACCAATTATCATGCATTTAGCATTTATCTACTGATATTTCAAGATGATATATTATCTACTTTATCGACAACCAAATAATTTAAGATAACATTGATATCTTTTAATTTTCGCAACAATGAGTCACAAAGCCCTCCTCATCCAAATCAAAACCTCCTCAGATATGATTCCTCATACTGATCCTCCTCCATCTCCAAACCTAGTTCATTTTGGCCATTTATCCCTACCTAGTCGCAAGACAAACCTTCAATTCACCAGCCTGGCACCTCCACTAAATAATTACCAAAGAACCTCCTATAACCATGGTGCAATATACGAGATCAATGATTAATACCTTAAACTGCCTCACCTTATGCTTTCAGATTAATGACTAAATTCTTACAAACCCACATAAATCAAACTAAATCCCGAGATAAAGATGAAGTTTAAGACCCAAAACTCCGCACAAAAATTATCAAGAAATGAGCTGAATTCAAGAATTAAAAGGAGCTGAAGAGCGTAAAAATATAATTACCAAGATTATAATTCTCCAAGAATAAAAAGAAAATTTTACGAGATTATTTTATATTTCCGATAACTTGTAGAATTTCAATATCTATATATACCTGAAATGCCTGAGGAAGTGAAATTTCAGTTATTCAAGACAGTAAAGAAAACAAAACATGAGGAGATGATACAATGCCAAGAAGATATTAGGATGGCATATACTGATAACATTCCACTCAATACCAGGAATATCATATGTATACCAATATCTGATATACATAATACTTCCATGTAATTTCGCACCAAAAGTTTTCGATTATATCATATCATTATCAATTCATCTCATGGAAAAGCGTCTCCAACAACGGATTTATTTGATTTCATTTCGAAAGAAAGTTATTATCAATGGATGATTTTGGCCATAATCAATTCAGACGTTTAAAACATCCCATATCCGAGGATATTAAAGATACTTATTTAATAATAATCGATATCTCCTCCCACCTTACTCATCGATCAATCGGACCTTATTATCGATCTTCTGATAGGCCAAACACATTATTGAAATCATAAAGACACCGAGATTCTGGAAAGCTGAGCAGAAGGATGATAATCATTTACCTATTACCACTGATACCGCTGATAGTATTCGCTTTTACGATTATATCAAGACAATTCCCCGCATTTTAACTATCAAACCACCACATTATCGACATATTGGTTTTCGCATAGAATATCAAAATTTTCACGCATAATCGACATTAATAAAGAATATCATTTTCGCCTTTATCGCCAGAAAGAAGATATAAATATTTTGCAACATATCGTCGACAATATGCCATTACGAAATTTTGGGATTATATTACGCCTTACGCAAAACTCGAGCCGATTCGATCACATCAAATACGTAAAGATCTTTAACAAAGACGCTAGCGATCGTAAGTTACAAGCCATCATGATCAAAGCAAAGATAATAATATTTAATCTCTCTACAGATATTATCAATAATTTTCTTCCCATAAGTGGGTTTCTTCCACAACAAAGATAAATTATTTCTTCCACTATGCGTAAAGCGACAAAAGATAAAAGACTACTTGCAATTTTTCAAAGATCTCAAGAAATTAGTTTGGAAGGGCTCCACCCACTTTCCCATTCCTTCCCACTTTGAAAATAGTGGTGGCCCCACCACTCAAAAAATTTTCATAACCTCCACGTAAAAAAATAAAGAGAAAGATATTCCTTCTAAGAACTCCCTCTCCACCGAAGATCCAATCGCTTTAAGAGGTACAAGATTTATTGCACTGACAACCACTTATTTTCAGACGAAATTAAATTTTTATGCCATGTTTCTGGCCATTACGCTCAGTTTTCCTAAATGGAGTCACCGTTTGTAAATATATCAATAGCTCATTTCAGTATAAGTCTGCTTGTGTGTTGAAGCCGCAAAGTGCTTCCCGTAGTCTGTAGTAATTTTATTCCTAATAATATACGTTTTGAGTATTACGCTATTTAGAAGAGGTGTTCTCCCCTCGGAGATATGATTAATTACTTTGAAGCAATTCTGCTTTCTCCCTATCTTAAATATAAAGCATATACGCTAAAAGATCTCAGTTTATCTATTATTTCTGCTAATGAATTATGACGACGATATACTGGAAAGAAACGAAGGTATGTCAGAATTCCGCTTAAATGCAAGCAGGCAGTGTGTCATCAATTCCTCCTGATCATTCCACGATATATATCACCATGCTCACCTAAAATTTAGATAAATTAAGTCATAAAGGACGACGCTTATATTTATGATAAAGACCCGCTATAAGACGCTTGATCATATCTACTCAAGTAACATTTATCTCATCTCTCAAGATAAATACTCGATCATTTTATAACATATTTAATACAAGAAGTTTTACATATCCATGCTAAATAAATCATCTGCTGATAAATAATAATAATAATTAAATGAATTCTCAAATAAATAAATATATTACATAATATAAAAGAATATATCCTCCGTAAAAAATCTTTATTAAAATTACATGAAATTCTGATAAATAAGAATAATAAGATTCAAGATTTCATATCAAGAATTAAGAATGTAAGAAAGAAAGCCCATAATATAAAAGGATATTTAGTACGAAGTCATTTAATTGATATCTCTCATGTAAAACTGATTTAGAAATAATAAAATAATTAAAGAAGAATAAAAAAGAAATCCACCAAAACCCCCCCGCAAATGGTATCGTGAAAGGCTCAATCTTGAATTATCCACCTCTCGCCCCATTTCTACGCGAATGATCGAGCGCTTCAATCGAACTGACCGCCCCATTTCTTACAAAATTATCGAAATGACATTCGTGAGCAAAATTACAGCGATGAAAGTTGGTCTCACCGCCGCCATTCACATATTTTCAAACGAATTCTCTCAGAAGCCACTTTAAGTGATAATTTCCACGCTAGAATTATATTACTTTCGCTTTCTTTTCAATTCCAAAATTCCCGAGCCCCACTTTAGAATAGTATTTTTACTTTTTGCCAACGCTACATTAAATAAAAATTTATACTAGCTCATTTCCAGATGGAAATATTAAAATGATTCTGCAGGAAATATTAAGTTAAATAATTAATTAATAATATTATGGAAATTGACTACCAAATCCATACAAGATCTACAAGACATGCTTTTAAGATGAAAACATCCTATTCGTAATACAAAAATAGATATAATTTCAATTTTTACGATAATAAAGCAATCAAAGCTTTGATTGGAAAACAATATTCCCAATGTATGGAGAAATTAAGAATATAATTGAGAAGTCTCTAATCCCATAGAGAAAACGCCCTATTTGATCCGCACACCATTGAGAAGAAGGTGATCCAAGAACCTTATGCCCTAACAAAATATAATTCGATTATAAGGAGGAAAATATTATAAATATAAAGGATCAGAACCAAGAGAACGGATTAATTTAATGCCACCATGAATGGAACAACAATTCTAACCATCAATTTAAATAACCCACAAATGTGAGTCTATCCACATGGGAATTTGATGTCGTCCCGGCAAATAGTGATAAAAGTGGAATAATGATATGTTTGCTTTCTTAAACATTATTAGAGAACCCGCAAATATTTTCAATGAAGCAAAAAATAAGAAAAGCGGAGAAATCAATCATTAAGACAATTAGTGATAATCCATACAATTTTACAAAGTTTATTAACCCTAATTCTGGATTTGATCCCAGATGTAATACTAATATTCAAGATCACGCTTATAAACTTAACAATTAAGTTTAGCAGACGTAAAATGATAAATTTCAGAACTATGTAACTTATAGTAAGATATTTTGATGAAGAAATATCCAATGATTTTAATCAAACTACCGTGAATTAGAAAAGAAATTAATGAAAAAAAGTATTTATAATCCGTAGTTACCAAAGATAGTATAGACCTAATTGTCTTTACTTTAATATTCTACAAGATAAATGTAATATAAAATTCAAAACAAGTAAAAAAGCAATCATATAAATTTTGTCGTAATATTTATACTACCCAAAATTTTCCAGAAAAACATACTAAAAAGAAAATCCTTAGAAAATCTAAAAGAACAATATTTAGAAAGACGTAAAATGTTAAACGCCTCTATAAAAATGTCATCATATATTTGTGGATCCCCGATCATTTAGCTAATCAATGTAATAAACGTAACTATAACGTAAATAAGTTTATTAATTCGTGGATTAAGATGATGTAGTAAGATATCATCTAATGAATCAAAGGATACTATTTATATAATATAACCACCATTATGAATCCCAAACATCGACGATGCGAACGGTTTAATTAATGCGAGAAAGATGGAAACTACAACAATGAATAATCGTGAACATCTCTTTCAAATAGAAAAGGAAGATACTCAAGCGAATGTATCCATTGTAGATATCCCGATAAACATCATGTATATATGTCAATTATGTCTTATCGAGATGTCATTTATGCTTACAAAAATACCATAATAAAAACCATAGGGATTACATTAAACCTAAAGAAACTATTGATATAGCAAATAGTTTGGAAAAAATTAATTTAGAAATAGAACGTATACACCTAAGCATTGATAAAATACTCTTCGACATTAGAAGAACAGATAAGCTTTCGAAATTCAACATCAGGAGTTTATGCAAAAGATGAAGAAAGATAAACAGAAAATTAAATTAAAAATACAAAAAATAAAATTAGCTATAAAAGGAAAAAGCACTTCATCACATACACTTGATTCACCCGAATCCTCTATAGATTCAAACCCAAATAGTGATCCAGAAGATATTAATATAAATAAATTAGATTTTTAAACCAATATCAAACCATGACAAATAAACTTACCCAACATCACTTATCACCATGACTAAAATTACATTTGAAGATGATCGGCCGTAGCTCAAGCCTTTAATCGATACAGACAACTTCAAAGAATAACCCAAAATCTATTACCAGAATTATTTATAGATTTTCATCCTACAAATACCACAACTAGATTAGAGAAGTCATACTTAGCATTTAATAAATGTCTTATGAATACGCTTTTTTTTAATTATGAGACAGAGCTTACCGAGAAATATGTTTTACCAAAAATAAGACACAATGCTCCAAATAAAGAATTCATTTTAGTCTCAATTTTATTTAATCGATAACTATTAATAAACACTATTTATCAATTAGTAAACGAACCGCCATCATTAAAACTAATAAGAATCGAAGTTTCTCGGTAAGTGGTAAACCAACACAAAACCCATCATCGATAATGACCTCTTGTAGAGATTACTTGTCCACTTTATGCGTGATCCCATACATACCTATCAAATACCTAATCTTTAGAATCCATTTTTCCAAGGTAAGAAATTCGACATTACAAAACTGCTACAACATTGGGATAAAAATCAAGAATTAGCAAATATTCCTATCATTAATAAAGATCTTGCATTTCAAAGGAATTGGATTCCCATTACAAAAAGAAGAATTTAAAATTCAATTATCGAACTTAAAACCTAGATTAATCCAACCTCCAAATCAACATGACGTAGATTATACACAGACACGTAAAATTGTAGGCTAGAATGGTAATTAATTATAAACGCTTAAATGATAATACGGAAGAAGATGGTTATAAAATCCCTGACAAAGATATTAATAAAAATACAAAATAAAAATATTTTAAGAATTTGATCAGAATCCTTGCAAATACGCATAATAAATCTATCCCTACACTTTACCACACCATTGTGACATTACTAATAGTTAATTATGCCCTTCGACTTAAAAATGCACCTAAGATCTTCGTTAAAAAAATAATCTTTGGCCATTTAGACATGATAAGATATATTTGACATCCTCATTACATCTCATTTAAGTGAGCATTATAAACATGTAATCAAGATTACAAGAATGCATAAAGACGATTATTCTCAAAAAAGAAAATAAATAAACAAAAGAATACATTAACTTCAGAATGTAAAAGGAGAAATAATTACGCGATCATATATCTAAAAAGTCTTTAATTTCCGATAAATTAGAGGACACAAAGAATTACGTAAATTCTGTGATTATTAAATTATGCACGACCTTATATAAAGGACACATTAAATCCTTTATACAAGAAGACGCCCCTCCACGTAAGTATTTTAACTTAAGATTAAAATTGTTCAAAAAATAAAAGCAAGAAAACATTTACCAAAATTAACACTTCCTAAACATTACAAAAATCGTAATAGTAGACGCTCTCAAGATGACGACGTAATTAAAAATTAAGCCATTTAAAGAAGATATAATAATACGAGAAATTATGTCGACACGACGTGAAATTTTAGAACTTCCGTAATCAATGACTTCCCTAGATCATGAAATATTAGAGTCATAAATGCATTACGCTTTCAAATTATTTTACAAAAGATTTTACTATTCGCCGACATGGTTTATCATTCATTTTATAAAAATAAAAATGAGAATTTATACAGAGACAAATTTTATAACTACCATTGAAGGAAATGGCTACAATGTTACATTCGAGCATATAAAGGGAAAAAATAATTTTCTTACAGATTTCTTATCCCGAGCGATTAAATACCCAAAGAGAGATGTAAGATCCACAGAGTATAAGCCACCTTAGATGATAATACAAATCATCATATAGGCATTTAGCGATTTATCTACGGATATCTCAGTAGCTAGATATATTATCTACGATGATTTAAACCAACTAAGATAACATTTATTTTAGGAACACTATCACATCCTCATTTGCCATCCACTTCAAATTCAATCCAAACCTCGCCCACTATGTATATAATCTTTCCCTCAAATAACCAATACCAATCTCTCAAGAAACATAACTTCAATTCACCGCACTAGAATATACTTGAATTTTATAATGCTTTGATGTCACATGATTTAATGATTTTAAGTAAATTCTCATCCAATGTTATAAGAAGAGGAAGTGAGAAAAGAATGATGAAGTTAGTTTAAAAGAATTATGCATTTATTACAAAGAAAAGAAGAATACCAATACCTATACCTACCACATATTCCTACCGAAGTTAAAAAATAAGTTTTTCAAACAAAGGAAGTATGCAAAGAAGATCTCGATTAATCCGAAAAAACTGCGATACGAACAACGAAAGATGAGCTTATTCATTTCAAACACTAACTTCATACTCCCTCGCCACTTGTCAGACAACCATTTTCAAATTGTCACCCTTTCCTTCACCCTCATATGTGACATCTTTTATCATCGGACTATTAAAACCTATTGACATGGCCAAATATCAAAGCTTATTATTAGCAGGGATTCATATCTGGAAGAACAAGTTTCATCTTTACAGCATCCAGGATTACAACAAATCATTTGGAATTTATTTGAACGACATTTTCCATTACTTTTACTTATTCAATCACGGACCATACTTTGAAGATCGAATGGATACCGCCAAACATATTATGTAGATTATCATAACGCCAAAATCTTTATAGAATAAAAAATATGAAGACTATCCTCCCATTATCAAGATATCGAATGTATTCTCCATCATGATTATATTTAATCGCTAATCTTCAAATTCTAAATCGGCCCAAGACACATCTCATTTGGCTTTACCGATAAAGATATGGTTTTCCTCAACCTCGATACATAAAAAAAATTTTATCATTTTCGCTTTATCAAAGAAATTTGCCAATTTATTTAATCATATGCATAACAAATCGGTTCATTAAGACAAACGAGATTTCAAAGTATTTTTCAAAGTTCCCGTGCATTATCCCCCGATGATGAGAATTATTTTGAAGGCATAACCAAAGTTCGAGATATGATGAATAAAGTTAACATCGATAATCGATAGCAAGAATTAATTGTCGCTTTCTTTCCATATAGTTAAAAGCCACCATAAGCCAAAGTTTATGCATAGAAAAGATAAAAGATAAGCACCATATTATAATTTTCCAAAGCATCTCAAGAAATTTTAAAACGCTCCACCCACTTTCCTGGCCATTCCTTCCCACTTCGAATTTGAAAATACAGGGCCCCACCACTTAAAAATTTTCATAACCTCCTGCCACGTAAAAAAAATAAAGAGGAAAGATATTCCTTCTTACCAAGCAACCTCTCCAATCACATCCAATCGCTTTAAGACAAATGGTCGCCAAGACGACAGACTCGATTCCCACATTTTCTCAGACGATGTAAATTAAATTTTATAATTTATGTGTCGGTTCATAACGTCGGTTGTGTTTTCCTTATAAATAGTGAGTCACCGTTTCAGAATATCAATACCATTTTCATGTAATAAGCTTGTAAAAGCATGAGCTGCAAGTCCGTCAGAAATCTGTAGTAATTTTTATTCCTAATAATATATGTTTTGAGTATTATTACGTATTATAGTTTCTCCCCGAGGAAGATATGATTAATTACTTTTCACGAGAATTCTGCTTTCTCCCTATCTTAAATATTTATACCAGTATCTCGAGATGTTTATCTATTCTTTCTATTGTAATGAATTATGATGACCGATATACTATACGGAACGAAAAGGTATCAGAACTTTTACATAGCGTGGTAAAGTGTCATCAATTCCTCCCCGGATCAGCGTCCCCATGTATATGCTGTTACTCTGTTCATGTCACCTAAAATTCTGATAAATGATTACGAAGGATGCTTTTATATTTACGCAAGATAGAAGACCCGCTAAGACGCTTGATCATATCTATCAAGTAACATTTATCTCATCTCTACATAAATACTCGATCATTTTATAACGACATTGGAATATTAGAAGTTTTACATATCCGTATGTAAATAGTTATCCGTTGGATTAAATAATAATAATAATTAAACACCTCAAATAGAATAAATATATTACCATAACAGGAAAAAAGAATATATCCTCCTGTAGAAAAATCTTTATTAAAATTACATAATAGAAATCCATTCACCTATATCCAAAGACATCAGGAAATTTTAGGCTAAAAATACATCAAAGATATTCGGCGCTAAACTATGAAATTTTAGATTATATTTACAAAAGATTTTACCGATTATCGAAGCTATTTTCCATTTATAAAACTAAAAATGAATGTAAAATTTATAAAGAGAGATGAAAATTTTATAACTACCAATGAAGGAAATAGTTATAATGTTATAGTCAAGCATATAAAGGGAAACAATAATTTTCTTACAGATTTCTTATCCCGAGTGATTAAGTACCCAAAGAGAGATGGGAGATCCACAGATTATAAGCCACCTTAGATGATAATACAAATTATCATATGATTTAATGATTTATCTACTGATATTTCAAGAATAGATATATTATCTACGGATGATTGATTAGCCAAATAATTTAAGATAACATTGATATCTTTTTAATTTTCAGGTACTAACAATGGCATCACAAAAGCCCTCCTCATCCAAATCAAAAACCTCCTCTGTATATGATTCCCCCTCATACTTTGATCCTCCTCCATCTCCAAACCTAGTTCATTTTGGCCATTTATCCCTACCTGGCCGGCACAAACCTTCAATTCCCACCGGCGTCTGACACCTCCACTAAATAATTACCAAAGAACCTCCTGATAACCCATACCAATGTATTACCTGATCAATGATCAATACCTTAAACCGCCTCACCTTATTTTCAGATATTTTGACCAGTAATTTCTTACAAACCCAGCTATAAGAAATCAAATTAAATCCTGTTATAGGACAGATGAGTTTAAGACCCAAACTCACACCCTACAAAAGTGGTTATCAAGAAAGAGCTAGAATTCAAGAATAAAAGGAGCTAAGAAGAGCAGAAAAAATATAAAGAATTAGTCCAAGATTATAATTCTCTCCAAGAAGAAAAAGAAAATTTTATGGAGATTATTTTAGATATTTCAAAGGATAACTTAGAGAAGCAATTTCAATATCTGTATATACCTGAAATGCCTGAGGAAGTGAAATTTCAGTTATTCAAGACAGTAAAAAGGACAAAACATGAGGAGATGATACAATGCCAAGAAGATATTAGATCGGCATATACTGATAACATTCCACTCAATACTCCAGGAATATCATTTGTATACCAATATCTAGATATTCATAATACTTGTCCATGTAATTTCTGCACCAAAAGCTTTCAGATTATATCATTATCACCCATCTCTACGGAAAGGTCTCCAACAAATACAAGATTTATCGGATTTCGCTCGAGTAAAAGTTATTATCAATGGACGATCTTTAGGTAACAATTCAGACAAGCTTTCAAACATCCATATCCGTAGATATTAAAGATACTTATTTAATAATAACGATATCTCCTCCCACCTTACTCATCGATCAATCGACCTTATTATTCGATCTTATGATAGCCAAACACATTATTGAAATCATAAAGACACCGAGATTTTGGAAAGCTGAGCAGAAGGATGATAATCATTTACCTATTACTTACCGATATCGCCGAGCAAGATTCGCTTTTACAGATTATATCGCAAAGACAATTCCAACATTTAACTATCAAACCACCACATTATCGACATATTTGGTTTTCTCGCATAGAATATCAAAATTTTCATGCATAATCGATTGATTAATGGAAAGATATATCAGTTTCAGCTTTATCAGCAGAAAGAAGATATAAATATTTTGCAACATATTGCTGTCGGACAATGGATGTCACTGCAAATTTTTGGGGATTATATTTCAGCTTATGCAAAACTTGAGCCGATCTGATCCACATCGGATGAAGAATCTGAACGATTGCCAAGGACACGTAAGAATTACAAGCTATCAAAGCATCAAGATAATAATATTTAATCTCTCCTACAGATATTATCAATAATTAAAAGGTTCCTTCCCATAGCAAGCTAAAAGGGTTTCTTCCACAGCAAGATAGAAATTATTTCTTCCACTTATGCAGAAAGGACAAAAGATAGGCACTACTTTGCAATTTTTCAAAGCATCTCAGCAAAATTAGTTTGGAAATGGGCTCCACCCACTTTCCGTCATTCCTTCCCACTTCAGAAATTTGAAAATAGGCCCCACCACTCAAAAAAATTTTCATAACCTCCTACCACGTAAAAAATAAAGATAAAAGATATTCCTTCTCAAGAACTCCTCTCCACCGCTGAAGATCCACCGCTTCAAGACAATCGCCATGATGCATTCCTAACCACTTATTTTCCTCACGAATTTATTTCATTTCAGGAAAGAGATGTCTATAGACGTTATTTGAAGTTTATGGCAAATGATCCATGATATTGTAAGAAATAAAATAAATGTTATCTAGATGTAATAAATCATCCGTAGATAATATCAAGAGATATCCTAGATAAATCGCTAAATTTATACGATGATTTGTATTATCATCTAATTATATAGATCTTACATCTCTTGTATTTAATCGCCGATAAGAAAGAGCCCATTTCCAAACTCTTTCTAGATGCTTTAAAATTATAATATTGCTTATCTTTATCTTTTCGATAAACTTTGATCTAAATCCTTTATACAAAAGAACCTACTAATTAATTCTCATCCCAATATTCGATGTTAACCTATTCATCATATCTCGAACTTCTTCATGGTCCATGCCTTCAAAATAATTCTCATCATCGATATTCGCTTTAACTCGCTAAAAAACACTTTGGAAATCTGTTGTCTTAATACCATGTTCAGATTTATTAAATAAATCAAATTGCTAATAAACTGAAAATGATAAAATTTTCCTTTATATCCAAGGTAAAACCATCATGCCTTTATCCCTGGTAAATTAAATGAGAGTGCCATCTTACATAAATTACCAAGCAAGATTAAATATAATCTATTTAAATAAGACTTTTCAATATCTTCAAGAATTATATACCATATTTTGTTCACAGAAAAGATCTTTCATGATAATCTCTATAATATATTACAAGATCCATTGATCTTCAAAGTATCCTAACCGACAATAAGTGTAATAGAAAATGTCGCTTTTCAAAATAAATTCCAAATGATTTCATTGTGAATTAATTAATCATTAAAATACGATCGTTAACATTCTAAAAGATCTACTAAAATATTAAGCGAGTTAAAACTTTTATTCCTAAAGAAAATCTAGATTATATCAAAAGATCGAATATATATACATGGACAGATCCGGAGAATCGACGAAAATACCTAAACGCCAAGAAAATATTTACAAATGATTCATCGCTTTTCTTTCCCATACGCCAAGATATCGTCATCATAATTCACGAACCGAAAGAATACATCTCAAGACGCCTCCAGATATTTATTTAAGATAGTGGAGAATCTTCGCTAAAAGTTAATCATATCTCATGGAACACTATAACTACTCACTAAATAAAGATAAATTTAAACTACTCAAAACATATTATGTAATTTTAATCTAAGACACTGCATTAATTTCGCGTAGTTCATTACAAAATACTTATTCAGAAATTAACTATCGATTTCTTACAAACAGACCGATATTTATAAAGAACACAACCGACATCAAGAAACTGAATTTACGCAAACCAATTATCATATTTGCTTTCAAATAGAATATCAAAATTTTCAGCATAATCGATTGATCTAATGATATATCATTTTCACTTTATCGCCAGAAAAGAAGATATAAATTTTTAACATATCATCTAATAAATTAATCACTGCATTTTTTAATTATATTACAAATTTTATAAAATTGAGCCGATTAATCAATCTGATAAGAATTAACAAAATTGTTAAAGGATCGAATTTTAATCATTTTAGCAAGAATCTATATAAATGGCCAAAATGAACTCTATTTTATATACAAAAAGATGAAACATATCTATATTTTATTGATAATGGCTACGCAGCCTAAAATTAAAAGATATCAATGTTATCTTAAATTATTTGGCTAATCAATCATCCTAATGTCATTAATAAAATTAAAAATTTGTAGATTTAGATAAATCGCTCGAAGTAGATATGATCAAACGCCTTCATAAGCCGACTTATACCCATAAATATAAGATCATCCTCGCAACTTAATCTATTTATCTAATTTGGACATGAAGTAGTAAAGATATACATGGGACGCTGATCCGGGGAGGAATTGATGACACACGTCCT
The DNA here is from genome assembly GCA_021442155.1 of Cymbidium sinense. NCBI lineage: Eukaryota > Viridiplantae > Streptophyta > Magnoliopsida > Asparagales > Orchidaceae > Cymbidium > Cymbidium sinense. The sequence continues at coordinate 5,436,451 of CM038221.1, forward strand.
AAACGCCACATGTGCTAAAGTGACTTACAAAGATACCTTCATCGCTTTTCTTTCCCATACGAAAGTATATCCCATCATAATTCATGCAACCGAAAGAATAGATAAACATCTCAAGATGCCTAGCGTATAGCCTATATTTAAGATAGGGAGAAAGCCGAATTGCTCATGAAAAGTAATTAATCATATCTCCCTTCAGGGGAGAACACTATAACTACTCACTAAATAACATAATGAAACTACTCAAAACATATATTGGAATAAAATTACTTACGACTCAAGACACTTGCTTACTCTTAGTATTTCACACTTACAAAATTATCTTATTTAAATTAACTATGATATCTTACAAACAGACTCAATATTATACACAACCGACATAAGAAAACCACTTAAACCGACTATAAATTTACATAAAATCCGCCGTGATCATGCCCAAAGACTGCATGCGCGGATGCTAACGGAGGAGTCGTTTCGCAAGTAATATCTTTCCTCTTTATTTTTCTACGCAGGAGGATTGAGTGGTGCCCACCACTATTTTCAAATTTCTCAAGTGAATGACGAAAGTTCCATTTCAAACACTTTTTCAGATGCTTTAAAAAATTATAATATATCTTTTTTTATCTTTACGATAAACTTTTTTAAGAAATCCTTTAAATTGATAAAGAAACCTTACGAATTAATTCTTGCTATCCCCAATTATCTGATGTTAACCTATTCATCATATCTCGAACTTCTTCATGGTCCATGCCTTCAAAATAATTCTCATCATCGGAATATTGCCTTTAACTCAAAACACTTCAAATCTCCGTTGTCTTAATTTAATACCAATTTGTCAGATACGATTAAATAAATTGGCAAATTTCTGCTGGCAATAAAACTGAAAATGATAAAATTTTCCTTTATGATCCAAATAAAACCATCACGTTTCTTTATCCCTAGTTCAAATGAAAGTGCCATCTTGACGATAAATTCTACCAAGATTAAGAATTAAATATAATTTACACAATAAGACGCCAATATCTTCAAGAATGGAGGATACTATATTTTTTGTTCTCACAGAAAAGATCTTCGCATGAATCTATAATACGTTTGGCAAGATCCATCGATCTTCAAAGATACCAACCGATCAATAAGAAAAATAAAATGTCATCAAATAAATTTCAAATGATAATCCCTGACGTCAGAAAGATGAAACTTGTTTCTTCCGATATGAATCCCTACTAATAATAAGTTTGATATACATAATCCAAATGCTTTAAATACCCAACGATAAAAAAGATTACATATGCCGTGTGAAGGAAAGGTGACAATTTGAAAACATTATGAATCGACGCAAGCGAGAAGTTTCTGTTTAAATGAATAAAACTCCCAATCTTCTTTCACGTTCATATGCATCACGATTTTCCTCGACATTTAATCGATTCGCTGGTCGCTTACCGCTTCAAAAGCTTTAACTCAATAGAGATGGTGATTGACAGTTTAAACTTTCCTTCAGAATGCCTAAAATAATTTCAAACTCATCCTTTACTGCAACTAACTCATCATTTTTCTTTTTCTCACTTTCCACTTCCTTGCTAATCAGAAACATTGGATTTCTAGAGATAAAGATAACTAAAAGCCGACTGATTTTGTAAATCATTAATGTGATTATTCATATCAAAACAAAGCAAGAATTCAAAGTAATCATTAACCTGTCGAACGACACAAAAAAGATCAAGTAATGCTCATGGATAATTAGGTTATCGCGTTAACCCAGATCAGATTTGCATTTTGATGAAAGATGTCATAGTAATTTTTGATTGTGGGATCCAAATGAGATACAGATAGTGTTCCCCGCAAATAAAATAAATGTTATCTTAGTTATATTTGGTTAATAAATCAATCGTAGATAGATATATCTACCAATGAGATATCCGGTAGATAAATCGCTAACGCCTATACGATGATTTGTATTATCATCTAGGCTTATACTCATGGATCTTACATCTCTTTCGTATTTAATCGCCGGATAAGAAATCAGAAGAAAAATTATTTTTTTCCCTTTTAACGTAATATCAGTAACCATTTCCTTCACTTCAAATATTATAAATTTACCCATCATCTCTTCGCTATAAAAATTCTCTCTCATTTTTATTTTATAAAATGGACAATAGCTTCACAATCAGTACGAATAGTAAAATCTTTTTGTAAAAATAATTTGAAAGCATGTAATGCATTTATGACTCCTAATATTTCATAATCTAGGGAAGTCATTGACTCGAAGTTGCCTAAAATTTCCTGATGTATCGTATTATAATTTCTCCTCAGATATTATTCGCTTCTTTAAATGGCTTAAATTCTCACCCATCCATCTCATGATTCTACTACCTAATAGCTGCTAATGGTAAATGTTTTACTTGTTCCTTTATTTTGAACAATTTTTAACATCTTCTAAGTTAAAATACTTCCCAATTCGGAGGACGCCTTCTCAGAGGATTTAATTGCCTTTCCTGCTCCTTATATAGATAATTTAATAATCCTACACTCTCAGAATTCTTTTGTGTCCTCTAATTTATCCGAAATTCTAAGACTTTTGTATATATGATCCTCAGATTCTCCTTTACCTATTCTTTGTCCCAGTTAATGTATTCTTTCATATTTCTATTTTCTTTTCACGTATCAACGCCGTTTATGCATTCTCAGAAGATCGATTCTACATGTTTATAATGCTCACTTAATGTATGAGATGTAATGAGGATGTCATCTATATATACTAATACATAATCTAAATGACCAAAGATTCTATCCATTTTTCTTTGAAAGATACTAGGTGCATTTTTAAGTCCAAAGGGCATAATTAACCATTCGTAATGTCCTAAATTGGTGGTATAGAAAGGCGGTAGGGATTATTATCTAATCGATTTGCCAAAAATCGTGATTTACAATCAAATTTACTAAAATATTTTTTTATTTTGTATTAAATTTATTAAGATATCTTGTCCCGGATTTTATAACCATCTTCTTCCTTCGCTTATAATTAATACCATCAATTTCCTCTTATTTCATAGCAGATCTTTCCGCGAGAAGGGTTGATTAATCCTAAGGTTTTAAGTCGATAATTGAATTTTAAATTCTTTTTATCTAATAATACTCTAATTTTAAGACGTATGACAAGATCTTTATTAATAATATTTGCTAATTCTCGATTTTATCCCAATGTCAGAATCTGATTTTCGCAATAATCAATTTCTTCGCTAACCGGAAAAAATCGCTCTAGTATTCGATAGTATGTATGGATCCCCGCTTATAACAAGTGGACAAGTAATCTCCTAAAAGAGGGTCATTATCTGATGATGGGTGTTGTGTTGGTTTACACCCACCACGCTTCTCGTAAAACTCGATTCTTATTAATGATATACCGCTTACTAATCGATAAATATTTATTAATTCCGTCATTCATACAAGCATAAAATTGAGACCTAAAATGAATTTTTATTAGAGATCATAATATCAATTTTGGTAAAACATATTTCTCAAGAAGTTCTGTGGTCTCATAATTCAAAAAAAACCTAATTTTATTCATAAGACATTTATTAAACGCTAGTATGACTTCCTACTAATCTTGGGTATTTGGTGATATAAAAATCTATAATAGATTAGATCGATTTCGTACCACCACTATCAATTAACGGCTTTCGATCTATCTTCAAATGTAATTTTAACATGACCGCAATGTATGATGTTGTAAGTTTTGTACTCATAGTTTAAATCTAATTTATTTATATTAATATCTTCCGCTCACTATTCGGGTTTGATTCTATAGTAGGACCAATCAAATGTATGAATGTTTTTTCCTTTATTTTTAATTTAATTCTTTCTTTATATCTTTTTCATCTTTTGCATAAACTCCCTCGACGTTGAATTTCACAAGCTTTATCTCGCTCTTCTAATTTGTCTAATCGAAGAGTATTTTATCAATACAGTGTATACGCTCTATTTCTAAATTAATTTTTTCCAAACTATTTGCTATATCAATAGTTTGTTTAATGTAATCCCTAATTTTATTATGGTATTGTAAGATAAATGACATATATCTATATAATCGATATCTATCTATGACGTTTATCGTGATAATACTTACAAACGGACATATTCCTACCACGCTACCTTTTCCTATTGTTCACTGTAATTATGCTATTCAGTCACATCTTTCTACCGCATTAATTAAACCGCTCATAAGATCGCCCTGATGTTTGGGATTCATAATCGAGTCGCTATCCGTTATACTATAATAAGATCCTTTCGATTCATTAGATGATATGCTAACATATCATCTTCTAATCCCCGAATTAATAAACTTCTATTTCTCGCTATATATACGCTTATTACATTGATTAGCTAAATGATCGTGGATCCACAAATATAGAATGACATTTTCAAACATACATAACATTTCGTTTCCTAAATATTATTCTTTCGATTTTCTAAGAATTTTCTTTTCTAAGATAGTTTTTCCTGAAAATAGTGATAAATACACAAAAATTTATATGATTGCTTTTTTAATCTTAATTTTATATTCTCTACATTTATATTAAAAGTAAAGACAATTGCGTCATATACCAATATCTTTAGCTGGATTATAAGTTCTTTCCATTTTCATTAATTTCTTTTCCTAATTCACCCAGTTTGATTAAAAATCTATCGATATTTCTTCATCAAAATATCTACCAAAATTTCTAATATAAGATATCTTTTCTATGCTATTACGCTTTTATATGCGAATTCAATATTGCAATTACCACTAAATTAATCTCAGATTCTAATAAACTTTGTAAAATTGATTATCACCTCGTCTAATGATTCGATTTCTCCCGCTTTCTTATTTTTGCTTCATTGAAAATATTTCATAGCTAGCCCTAATAATGTTTCTAAGAAAGCAAACATATCACCAATTCCACTTTTATCACTATTTGCCCAAGCTCGGACAGCATCAAATTCCCATGTGTGATTGTATCTAAGTGTTATTTAAATTGATGGTTAGAATTGTTCCATTCCTATGAGCTGACATTAAATTAATCCGTTCTACTGGTTCTACAGTCCCTTTATATTTATAATTATTTTCCTCCTTATAATCAGAATTATATTTTGTTCCGGGCCTATAAGGTCTTCCTGGATCACCTTCTTCTCCTAATGGTGGTACAGATCAACCTAGATTCCTCTATCCTATTAGACTTCTATATTTTAATTTCCTTTAATTTCTCAACTATATATGAAGTTTTTCAATCAAATGCTGGATTTGTTTTATTATCAGCTAATTCAAATTATATCTATTTTGTATTCGACAGATGTTTTCATACTAAAACATAATCTCAGATCTTCAGATGTCCTGATTAATCATCAAGAAATTTCTTCCATAATATTATTAATTAATTATTTAACTTAATATTTCCTACAGGAATCATTTTAATATTTCCATCTGTTGGAAATGGGAGCTAATTATAAATTTTCTATTTAATGTAAACGTTGGCATGCTAAAAGTAAAAATACTATTCCTAAAGTGGGGCCTACAGGAATTTTGGAATTGAAAAAGAAAACTGAAAGTAATATAATTCCTAACGTGGGAAATTATCATTTCTAAAGTGTTTTACGAGGTGAATCGTCAGTTGAAAAATATGTGAATGGCGGGAACGGTGAGACCCACCACGCTTTCATGCAAGCCTGGATGTAATCTCAGAATCATATACACGCCGATACCATCAAGTAAGAAATGGGAGAAAATGTGACAGTTCCTGATCAGATTGAACCGCTCGATACCATCATGGGGTTTTGGTGGATTTCTTTTTATTGCTACTGTTAATTATTTTATTATTTCTAAATACGGGATTTTCTACATGAGAGATATCCATTAAATGACTCATGTACCTAAATATCCTTCTATTACTATGGGCTCCGTGGTAACCTTTCTTCGTTAATTCTATCATATGAACCATCAATACTATTTCTTAATATCCTGAGAATTTCTATTATGTAATTTTAATAAAGATTTTTCTACAGGAGGATATATTCTTTTTCCTCTGTTATGACTAATATATTTATTTCTTCATTTAACACTATTATTATTATTTCTAATCCAAATGATAACTATACGGATATGTAAAACTTGCTAATATTCCTAATGTCATTATAAAATGATCTGAGTATTTATGCAGAGATGAGAAATGCTCGCCAGAGATATGATCAAACGCCTTCATAAGCTGTCGACTTATACCCATAAATATAAGCATCATCCTCAGAACTTAATCTATTTATCTAATTTTGACATTACGAACAGAGTAACAAAGATATACATGGGACGCCGATCCGGAGAATTGATGACACATGCCTCCCTAAACGCCACACACGCTGGCTGACTTTAATCTTCATCGTTTTCTTCTTTTCCCATACAGCCCAAGATATCGTCATCATAATTCATGCAACCGAAAAGAATGATAAACATCTCGATGCCGATAAACTTATATTTTTAAGATAGGAGAAAGAATTGCCGCTTCATGAAAAGTAATTAATCATATCTTCCTCATGGGAGAACACTATAACTACTCAACAAACTACAAATATATATTACTGAATAAAAATTACTTACATGTAAAATTACTTACAGATCAAGACACTCAGTTCTCACACTTACAAAATGACTTATTCTATGAAACGAACTATCGATATCGCATACAAAATGTGACACTCCTATTTTTATAAGGAAAACACAACCGACATCAAGAACCGACTTAATTTGCGAAACCGACTATAAAATTTAATTTACATCGTAAAATAAGTACCGTCGAATCACAGCACGACTGCATCAAGGCTGGATGGATGTCGCTTTAAGCAAGAATATCTTTCCTCTTTATTTTTTCTAATGCATAGATATTATTGAGTTATGCCCACCACTATTTTCAAATTTCAAGTGGAGGAATGACAAAGTGAGCCCATTTCCAAACTACGAGATGCTTTCCTAAAAAATTATAATAGGTGCTTATCTTTTATCTTTTCTCGATAAACTTCGCTTATATGGTGGAAGAAATCCTTTAACTGCTACGAAAGAGAAACCTTACTTACTTCATATCCCCAATTATCCTGATGTTAACCTATTCATCATATCTTCTTTCTTCATCCATGCCTTCAAAATAATTCATCATCGTGGACAATATTCCGCCTGAACTCAAAAAACACTTTGGAAATCTCCCCGTTGTCTTAATGAATACCAATTTGTTGTCTCAGATATGATTAAATAAATTGGCAAATTCTCACGGCAATAAACCTAAAATGATAAAATTTTTCCTTTATGTATCCGTCAGGAAAACCATCATGTCTTTATCCTGGTAAGCCAAATGAGAGTGCCATCTTGGACGATAAATTCCGGCTTGAAGATTAGCAATTAAATATAATCTATGATGAAGAAGACTGCTTTCAATATCTTCAGTAATGGGAGGATAGTCTTCATATTTTTTGTTCTCACGAAAAGATCTCGCATGATAATTCTAATAAGAATCCATCGATCTTCAAAGTATGGTCCAACTGATTGAATAAGTAAAGTAATAGAGAAAATGTCGCCGTCTTCAAATAAATTCCAAATGATTTGCTGTAATCCTGGATGCTGTAAAGATGAAACTTGTTCTTCCAGATATGAATCCCTACTAATAATAAGCTTTGATATTTGACCATAATCCAATGTCAATAAATTCAATGATAAAAAAGACGTCACATATGCATGCCAAAGGGTGAAATGGCATAAATCGACACGGCAAAGAATGGTTCTAGTGTTTGAAATGAATCCCAATCTTCTGTCGTTCATATCACGATTTTCCTCGACATTTAATCGATTCGCCGCTGGTCCTGCTTCACTGTTTGAAAAAGCTTATTTTTTAACTCAAGAGAATACGTGGTAGTATAGGTATCATTGCCTTTCAAACTTTCAGAATGCCTAAAATAATTTTGCAAACTCATTCTTTACCGCAACTAACTCATCATTTTTCTTTTTTCACTTTCCACTTCCTTTCGCTAATCAGAAACATCGATTTATAGAGATAACCCAGATAACGAAAAGTGCCGATCCTGATTTTGTAAATCATTAATGTGATTATTCATATCGCTTAAGCAATTCAAATAATAATCATGTCGAACGACATACACCAAAGATTGCCGCAACGCTGATGGAACTGGGTGGAGGTCGCTTTGAACCGGATTGGTATCGGTTCTATTTTAGGAAAAAGATGTCTAGCAGGTTTATACTGATTTGAAGTGGCATGGCAAAATCCACGATATTCCCGCAAATAAAATAAATGTTATCTTAGTTTATTTGGTTAATAAATCATCCGTAGATAATATATCTAGCTACTGAGATATCCGTAGATAAATCGCTAAATGCCTATATGATGATTTGTATTATCATCTAAGGTGGCTTATACTCTGTGGATCTTACATCTCTCTTTGCATTTAATCGCCGATAAGAAATCAGAAAATTATTATTTTTCGAATGTAACATCAGTAGCCATTTCCTTCATTATAGCTCTCTCATATAAATTCTTTCTCTCATTTTTATTTTTATAAAATGGACAATAGCTTCACAATCAAGATAAGTAAAATCTTTTGTAAAATAATTTGAAAGCATTAATGCATTTATGACCCTAATATTTCATAATCTATCATTGATGAAGTTGCCTAAAATTCTGATGATCGACATAATTTCTCTCAGACATATATGCTTTTAAATGGCTTAATTTTTAATTCTGCGCCCCATCCATCTTGAGAGGCATCTACTACTGCAATTTTGTAATCTGTTTCCAGAGGAAGTGTTAGTTTTGGTAAATGTTTTACCTGTTCTTTTATTTTTTGAACAATTTTAACATCTTCTAAGTTAAAATACTCAACGGTGGAGGACGCCTTCTGTAAAGATTTAATCTTCTTCCTAAGTCCTTTATGCGTCATAATTTAATAATCCTGTAATTCTTGTGTCCTCTAATTTATCGGGAAATTCTAAAACTTTTTTAGATATATGATCCTGTAATTCTATTTCTCCTTATCCTATTCTTCCCTGAAGTTAATGTATTCTTTTTCTATTTTCTTTTGACGTAATAATGCCGCATGCATTCTAGTAAGATCGCTTCTACATGTTTATAATGCCATTAATGATGAGATGTAATGAGGATGTCATCTATATATACTAATACATAATCTAAATGGCCAAAGATTCTATCCATTTTTCTTTGAAAGATACTAGGTGCATTTTTAAGTCCAAAGGGCATAATTAACCATTCGTAATGCCCCACGGTGAAGTAAGTAGGATAGATCGATTATCTAATCAGATTTTGCCAAAAAAACCGATTTACAATCAAATTTACTAAAATATTTTTTATTTTGTATTAAATTTATTAGCATATCTTTGTCCGGGATTTTATAACCATCTTCTTCCGTATTATCATTTAAGCGTTTATAATTAATTACCATTCTAGCCTTTCCTCTTACAATTTTCGGTCCTCGCACATAAATGCAAATCGATCTACGTTCAGATTTGAGGGGTCGGATTAATCCTAAGGTTTTAAGTCGAGCAATTTTAAATTTTAAATTCTAATGGGAATACTCTAATTCTTAAGACGTATGACAAGATCTTTATTAATAATGTAATATTTGCTAATTCTCGATTTTATCCCAATCAGATTTTCGCCAATAATCAATTTCTTCTCGCTAATCAAAAATCGCTCTAAAGGCTTGTATGTGTATGATAGTATGGGATCCCTATAACATAACAAGTGGACAAGTAATCTCCTAAAAGAGGGTCATTATCCGATGATGGGTTGTGTTTTACACCCACCACGCTCGTGGAAACTCGATTATTTTAATGATTTTACTAATTGATAAATAGTTTTATTAATAGTTATCTGGCCGTCCATACTAAGCATAAAATTGAGACCTAAAATGAATTCTTTATTGTGAGCATTGTATCATAATATTTTGGTAAAACATATTTCTCAAGCAGTTCTGGTTCCTCATAAAAAACCGAATTGACTATTCATAAGACATTTATTAAATGCTAAGTATGACTTCCTACTAATCTAGTTACAGATTTGTGAAAATCTATAAATAATTCTAATGATTTTAAGTTATCACGGTACACTACCACTATCAATTAAGGCTCAACCGCTGATCTATCTTCAAATGTAATTTTAGTCACGACCGCAATAAGTGATGTCAAGTTTTAGTCATGGTTTCAATATTCGTTTCAGCTAAATCTAATTTATTTATATTAATATCTTCCTCACTATTCACAATTTGATTCTATGAGGATTCGTGAATCAAATGTATGTAAATGAAGTTTTTTCCTTTTAATATTTTAATTTGTATTTTTAATTTAATTTTCGCTTATCTTTTTTCATCTTTGCATAAACTCCCGATTTGATCTCGCTCTTCTGCTCTTCTAATTTGTCTAATCGAAGAGTATTTTATCAATACTAGTGTATAATGCTCTATTTCTACATTAATCTTTTCCAAACTATTTGCTATATCAATAGTTTCTTTAGGTTTAATGTAATCCCTATGGTTTTGATTATGGTATTTTTGTAAACATAAATGACATATCTCAATAAGACATAATTGACATCTATACCTATGATGTTTATCGGGATAATACTTACAATGGATACATTCCTTAGTCATGCTACCTTTTCCTATTTCAAAGAGATGTTCACAATTATTCATTGTTGTAGCTTCCATCTTTCTACTGCATTAATTAAACCGCTCATGATCGCGTCTGGCTTCATATTCATAATCGTAGTCATATATATTCAAGATATGATATGCTAACTACATCATCTTCTAATCCCCTCGAATTAATAAACTTCTATTTCTCAAGTATACGCTTATTACACATTAGCTAAATGATCGGGATCCACAAATATACAAGAAATGACATTTTCGTACTGTATGCTTAACATTCCTTTCCAAATATTGTTTTAGATTTTCTAAGAATTTTTCTTTTCTGAAAATTTTGGGTAGTAAATATTTTACAAAATTTATATATGATTGCTTTTTTTTTACTTGTTTTGAATTTTATATTCTACATTTATCTTGTAATATTAAAAGAAAGACAATTCAGTCCTATACCAATATCTTGGTAGCTTCCGGATTATAAGTTTTTTCCATTTTTCATTAATTTCTTTTCCTCCTAATTCACCGTAGTTTGAAAATCTATCGGATATTTCTTCATCAAAATATCTACCACTCTACTTGCAAAGTTACATATAGTTTACGTAATTCTATCTATTTCACACCGCTAAACTTAATTGTTCTAAGTTTCTATAAGCATGATCTGAATATTAAGATTGCCTACCTGATCAAATCCTGTGGTATTCTCTAATAAACTTGTAGAAATTGTATTTATCACCTAATTGTCTTAATGATTCATTTCTCCCGCTTTTCTTTTTGCTTCATTGAAAATATTTGCAGCTTTCTCCTAATAATGTTTCTAAGAAAGAAACATATCACCAATTCCACTTTATCACTATTTATTTGCCCAAGCTCTGACAAAGATCAAATTCCCATGTGCTGGATATGACACTCACATTTGTGGTTATTTAAATTGATGGTTAGAATTGTTCCATTCATATTAAATTAATCGCTCTACTTCTTACCCCTTTATATTTATAATTGTTTTCCTCCTTATAATCCGCCTATATCTCCTGGACCACCTTCTCTTCCTCCTACAGTACATCACCCAGACGCTTCTCATCCTGATAGAATTCTCCTAATTCAACTACATATTCGGCCTATCTATCCTCTCAACTACATATCGACTCCATTTTCAAAGGCCAATTCAAATTATATCTATTTTAGTTCAATGTGTCAGATGTTTTCATACTAAAAACATAATCCAGATCTTCAGATGTTCTGGATGAGTTTCAATGTTACATTTAACTTAATATTTCACAGAATCATTTCCATTTCCGCTTAATATTCGCTTAATATGCCGTAAAAATACTATTCTAAACCGGGGCCCATTGAATTTATAATGAAAAAAGAAAAGTGCTAATATAATTCCTAAAGTGGGCCTAATGAATTTGGAAAAAGTAATTCTAAGTACCTTGGAATATAATACCGAAAATTGTATTAAATAAATATAATATATATAAAAATATGAATGAAGGACAGAGACCGCCCATACCATCATGAGTTCGCTTATCATACCTGTAAATATATGAGATTACTTGGTAGATATCGTTAAACGACTAATGCAAATATTCCTTCTATTGTTCCGCTAGCTAATTCTAATCCTAAAATACTATTACTCTATGAATAAAAGAATTTTTTTCAGTAGATATATTCTTTTCCTCCGGTTATTTATTTCTATTTCGAGAATTATCAATTGAATATTATTTCTCTAACTACAAGATAATATTACACAGAAACTTCATATTCTAACGCTGGCTAAACGACCATATTACGAGATTTAGATAAAGAGCCTGAAAAGCGACTCACCCACATCACATAAGATTACCACAATAATGCGCTAAAGCTACTTACCATATATTTCATCTTTTCTTTCCATAAATGCGATATCGCCATCATAATCTACAAACAAATGTATAAATCTCAAGACGCTCTAGAGATTTATAAGGGATAGTAGCTAACATTCATATTCATCCTGGAATATAACCTTACCTACTCAAAACATATATTAAGAATAAAAATTACGCACTTTACTGCAAGCTCCCACGGTATATTATTTTCTTTACAAACAGACGAATTTCATTTCAAAAACACAACCGACATCAAGAAACCGAATACGTTGTAAACCGGTAAATTTAATTTACATCTGCAAGCTTACCAACTACGAGATGCTCATAGCAAGAAGACAACATTTACTACGCTATTAGTAAATTTTCTCAATGATGAAAGTAAACCATGCTAATTTTGTCAATGCTTTCAAAAATCGCAAGTTATCGATTTATCTTCATTCATTATCATAATATCTGCAGAGATTAAATACATGCCTACGCTTCATCAAGCCATTGTAATTTTCCTCATTACCTCTAAAGATTCTTCACTGATCACAAGTTTTACAAATAATCCCAAGATGCACCTATAATGACATCTTATGACCATGTTATGTTGCAAAATATTTATATCTTCTTTAACATAATTAGCATATCTCTTGAGAAACTAAATATATACCATTTGCTTCCACGGATCAGGCTAACTGATATAATCTCAAAAAATTTAATACTATCAGCCATATCCTTATATAATGACATCCTTTAATTTTCCAAAAAATCTCTCATGTTCTTTATAATTTCAATAACTGTGTTCTGCTATCCATAAAGACGTAATAATAAGCGCCCAATTGATCTGATGAGTGAATTTATAGGAAGATATCATTATTATTGGAATAATATCCTCTGCATCCTGATGTAAACATGCAAATTTCTCCTTTGCCATCCGCCTCATATAATAACTTACTCGTAAAACAAATCCAACAAATCTGCATCACCATTGCCTAAGACCCTTTCCCAGCATGGAGGATAATGATATAACTGAAGTTTTAAGTAAATTATTTTAATCAAAGCAACCATGAAATATTGGGGATTATATTTGAAAAAAATAAAAAAGATTTTACCATAACAGCTATTTTCCATTTAGATAAAACTAAAAATGAACAGAAAATTTATAGCATGAGATGGGAAAATTTTATAACTACCAATGAAGGAAATAGTTATAATGTTATAGTCAAGCATATAAAGGGAAACAATAATTTTCTTATGCATGTGATTTTATCCCGAGATTAAGTAAGCATCAAAGAGAGATCCACTGATTATAAGTCACCTTAATGATAATACCAATTATCATATGTATCATTTATTCTACTATGGATATTTCAAGAAGCTGATATATTATCTACCTGATGGATTAGCCAAATAATTTAAGATAACATTGATATCTTTTTTAATTTTCGACTAACAATTACGTCAACAAAAAAAAGCCCTCCTCATCCAAATCAAACCTCCTCCTCAGAGTATGATTCCCCATATTTTGATCCTCCTCCATCTCTCCAAACCTGGGCTCATTTCGGCCATTTATCCACGATCTCCTACCTAGTGCTCTTCAAGACAAACTTTCAATTCCTCACCAAGTGTCTCTTTGACACCCTCCACTAAATAATCTACCAAAAGAACCTCCTCCTAGATAACCTTCCATGGTGCAATGGGATCGTGACATAACCTGATCAATGATCAATACCTTAAACCGCCTCCGCCCTCTCATATAAGCCATACCGGTATGTAGAAAGATGACTGGGCAATTTCTACAAAACCTGGGGCCATGCTAGTAAATCAAATCAACTAAATCTCGAGATGTGACAGACGTATTTAAAGCATCCAAACCCACAAAAGGAGTATCGCAGTTTTGCTATGCTAGAATTCGCTAATTCACAAAAAAAGGGAGCAAAGCGAGCTGCTAAGAAAGTGTAAAAAATATAGGCTAGAATTCAAGAATAATTTCCAAGGATAGAAGAAGAGCGGAAAAAATCAAAAGAAATTTTAATGCTAGTCCAAGATTATTTTAAGAAGAAAAAAAGAAAATTTTACTGAGATTATTTTAGAAATTTCAAAGGATAACTGTGGTAGTTAATTTCAACATATCTATATATACCCTAAAATGTCCCGGGAAGGAAGTGAAATTTCAGCTTATTCAAAGACAAGAAGAAAACAAACACGAGAGATTTGGATACAACGCCAAGCAAGATATTGCGGAGACATATACACGATAACATTCCACCTTAATACCCCGTGAATATCATGTGTATACCAATATCTGCCCAGGATATACATAATACTTTTGTCCATGTAATCTTCTCGCACCGGGGTCAAGCTTTTCGATTATATCATTATCAATTCCATCTTTGCTCTACGGAAAGGTCTCCAAACAATGGTCAATGCAAGATTTATTGTCGGATTTCTAAGCTCGAGTAAAAGTTATTATCAAATGGCTGAGACGGATCTTTAGCCAATTGGCACGTTTCAAACATCCCGGGATATCCGCAGTGAGATATTACAAGCATACCATTTAATAATAATGATATCTCCTCGGGCCACCTTACCTATCGGGATCAATTCCACCTTAATTATTAAGACCTTAACATCTCATCTTATGGCTAGCCATACGCTAAACACATTATTGAAATTATAAAGACACCCGAAGATTTTGGAAGTTCGGAAAGGTATGACGTAAGAATTCCTCATTACTTACCTATTACTACCGAGATACCGGGCCGATAAAGATTCGCTTTTACAGATTATATGGGCTAGACACAATTCCCCAAAGTAACAATGAACTATCAAACCAAATTACCACATTATCGCATTATTATTTGGTTTTCCGTCGGGATAGGAATACTCTACGATAATCATTGATTATCTGGAAGATATATCATTTTCAGCTTTATCGCCACAGTATAAGAAGTAAGATATAAATATTTTGCAACATATCGTCAGCTCATCGCCTGAATATGGAATGTCATTACGCTAACATGTATTTTTGGGTGGATTATATTTACGCTTATGCAAAATCACTTGAGCCGTGATCTTGATCAAGCGATATCGCCATGAAGATCAACAAAGATAATCTTTTAATGTAAAGACGGCTAAGCAAGAATCACGTAAGCACCATGTGCCTATCAATGAGCGCGATCAAGATAATAATATTTAATCTCTCCTACGATATTATCACAATTAAAAGTGACAAAAGATTAAAAGCACTACTTTCGTAATTTTCCAAAGCATCTCAAATAAAATTAGTTTAAAATGAAATGGCTCCACCCACTTTCCGGCCATTCCTTCCCCACTTCTAGTAATTTGAAAATAAGTGGTGGGCCCCACCACTCAAAAATTTTTCATAACCTCCCCGCCAGCCACATAGAAAAATAAAGAGGAAAGATATTCTTCTGTCAAGCTAACTCCCTCTCCACCGTCTGAAAGATCCAATCGGCCTTAGTAGAGATGGCTGTCAGCCAAGATGACATTCCCTCGACAAACCCCACTTATTTTCTCACAGACATGTAAATTAAATGTTTGGCTTCAAGGTGAAAGTTTGCCATAGCCTGGCTTATGCTTTTCCTGGCTTGTCGATGTCTACAGTTTTCCGTCTATAAAGGGAGCTACCGGTTTGTAAGATATCACGGTCATTTCAGAATAAGTCCTGTTTTGTGCGTGAGCTTTGTAGTCTATGTGCAAGTGTGCTTCCCCCTGCAGTTCAGGTAATAATTCCTAATAATATACGTTGAGTAGCTTCATTATGCTATTTAGAAAGTAAGAGGTTATAGTGTTCTCTCCCTGAGGTGGAGACAGCTGATGAATTACTTTTCACCATAATTCCCGGCTTTCTCCCTATCTTAACATAAGGCTTATAATCATTAGGCCAAAGATTCCTGGAGGACGTTTATTCTTTCGGGTATTCTTTCTAATACCGATTATGATGACTTAATGACCGATATACGAGCATCACTTGGTCAGATGGGAAAGAAACGATGAAGGTATGCTATAAGTCCCGCTTTAGCTCAGTCCAGCAAGTACTTTAGCCGCTACACATGCCTCCCCGTCAACTCCCCATGTCGCGGTGTCATATGTCCCCCGCCTGGTTATACGCTGCTCATGTGCTCACCTAAAAAAAATCAGATAAGTTGCATGATGACTGCTTATATTTATGGGTATAGAGTCACACCGGCCATGACGACGCTAGATGATCATGCCCATCGGGCGGTTAAGGGGCGTTGAACAATTATCTCATCTCCGATAAATACTCATTTTTATACATTCAGAATATTAAGAAGTTTTACATATCCTAGAGATGGTTGTATAAATAGTTATCTGTTGATTAGAAATAATAATAATTAGAAATGAATTCTCAAAAATAAATATATTGTCATAGCAATGTGAGGAAAAAGAACGGATTTAGCTACACCGACGCAATGGTGAGTAGCAGAGAACCCTAGTTTGATTAAATCATTTTTGAGTAACTAATCCTACATGTACTTGGAACTGATCTATCTTCAAATGTAATTTACTTAAGCGAATAAGGTCAGTAAGTTTTGGCCACTAAGGTTTCAAATTTTAAATCTAATTTATTTATATTAATATCTTCTCGCTTCACTATTTGGGTGTATGATTCGAGGACTGTAATGAAATGTACCTTTATACTACTTTAATACTTTTGTATTTTAATTTAATTTTCTGCTTATCTTTTTTTCATCTTTTTGCATAAACTCCCCGAAGAAAGTTTATTATCAATGCATCGATCTTTACAGTAACAATTTGACGCTTTCAAAACATCGATATCCGTGAGGATACAAGATACTTATTTAATAATAATGATATCTCACCATTTGCTATATCAATAGTTTCTTTAGTTTAACGTAATCCCTACTTATTAGAAGATTTTCATAAAGATAACCATATATCCTCGAGCAAGACATACTGACATATATATCTATGCTTTTATCATATCTTACGGCTTTTCGATTTATAATATTTATGTAATATGAGGGATACAAGATGTACTTAATGGGGATGACTTAAGTTTATATGCATAAGAATTGTTCAATATTATCAGCCTCGAAATTGCCACCACCTCTCGCGAAATGAATAAAGGTATGATCTGAATGCCAGTAATTTTCTTCGTAAGAGCTGCAGATTTAATAATTGACGCATTCCACAATAGATTTCTGACATGTGTTTCATAGAGATGGATCTCTATAAAGTTCTCCTATAAGTACTCTCAATACCGGAGAGAACTTTCGGCTAGATCGCTTAACGAAAGATATAAGAATGAGTGGATTTTAAAACATGGAATTTATGAAATTCATATTACATTACTAAAACGATTTTTGGAGGAGCGCTCATCTGGGACCTTCCAGGATTCCTGAGCCGGCCCCTGGCCTACTTAATGAGAGGAGTAAATGCACCCAACTGACCGAATTATTAAGAACACATGGGTTACGCCGCCCAAAAAATCGTAGATTGAATGTGTTCGCGCTATGCGACAGTCTACCTTAACTAACAGTAAGTTTTTTTGCTATCGTTGTTCCCTAAACTCACACAACTCAGAGTCATCGTCATAACCACATCATGATTGTAATATTTTATTGTTTTATTTACAACCATCCATCGTAGAACTCGCTGAATCGATCATACGCGAACAAGCCATACGTCATTAACACGTGCATCAATCGCAAGATTGATCGAAAGAGATGAACATAATAACACTTCGATTGGACATCGACCTTCGTGAGCCGAAGCTTTTTTTAATTTGTCACACATTTAACAAACTATCGTAAGGTGGATTAAAGGTAGATCAATTTCATTTAAGCATTTTATTGATACTTAATTTGAAGTTATTTAAAATTAGAATCACATTTGATGGAAGTATCCTCCCTGAAATCTTCATTCAACATACTATCATCGAAAGAAGTGAATCAATCAATATTTGGTAGAACTTTAGATTTTGTCAACTCGCTAAATCCTACAGATCGCATCTACCGATACGCATGTCAAATTATATTTTAATAAGTTAGAATTTTATAATAATCGGATTTTAGATTTTGTTAACCCTAAGACTCCCCAACCTACAAAACCAAGATAAATCTAAATTTATCATTGACGATAAAGACAGGTATTAAAATTTTAATCACTTCATAATCGAGTTTAATTGAATTTAACGCTTCGCGCTCGCACGTACACAATGAAGTGGATCCGGAAAGCAGGAAGTGTTCTCAAAAGTTAAGAACGGGAGTGTGGCTCGATCCATCATTATATGCACATCTTAATCTTGTGACTCGCAAGGGTTGCATCGGGTTCTACTCTTACTGAGATATTCGCATATTGCATCCCATATGCTACAACTTTAAATTTAATCAAGCCTTCTTCAATTCATCGAATCGACACTACAATATATGCATTCAAAACATTCAATTGTTGAGAGTCTTATTTATATTTCTCCAATTTGATTTCAAATACAAGATCCAAATGATCTTTAAAGGCCACATTCATGATTGCTCACGAGTTGCCTAATCAATTTACGCTTGTATAAAACTATCAAATTACTTACACGCTTTAATTTGAAAATTGAACATTCAAATTTACCACAAATCATTTGTCCTTGATATTCAATTGAGATCATCCTTACATTATTCAAGTGTATATTCACATTGATTACTTGTTCATGAATTTAACACTTTGAATATCCAAAGAGAAGCTTTGTTCATGCAAAAAGACTTTGAATCCAATATGGATTTATTCCCATTCAAATCTATTTATGAATTATTTAATCTCCTCTAAATTCATCTCATATTCATCTTGAAAATCATTTCAATTCCAAATCATGAGCTTAAGAATTTATTTGAAATTGATTAATTATGCACTTCATAAATTCATATTTGGAATTCAATCTTTATTTACGAAAGTGGTTCTTTAAATTTTCATTCTCCAAGCTTTTAAATTCATTTTGAATTAATCTCACTTTTAGAATCTAATTCAAATTCTTTCATATTTGAGAGTTTATCTTCCAATTAGCTTAAAGCAAACTCTTAATAGCTCCTCCAATCATACCCGCACTCAACTTAGAATCAATACATGTTTGCTACATACATGTCATATCACTTAAGATTTCATAAATTGAATATGAACTTTAAAAGGGTTTACTCTCCTTATAAGTTGAAAGGATTTAGAGAGTTTTTCTTCCACATTTCATTTAATTCTTCAAGTCATAAATTATCTTTGAGCATTGGTAAAAGAAGTGGATAAATTATTTAATATTGTTTGTGAGTTTTTAAAGAGACTTTATAAGTAATCCTTTTATGCTAACATTTATATTTTTTTTGTATTTACTGACTTATTTACCCATTTCATTAATTCATTTTTTTTAATGAATTTGATTTTGATTTTTTTTTTCTAAGTCCCTAAAATTTGACAATGCATTTTGTACACAAGATGTGATCATCAGTTTTGAGGCTCTTCTCATCACGCCTCATGAACATGACGTAGTGTAAACACATCGAATTTTTATCTCACCAGGCATGTCCTTCAAACCTACATAAAGAAGTATATATAAACATACATTCCACACATTTATTTCTACACATCCAAACTCATTTTGTTTGCAAATCTAATACAACGATCAACAAGCACGTAAAGTGGAAAATGAATGCCCCTAGAGAACCTCGATGAAAAAGAAAAGGTTGGAAGGGTAATTGCTGCCATGTCGACATTAGAGGAGGAATCAGAAGGTATATCGAGAGAAGAGATGACCTCGATGAGTTGCTCGCTCATACCCCTCGGGAAAAGGGGAAGTCGGCAAAGGAGAAGTTTGGCTAAGAGAAATTCGGCCAAGAGAAAATAAGGGAAGGAGGATTTTCGGATAGCTTTGGATATGAGATCAAAAATCGAATGAGGGAAGGAAATAGATTTTCGCCAACAAAATGAGGGAAGGAGGAAGATTTTTCGCCAAGTGTGAGGGAGAAGGAAGGAGGAAAGCTTACCTTTCTTGAAGTTTGCTCAACCTGAGATAAGGAAAATGAGAGAGAGCTTCCGAGGGAAGCTCGGTTTTGAAGGAGGCATGAGCCGGTCTGCATGGTTGAAGGGGAGAGCTTGAAGGGGAGGGTATTTTGAGGAGGACTGGGAGGGACGCTTTTGCTTTGAAGAGGGGAGAACCGAACAAAGAAATGAGAGGAGAGGTGTCAAGTCGAACGAGGGATTTAGGTCGAACGGGTAGTGAGATGGGTCGGTTAGAGATTTAGGTATAAAAAGGCTTTAGTTAATTTTTTTTTAACACTTAATCGATCTTAAAACAAATAATAATAATATCTTATCAATCTTAAAATGTCCGATGCCATTGTTCGCTTCTGTCGACGCCAAATCGTAGATTTTAGCTTAAAAATGCTGCCGCTCGCCGACATTCGCCAGACTCCGGCCGAACATACTCAATAGATTTCGACAAACTAATCCGTAATCAATTTTACGAATGAAAGATATTCGACCGCAGCCGATATACGCTGGATATCGATAGCTCGGCTGATTGATCGAGACGTTGATTAAATTTCGACGCTCTAAAATAAGTGAATTCCAACAAGTCATTCTGCCGACGGAGATTGTTTCGACCGATTTTGCACCGCCGGATTTCACCGCATCGCATCACTATCACTTCCGATTATTCAAGATTCGGTAGACGCCGTCAATTGAGTATGCATGCCTCTAAGGTTTTTCGCATTTTCAACCAACCAATTTCATGAACGGTCATCGACATCGCCGCAGCTTCGACCGACGCAGTGTCTCCACGGCTGATCGTTGACAATATTATATTCACCAATTTCGATGCTTCAACGCAGAGTCCCATCGATCTCGCTTTTTCGATCATTTTGGCGTTCAATATCCTCAGAGTCGTTACATCAGCTCGAGACCGATTTTGATTCAATCATATCATGCATGGAGGTCAACAAAAATGATTTGTTAATAATAGATTTAAAGTTCTAAAAACACTAAATAAAATTATAAAGTGGCATATAACTTTTTTCCTGTCATGTCTATGACTTTGATTTACAATATTTTATACAATGAAGGATAGAAAATGTTCATTATATAGGTATATCTTATTTTACATGAATTATTGTTGTTCAAATTAATTTGTTAAGAATAGATTTAACGCAGAGAGCACTCAATAAAAGTGGCATGCAAAGTTATAACAAAATTTTCTTCTATCATATCACGGCAGTTGATTTATACTATTTATGTACAACAAAGCTTAAAAATTGATTTATTTAAGGTTATATGTATAGTAAAGACAGAAACAATATGTTAAAATTATGTTCTGCAATTGAAGGGGAGAGCCGAATGCTTGAGGGAGATCACGTACTCATGCTACTTGTTGTTTGAAGAGGGAGAACCGAAAGAAATGAGAGAGGAGAGGTGTCAAACGAGGGATTTAATCCTGCAAGTGAGATGGCCTGGGAGGGATCGCGGCCAAGTTGTTTGAAGAGGGAGAACCGAATGAAAAGAGAGGAGAGAGAAACAATGAACGGCCCAACGGGATTTAGTAAAAAAGGCTTTAGTTAAATTTTTTTTTAACACTTAATCGATCTTAGAATGAATTTTATACCATAAAATAATAAAATAATATATATATATATATATATATATATATATATATATATATATATCAATCTTATTATGTTAACGACGAACCGCTTCGCTCATCGATATCCGCTCAAGTCCGCCACAACGGTAGATTTCAAATTTTAAAACGCCGCTTCCAATCACCGACATTCGAATTTGTCCGAATCGAGTAATCAGCCGCTGATAGATTTTGACGCTTAAAACTAACGGGCGCAATCAATTTTATGAATGAGGTCGCTTTGGATATCGCCGCCTTCCCGACTGCGCCGCTGACACATATGATATCACGCTTGACGGCTCATCGTTACCTGATCGCAATATTTATATTCTCGATTAATTTCGACGCTAACGCTGGTGAAGTCCGCTCATCGGAGATCGCTTGACCGATTTTTGCACCATCGAGCGTATTTCACTTGGCAGATCACCATCATTCGTACCGCGCGACGCCTTTGGTTCGCCAATAACGGGCGCTTTCATAATGGACGGAAGTTTTATTGTTTGGCATACCATCGACGTATGATTCAGCATTCTCAACAATAAGCCGTCGATCGGGATTTCGTTTCAATTGAAGGATTTCAATGGGACCGCTTTCAAGGCACAATTCACTCTCAATTTGAAGTTACTTGAAAGGTCCGTCGATTTTGGATTTTGAGCTGGATTGATGTATCACGCATGGAGGTCAACAAAAATGATTTGTTAATAATAGATTTAAAGTCCTCAAAAACACTAAATAAAATTATAGAAGTGGCATATAACTTTTTTCCTGTCATGTCTATTACTTTTGATTTACAATATTTTATACAATGAAGGATAGAAAATGTGTTCATTATATAGGTATATCTTATTTTACATGAATTATTGTTGTTCAAATTGATTTGTTAAGAATAGATTTAACGCAGAGAGCACTCAATAAAAGTGGCATGCAAAATTATGACAAAATTTTCTTCTATCATATCATGGCAGTTGATTTACACTATTTATGTACAACAAAGCTTAAAAAATTATTGATTTATTTAAGGTTATATGAATAGCATAGAAACAATATGTTAAAATTATATCAAATAACACTCAATAAAAAATCTCAATGAGAATGAACGGAAATTGATCTAATGATTAGAATAATTGATTCACAACATTTGTTAACATTTGATTGACAGCATTTTTAATAAAATTTTGGCATTCTTCTTGATGTTTCAGTTCATTGAATCCAATGGTCCTTGGGAGCATATCACTGCGCTGCTTAGAAAGCAGCTTCTCTTGCTTTTGAGAAGAAGAAAAGATCAACCCTACTACTGATATCATTGAATGTCTGGGAAAAGGTATTTTCTATTTATTGAGTGCGAATTTTCATCAATCAAAAAAATTTTTTTTTCTTCTGCTCTTATTGTCCATGTGATTTATTTATTTATTTTATATTTGTATTTATTGCAGCTTGGAGGATATATGTCCTGCATATTTATCTTATTATAACATTTCTAAGGGTAAAGAGATTGGAGGCTTTAGACTTTGTGGTTTTGTTTTTTTTTGGTGTAATACTTTTTATGCTATCTGTATGCCAAAAGGTTAATGATATTGAGTATTGTATCGTGGAATGAACCAATAATTGAAGATAATTTAATGATGATTGCTTATCCGTGTTTGGAATTTTTTTATTGGAACTTCAGTGATTTTCTTCAGATATATGATTTTTTCTGATATATTATCATAATTTTCATATTTTGGTGATATATAGCTACTAGGGCTGTAATTGAGTCAAGCTCGAAGCTTATTTATTTATATTTATCTGAACTCCCATTCAAGCTCGCTTACTTAGCTTGAGCTCGCTCATTAGATAAAATGCTTGC
Organism: Cymbidium sinense; assembly: GCA_021442155.1. Taxonomy (NCBI): domain Eukaryota; kingdom Viridiplantae; phylum Streptophyta; class Magnoliopsida; order Asparagales; family Orchidaceae; genus Cymbidium; species Cymbidium sinense. Next base: position 5,460,476 of record CM038221.1, read on the forward strand.
CAAGCTTGCCCGATTTCGAGCTGCCTTTTGAAGCTCTAGAAAGTTAGATTTTAATTTTTTTTTGTCTATATTGTTAATTTATGATGTATATATATAGATGTATATATATATATATATATATATATATATATATATATATATATATACATATATATATATATATAGTGCAATTATTATATTTGTAGATAACATCTAAGCAAATAAATAAATAGTGTTAAACATATTAAATTAAATATGTGTTAAATATGTCATAATGTAAGCAATTACTTTTATTTACAGATAGCATATCATGATAAATATTTTCATATAAATTTAATTTGATAGTATCATAATTTCAAATCAAATAATCTTTAATATTACACTGAAAATAAGAAAAAATTATAATTTTATTTGATCAATATAGAATTACTGATAGTGATAAATATCTCATATAAATTTATTTTGATAGTATGGTACAACTTTCAAATTTCAAATTAAACAACCTTCTAATATTACATAGAAAATAAAAAAAATAACAATATGTTAGCAATATCATACATAAGAAAATGAATTTTCAAAGAAAGAGTGATAGATGAAAGATCTGATAATTATAATTTTTGAAGTCATTTTCTTTTTGAAGCATCCTCGTTTAGTACTACCTAAGGTTAAGCTTAAGGCCTAACAATCACAATATAATAACATGAGTTTTTTAGAGCAAGAATTCATACCATAAAAGTTACAAGTAAAGCAAAGAAAATTTTAGAAAAGTCTCTAACCCAAAAAGATCAACAAAATTTCAACATCCAAACCAATAAGATTACAATCACATATAGTGTTACTAGCCAAAGAGAAATGGAGAAAACATCAAAGCCATCACAACCGACTTACCTCAGTCCTTGAATAAGTCATTCAACCAAAGAACAATTGCCTACAAAGTCTTATTCATGACAAAAAAAAATAATATAAATATAAATAAAGCCAAGTAGCTAACTATGACCTAGCTACCAAAGACCTAAATACAACGTCTCCTCAAGCAATAACAATTGGGAAAGTAACAGAACCAAATAAATCAAAGCAAAAAAGGGCAAAGAAGACATCAGCCAAAGAGAAAAGGGGAGAAACATAAAAGGCCTAAAAGGCCTAAGAAAAATAATAGACTGCACCAGCAAGATAGAGTAAAGATCCAACCCAAAGAGCCAACCCCAACAATATACCAGAACACAATAATGAGCCACCAATGAGCCAAAAAATCAAAAAAAAATAGAATAGAAGAAAAGAACCCTAAACTACTAAGATAGAAATAAACAACCAAGGCAACAAAGAACAGCAGCAACTCGAAAGGGATGTTAGCAAGAAGTCCTAAATCAACAAAAATTGACCACTAGTCTACCACAAAATCAACAATAATACAACAGTAACAGCTTAATACTGGGTCTAAAAGACAAAAAAAAAACTACAAAGATGTAATAAACAACAATAAAACTGCAGTAAAATAGAATAGCATCAGCATGCAAAGAGCAAAGTAAAGAAAGTTTCATAAAAGGCTCAAGCTCAGTCAACCCAAAATCATCTCAATGAGCAACAAAATATGTGAGCATCCAAATTTCAATAAATAGGTTCACCTAGTCAACCAAAGGCCAAAACAGAAAGATCCTCCTCCAACAACAATTAGAAAGCAAATAGATCAATGTGACTCCTCCATCGAAAAGCAAACATAACCACATAGTCGTTGACCTTCATATGTATGCCACAAATTGAGCCCACAAGCCTAATTCACGGACTTGATAAATTGACAAGCTTAAATGTACTGGCGTCATTGAAAATGATCAAAACGACTGTTGATGAACGCATCATTTAGAACGTCAAAATTGATCAGGATATAAATATTGCACGACTTGATAAGCAACACCCACTAAGGAGTCCCCCCCCCCAATTTTTATTTTTTCGCTTTTCTAAAAAAAAGAAATTAAAAAAGAAAGCTGAAAAGAAAAACTATCCACTCTCATTCGCAACTCCTTCCTCATTTTTCCAACATTTCTCTCCTCTCATGATTTCCTTCGCCCAAAAAAAAGGTAATTCTTCTTCCTTTTCTAATTCTTTGCCCAATCCTCGCTTACTCGGCCAAGACTTTTCCACTTCCTTCATCTCATTAAACTCATCTCCGTTTCGGCTAATAACCTGGCGCTCTCTCATGTCAGATTATCTCATGTTTGGATCTATTCATTACCATGGCCATAATCGAATTCCATTTGACTCACGCTTCCTCATACCAAGGAACCATGATAAATTTCATCAGACAATCTCGCCCGCACTACAAGTAGGACAGCCTATCCTGGTGGACTGCTTGCTTCACTAACCTAACTCCTAATGACTCGCTGCTCCTCCCCAGTTATCACTAATCAAGACAGAAAGATGCGGTCATAGACATCATGTGGCTAACCGGCCAATATAAGAATCTCGAAGCTCGCCAGAATCTCCTCAACCAGGTCTGATCGACGACGAATCCAACGTTGCCGGCCGGCAGATTTTCTCGCTTCCTCGATTCACCACCTCCGCTGACGCCATTCTGACTGACAACTACGCCAACGCTCTTTCAGATATTTCCTCCTCCAAATTCTCCTCCTCTATCGCTGACTGCCAAGACAAACTCAGATTCGTTGCTTCCAGCTGCCCCAAATGTCATTTCCACTGTTCCACGCTTATTTCCTTCCCTTCACCTTTCACAGAACCTAATTCCACCCAACAAGACCTTCCTCTTCTGTCCATCACGTGACGATCCCACTTCGGTTCGTGATCCTCATAACCTTTTCGCTTCACACAATCGAGAAGAATATCATTAAGAGGCGTTCAGTCGCACCCCAGAGTTCTTCGCTATGCCATGGAATCTGGGAAGAACATCGCGAATTCTTCCTTCTTGCTGCAGATTCTCACCTTTTTTCCTACCTTCGCAATCGGGAAGAACATCATCAAGAGGTGAATTTTCTTCTTATGCTAACTCCCCAGTAGCCTTTTACCTTCGCCACAAAATTAAAGATCACTTAATTCTTCATTTTTTCAGCCGCCGCACTCTTGTAACCCCCCCAATCTAACCCAACCCAGAACCGCAGCTGCAAAATAAGTCAAAACATGTGGGATTTGTGAATGTGAATATATATATGCATGCTTGCTTGTTTGAAAACCTGTGCTCAAGAGGGCTAACATGATGAAAAAATAGGTCATGTACATACACGCCAAGAGGTGACACACTACACAACATAAGCCAAAATGTAACAGATAACATACACACCGAACCAAAGTTACCAACCCAACCTAAAAGCAACAACATCATCAAATATGAATCATCATCAAATTTGAGCATACCATTACACACCTAATATGAAAGATCACACATACGGTCCCACACTGGCTACATAAGCCAAAATGTAAGACACACAGTAGTTGAATGCCCAGCAGAGGATAAGCACACCGAATCAAGTTACCAATCAATAATAAAATTGATTTCGCTGTTGAACAATAGTTACACATCCAAATAATCATCACAAATAATCATAAACCCATTACCATTACATTAGACACCTAATCCAAAAGAACATCAAAACCGAAGATATATATCACACACCTAATCCAAATCATCATCAAATCGAAATACCGTGATGCGAGCATAAAGAAAAATGAACCTAATTGAAGATCAAGCTTCCATCTTGCTACGCAGAGTGAGAGGAAGATGAAAGAGCGAGAGTGAGAGAGTCGAGACCTCGAGCCATGATCAAGAGAGGCGCAGAGCGAGAGACAAGAGTCGCAAGACCTATAATTAGGGCGTATCGCACAGTAAACCAAAGGATATAACTCGAAGTCGATGGATTGCGGAATGCGAACGAATATCCTCAAACGGCTTCGAAAGTAAATGATCCGAGTTCGAAGCTCGAGTCATAAATGACTCGATCATTCCTTTCACCGAGCTCGAGCTCGAGACTCGATTTGAATAGTAACGAGTCTATCAAGTATCAAGTCGAAAGCCGCTCACTCCTATTGCACCCCTACTCCTCGATGCAAACACTGGGATGATGCCGGGAGGTCACAAATTGGCCAAATCTTTGACTTAGAAAAAAATGGGAGGATAAAATGAGCTCACCTGAATAAGTAGGAAAACTTGCAGCTAATTTTAAACTAAAAAGCGTCAAACAAAAAAGGGGTGGGGCGAAATTAAAATGACATACGACATATATAAAAACAAAACAAAATAAAAGAATGGTAAAAATCATTTACAAAATTTATTAAAGCAGAATTGAAAGCTCACCTGTTCCTAATTACTCCTTCAAATGCCTTAACTTAACCTTCAAATAAATGGGATAGAATAGGCAACACCCCCTTTTGCCTTATTTATAGAAATTGGGAGAACAAAAAGAGTGGGAAAATTAAAAAAAAAGAGGGGAAAATCAAATTTGAATAGGGAAATTCAAATTTGAATAAAATAGGGAGAAATTCAAATTTGAATAAGTCGTTTGGTTAAAATGGAATGACCGTAATTAGTTTACATGTTTTTCTTTTGTTGTTGTTTGTCACCCATCACACATACAATCTCTGGGTATACTCCTCAAATTCGAAGCAAACATGACATTTGGCATTCTATGAGTTCAAAGAAATTTTAAAATCCCTTAGAGTGATTCCAAGCTCTCTCGAAGCTCTCCCAAATCAAAATTTCCCTCTTCATATGAAACCAAGATAAGGGAGGTTCTTTCCCATCAATACTCCCATTTCACAACCAAATCCACACCATTTCCATGTGTCGTCAAGACAACCCATCGCTCCCAAGGCTCCCAAACCACCAATCATGGACCAAGGTTCGAGCATCCAAGGAAAGTGGATTGTCAACCAAGCATTCTACACCAAATCAAACCCAATCTTTCAACAAGACTTCATCTCTACTGGGACAAGTTACTTCCATTAATCCCACTGACATTAGTTCGATGAGGTAATTTTGCAAAAGCTCCTTAACAAAAAATAGTTGGTCCTGAAGAAAATGTGATTTCAAATCGATCCTAGCCGCTTGGATGTGTGCGCTCCCCTCAAGGTGTGGGATCACTTGAGATAATCCAAGCTCTAGTGAGCTTGATCAAATGGGAA